>WEKX01021469.1:150535-220435 GCA_013390025.1 Pitta sordida
GAAAATCAAGAGGCAGATTCTGACAAGCCAGTCCTAACCCATCATGTCTTTGAGCAACTTCAAGTTCTAAGACAAATGGAAAATAGAGTCTGGGTTTGTTTTCCTTTCCAAAATATTTGCTGTACAACACAAAAGGGAACCCCAAAAAACAAAACAGGACTAGGTTAACTTGCCATCCATAGGTTGACTCTTTCCTATTTACAACTCTAGGACTGTTCAATTTCTGGGTGCTGTGTTCTTCAATATCACTCAAATAAAGGAATTTGTTCAGAATCTGATATTTTGGTAGTTCCTTTCACATTGCAAACGCATCTTCTGGTATTGCTTTATTAAGATTTTTCTCTCTGGGACTTTCCATGTATCAACCATATTAAGGAGGGTCAAGTGTGACAAAAGGAATGAGATAAATCCTTCCAACAATTAGTCAAGTTGGGGTGAACATAATATAGATTTCATATTATATTACATTGCCTCAAGGTTGACTACATTGTTTCTTCAGAATAAATAAATCAAAACAAGGACAGCAAAGCAATTTAAAACTCTCAAAATCAAACCACGTTAATCAAATCAAATAAAGAAATTCAACTGATCAACCTAAAACAGTGATTTCAAGGCAATGCATGGAACTCCAATTCCTGCAAACTATTCGCCTTTCCACTGAAAAATATCACTAGTCAAAGGATGCTGAAATCACCAAAGTGTTACACAGTTTCCCATGAAAAGACAAACTGACAGCATTAATAGGAGTTGTATAACACACTATTGATGATCCAATTTCTAACAGCCTTGTAAAAAGCTGAAAAACAGCAACTAAACAGTTCAGATTTTAATGAAGATTATTAGCCTTGACAGAACAATTACTTTATTCTATTATTTTTCCTTTCTCTGTGGATTTTTACCAAAAAGCGACATTGAAGTACAACCATCTGCATACGAACCTGCGTTGCAAAATAACTGAGGAATAGGTTTGTGACCTTCAAAACTTGTCTCTCAGGCCAGTGGGGAATTTATAACAGCAGACAATGTATTAAGTTCAGTTTTCTTAGCTGAATATAAGATCTCTCTCCATAGCAGAAGAATTAGTCAGTGTCTATAACTTAAGTGTGAACAAAACAAGGTCACTAGCACCTCAAAATACTGTCACACCAGTGACATGTAAAAACTGGCAATTTCATCCCTAGTCTCTGATTTTCAGCCAGTTCTGAGATACAAATAAGGTATTTAACTACATCAATTTTAGGACAGGAAATGTGGAGACCTATCAACATTTTTAAAATCTCAGATAATGGTATTCTAAATTATTTGTTATAATGAAAACACTGAAACATGATAAAATAGCCTTACAAAAGGGGAAATTGCACTAAAAGTAAATGGAAACCAATGATGCTCTCAATGTGTGTTATGAGATTTTTAATACTGTGAAGTAACTAGTAACTATTTTCTTTATTACCTATAAAAGAGCACCTCCAGAGAGAGACTGAAGAACTGGAACAACTCCAAGTAATGACACATAATCATTAGATTCCCCTCCAGCACAAAGGTACAACCCCAAAGAGCTCCCACCCCAGAAAAGAACTGGCCCAGCACAGCAGCACTGGTTAAATGCACCATGCACAAAGACCAATACAGGGAGAGCTGGGAACTATAACCTAACCACCACTGCTTTTGTCAGAGGCACATCACCTGCTACATTTTTCTGAATGCTTATTGGTTTGCTGAAAAATAAACTTCTTTTTTCAAAAAAACCATGTGATTCTGCAGATGTGGAAGATACAAGACAATTGCATCAAAACCAACTCCTAGTAATGCATCTCTCTTGAGTGAACAACACAGTCGTTCCTGTCAGTCTTCAGAATTATCATCCCCACATTTCAAAGTTACATAAGTGTACAATACATCAAAAAGCAATCAGTCACCATAAAAATGTTCATGTCATGCTGTGGAGAGCTTTCACTACAACAACAAAGACAGGCAGTAAGTTATGGGGCAAAATGTCTTTGTTATCTTTGTTGCAACTTTTTTTCCAATACCACAGTTCAAATCTTAAGGCAACTCAACATGGCAGGAGAGGCAGGGAGAAAGAAAATGGGAAGGAATATATTTCGCAGTCATTTTGTTTACAGGATTCCCATTTTCTCTGCAAATACAACTTTAAGTACAACTAATTCCTGTAATTTAAGGCAAAGGCAAGAAGCTGAGAAAGGGGAAAGAGGTGCACTATCCTTGGTGTTATTTAGCTCTTCAGTTATTTCATAGAAAAATACTGCTATTCTCTTTGAAGACAATTACTGCTAAGCAAGGTTTCAAGTGCACAAGGAAATAAAAGGTAGAAATTTTGTTGATTCACTACAAATGCTTCTGAAATTAGTAGTTGTAGACAAATTTATTCAAGATCCTACTATGATGTCTGATAATTTGGGTCCCAAGTACATATACATCCTTGAGTACTTCTAACCACAAGGAAACCTAACAGAAGATAGAAAAGTAATCACCTCTGAAAAGAAGTCTTCTCTAAAAGAAGACCATAAAGCATGCTGCCACACAACCCCTGCATCTCTCACAAGCAGAGACTCTCAGAGCAGAAATATGTTCTTTGACTTCACAAAAGGAGCACAGCAGAATGCAACTTACCCAGTTGTAACATAGCAGTACTACTGAAATTTCTTTCTAATCAATAAAGCAGCAACAGGCAGTTTTGTTGATGTCTGTGGCTATGAGCTCACCTCCCACACGCTTTACCCACAGGAGCTGCTACTGAGAGATCAACATCATTATGTTGCCAACCACTTGCCTTTATCAGCAAACAAAATCAAAACATATTTATATATTTCCATCATTACATTTCCCCATCTCATCTACTGCCAAAAAACCACACCAAAATCAAAAACACAACACCTTGGAAGACAGGCACTCTTCTCTCCTTGCTTTTTAGTTAGAAGTCTGTCAAAAGCCACTTGGTGTCCCAAGAAACCAGCAAAGTGAGCAACACTATTCTTCCTGGTCTTGCTAAATTCCCACTTTTACCTTTCTACATACTCACAGGTGTTCTGGCACTGTAAGAACACTAGAACCCTCCCTGCAGTGAGTAAAGGTCATGCATTTTGCCGAAAAAGGCTTAAAATATTTGGGTTTGTGTCAAACCTCTCAGCTTCTCCCACGATTATATGGATTTACAGGAAAAACTGTATGATTTTCTCACTGTCACACAGCTGTTCTAAAATACAAGAGAAGTGCTGTGTTGTTGGCACTCCAGGACAGCAGTGGCGCACAGCTTATTGCCCACACAAGATGACACAGGTAAGGACTGCAGCAACCAATCACCAAGTGACAGGGAATAGGAGGGAGAATTGGAAAGACAAGTACTCTCCTTTTTCCAAGATTTGGGAGACACTTTGTTCCCTTCTACTTTGACAGCAATCTGATGGCAAGGAGTGGCCTAAACCTATATAAGTGCCTGTAACATTCTGGCATAAAATTGACTTATTTATTGCCAATGTTGATTTTTAGTTTAGTAAAACTATCCCCAGCAAAGCAGAGAGTTAATCTTATCATCTCCACTTCTGTGTAGAAGGAGGCTCATCCCAATGGTTTACAGAAGAATTCGTTCTTCCCTTGGCACTTGCACGTAATTCTCAATAATGAAAGTGTGAGTTTTGTCTGTGCACAACGGGGAGAATCAGACCCACACAGACATCATGCTGCAGTTGCTTAAGGGACTACTCACCAATTGCTACCCTTCAGGAGAATCTACTTCTTCCTATTAATTTCTTGTCAGTTAATGAATCTCCAAAGGAAAGTATTGGTACACAGAGTACTCCTCAGAGTACGAGCAGAGCTGTGTCCTGTTCAGGAGCGCACACAGTAGCCTCTACAGAGGAGTCTGGGCAGTATTAGAGCACCTTGTTGCAATGATTTGGAATTAAGTACAGCAGAACAAGAAGCATAAAGAGCATTAAGGCACTGGCCCAACCAGGACACTTTCCAGAGAGCGTCTGAAAGTATGAACAAGTTCAGAAAAACAAATAAAAAAACCCCACAGACTTAGTAATATCTTCTCAGTGCTGAAGGTGTAACAAGGATCATCTCATTTGGAAGATTAACGTTACAGTCACTTGAGACATGACAAAATACAGTTCAAGCAGGCAGCACCACTGAAAACTCCATTTTTTATATTGTTTTAAATTCAAATATATGAACTTAAATTTTGAGGTCATTCCCAAGAGAATTAAACTCTCCCATTTAACTTTAGTTTGTAGATCCATCATTAAATAAACAAAAATTGCTGAATCTGAAAGATGTTTTTTCCATGTGGATGAAATAACACAAAGCCAACATCAAAATTAGAAAAATAAATCTTCTACATTTCACTACAGGAAAAGAACACAGTTTCTTACATAAATCCTGAATAAAAGGGGAAAAAACCCAACACAACCAAAGACACATCAGACAATGCATTAAAAAAGATTCTATTTTTCAACATTGAAAATCTAACCTGAAAATAAAACAACATACAACTTCTGCAAACTATAAAAGTCAACACAATCTCTGGATGGCTGCGCCATCAAAAGATGCTGCTGAGCAAAAATTGTATGTCACATGCAAATGGTGATCTTATCTCAGAAAAATATCCCAGTACAAGGATAAATGCAATGAATTCAACAGATCCCCCCAAAATATCCAGTCAATGACAATAAAATGCAGGTAGAGACAGATCAAGAAGCAAAAACAGGACTGGCAGTGCAGAGAGTAGAACAAAGCAGAAAGGGATTCAAGAACGCACTTCACAGAGGAGTACAAAGGAAGAGAAATTTATTCTCTCAGACTATCAAAGATCATAATTTATCCAAGAAAGTGAAAGAAAAAAAGAAAAGACAGTGACACAGCAGGAACAGCAGCCCACTTTACAAGAACTGTTACTCCCTGCTATGTGTCAAGGGTCCAACAGCGTTTACCATCCTCTCCTGAAGGACAAGTTTCTTTCTTCAATGCTTTGGCACTTGTGCTGTAAATGAGCACAGCACCACAGCCCAAAGGAAGGGGCAAGGAGAATGACAATTTATGAACTGAAAATTGTTCAGTATTTTTTCATGTGAAATTGCTGATCTCTTCAAATCTGGAGATACGGGACAACCAGTTTCTAATTTCTAAATGGGAAGGTTAATTGTAATAATTTTACTTACAGTTTATTGTACATGTTTTTAAGTGACAGTAAAGAACTCTGGAAATTATATTTCAGTTTTCTTAAATAATTTTTTCTTTTCAAAATTAATTTTAATTATTTTATTAAATTCCTATAATTTCACAAATACTGGGTTTTCTCATTGCATTTTTCTGGATCAACTCTATTTATCTGTATATTTGATGTTCAGACACCACAGTAACAAACATGTATAGAAAAAAGTAGCCATAAATCTGTCATAAGAGAAATAGCCTAAAGGGGAAAAAGTGTAGGAATAGAGAAAGAATTTGAAGTGACTGTAGAAAGGACTAATAACGAATGTAAGAAAATAGAGGATGGTTTGTCACATTTCAACACATGAGTAGTAGATATCATATTTACACACAACTTGTTTCACTAAATTATTTCATGACCTTGGGCAAAGACTATCTTAATCTTGTGTGGCATATTTATTCCAGCATCTATGAAACAGATGTCACTCCTCTGCCTCTGTAAATACTGCTCTCACCTAACTACTAACAGGAATTACCTAAGATTCCAGCAAGAAAGTAAGTCAGATTTGAGTTGACTTCATTCATTATGCCATACACCATTTCTGGTTGCAGGTCTTCTGCTATTATTTTACTATGCAACTTGCAATAGACTATAAAACATGCTGAAGTTCTATCTTTGTCTCACAAGAAATTAAAACTAAGTTCCACATCTTAAACACATAAATTCTGTTGGCAGTACTAGTCCAGAATGTACAAGTTTCTGATTCTAAGAGATAACGAAAATATTCACTCCTGTGAATCAGAAAAACGTCCTACGAGAAGACAAACTGACAGGCAACAATTTCGAAATCAAAGAGACAAGAGCAAAGCCAACCCTACACTGAGTTAACAAAAGCCTGTTTGTGTAGTTATTTCTCATGTCAGAGTTCTCTGTTTTAAAAAAGCATAAAAACTTTGTTGTTGGTAAAATGAAAATAAAAAATTAGGCGCTTGCTTCTCTTTAGCCATAGCCCAGACATTGCATTTCACTCTAAAGGATCATGCCTTGTTTTAGCAATTTTTAAGAGCAAGTTGGCATGAAATCGCTACTTCTTCAGGTAGACAAAACCAGTTAGAAACACCAGCTTAACTCAACAATGACAAAAGATTTCCCTTCTAAATGCATAATGGGAAGTTAAATGCTTGTTGTATCTCTTAGAGTATTAACAATTATCATTACTTTCCCACTCTCCTAGAATAATCATTTTTGAGTGCCTCATAAAATAGGAAAAATGCATGCTCCTGAGCATGTTGAAAACTAAGGAATTTGACAAGCCAGCAGGCCAGAAGCTATCTTGCCTTCACAGGAAAATGGAAAGAACTTTCTCTCTTCAGTCCTAATGCAAAGCACACCAATCATTACTTGTGTTCCTGTAACACAAGAATAGCTAAGTAGCTTCTTCGGTGATATGACAAATGTGATAATCTAAAATTACAAATGTAATTCTGAATTTAACTACACGTCTAAAGTATGACTCCTAAAGAATATTATCACTAACCCCTTTCATTGGCTGGTCATCCCGAATACAGAGAAGTTAAATGTGTGCTATGGAATTTTGCAGATTTGCTATGACCCATTTGTTTTCAGGAAAGAATGCAAAGAAAAAGATAAGAAAAAGACATAGATTTCTTGTAGCTGGATAATGACAGAATGAAAGAGAGGAAATAAAACTGAAGATTACCAGCGCTGACTGGTTAGAGAAAAAATTATCTGGTGTTCAGGGGCAATAGGGGGCAGGAAGAATAAACCAAATATCAAAACTCTGCAAAGATGGTGACAAAGGAAGGGGCAAGCCTACATGTCATCCAGTTGTCTGCACAGGTCCTAAACAGAGTGCCAGGTGGGGGATGACATGCAGTGCTCCATCACAGCACCCACCTCTGGGACACAGAACAGTCATGGGCACTCAGGAGCAACTAGACTTCCTCCTGCTCTGCTTAGGAGTGAAGTTACACTAACCTCCTCACTCTTTCATTTTTGTCTTCACAGTTACTGAAGGCTCCATCTCTACATCTCAGCTCCCAGATCATCATCTGGAGTAGGAAGTTTCTTCAGGCATCAGTCATCGCTGTCTTCCCATCCTCCTAATTACTTGTCTTTCTACCCTGGGCTCTGACTACAAACAAGCCACTGTCTTCAGAGCAAAGTGGCCACACAGCACAGGAGATGGCTCTCACCACACTCAGGATCTGCTTTTCACACGTGCTAGACCAGCTCAAGCCAGTGACTCTCACAATGGCTGTCACACCATAAGTGACACAGTGCCCTGAGGACAGCCAGGACTGCAGCCCACCAGCCAAACATATGGCCAGCTCCTCGGGGCAGCTGTAACTGTCAGCACTGCTCTCAGGGGTGTCCTGCTCATCTGTCACTGTCAGGGTATTAGTGGAAAGCACAAGTGAGAAACACGGCGCAGTGGGGGGCCCATATTGATGTGGAGGTGTCAGAGAAGACACAGCTGATGTGTCTCCTGCTCTACCCATCACATCAGCAGGGTCACAGCACTCACACAGCTGTGCCCCAACCTGACAGGGCCACTTGAGAGAACGACCTTGGCCTTCCAGCCTCCCCTGAGCTACTGAGTCTGTAGGGACAGGGAATGGTACCTTTCACTGCAGTAAGATAAAGCAAATTTAGCTTCTGTCAGCAGGCTCTTACCTCCCAGAGAATCAAAAGATTCTGAGAGCCTATTGATCTAACAAACGCAGCCTTATTGGTTAATCTCCACCCTTCTTTCTCTTTTTTATCCCCTACCATTCTTATTACTCATACTCTAAGAGGATATATATACCAATAGGCAATCCTACTGCAACCTATGAAGTCAGAAAGTCCAATTTACTGGCAAGTCCAACACAAAACTGCAAATGTGCAATGAATACATTCAGTAATCGGCAGTAAGAGTTTGTAGAAGCAGATAACATTTAACAGGCCACTTTTTGAGGCCTAAGCATCTTTCTAGAGTGAAGAACAAGGCTACATAAAGGAAACAGCAGTGATACCAAGTGAGAAAAAAGGCTAGAAACATCTACTGTATAAATAATGGATGCTAACTAGTTACAGTGTAAGACTGCAGTAATGAAGGGAAAGAAAGGGAGCGCAGCCTAACTGATTCCATTTGTTATCCTTCAGGATTTAATACCATATTAATCACAGTATGTTAATGATATATAAATATTAAACACATTAAACAACTATAAAACCTTTAATTCTTGTGTAATGGTTAATATATATCTATAATATATTTGTTCCTAAGTGATTTATTTTGCAAATGATTACTCTGCCATTAAATTCAAATTAAATACCTAGTTCTACACACATATGCAGTTAAATTTCATAGTGTCTAACTCTGTTCCATTTGTTATCCTTATTAAGAAGTTAACATTGACCAACAGTTATGTTTGAAATATTTGTGTTTGATTTTTCTGCTTCCTGAAATAGAAGTAACTAAATTCAAATGTTTATGTCAAACAACTTTGCACTTATCCCACTGCACAGAAGGAAGTAAGGGTCCTATGGTAAAATTAGGATGCAATCCTGTAATTTAAAACTTTGACAAATCTGGCAGTATTTGGGTTCTGAGTGATGAATTTTACAAAAATAACCTCTAAAAAGACATGTATTTATTCTGTATAACTGTTTCCTCATTTTTTCCAAAACGTATCTATGATCTGGGCTGGCATGGGCTGACATACAGCATCAGCTGACAGAATCTAGTCCATTCTAGAGGATGGGCTCCAGGGAATGGAGTGACAGTAAATTTGCCGACTTTGTGACAAAATTGGCTTTGATCTCAAAAGGTGAGACACCTGTATTTTGGCCACAAAACACACGTGCTGCTTCTGCTCACAAAGCGCCATGAGACCTTGTGAAATGGAGCAGAGAAGAGGCTTTTTGAATGGCTTTCCCTTCACTGACTAATTACAAAAATCCTGAGGACAGAGAAAGGAGAGGTACAGGCTACATGGATCTCCCCGTGGCCTCATAGGTCAAGTAACTTGTGAACATTCACATTACCTACTATTTTCTATGCAACATATGTCCAGCTACGACCTGAGTTTATAACACAACCAGAATAGAATTAAATAGAAGGACAAAAAGGTATTTATTTTGCTTACAAGCTTTTTATCTTTCACCCTCAGAAGCTGCTAAAGTAGAGATATTAGGTCTGATAGGGAATTAGATGGAGTTCATTACATTTTGGTCTGGTTTTAAAAAGCATTGCATAAGAGTAAATACAGGGTAGCACACCTCCTCTAGGCTACAGTATCAGTCAACCCCATTTGCTATCAATTTCAGTTTTTACACCCATTTTGACCACGAAAAACGCACTGGTGTCCTTTCTCACTCATACATGAAGCATGGGTATAATATAGCTCTGCACGCATTTCACAAAAGTAATTTCTAAATGTTTTAAGATCATTTCTCTCCATTTTCATGGGAAATGGAGAGAAAAAAAATAAATTTTTAAAGTAAACCAGTGACCTTTACTTCGGAGTCAGCAGTCCTTTTGATTCTATCAAATCAATAATTTCTTCTGACTTTTAAAAGCAAACCAACATCTATTTTAAGGACTCAGTGTTACAGTGGTTAAAAAAACAAACCAACCAAAACAAACAAAACCCCAAACCCCCACAGACTCATGAGCTAACATTTATTACGTTTTATTGAACTGAAGGCAAGTAATCCTTAAGACTGTTAACAAATTTGTTTACCAGCCCTATGGTAGATGGCAAACAGTGACAAACAGAACAAAAGGGTTTCTGGGTCCTCTTTGTAAATAGCTTTGTTTATTCCTTCCTCATTGTAAATTGCTACCATCAATACACCAAAAAATAAACACAGAATTTTGACAGAATTTTATCTGAAGTGTGATACAAAAGATATGGATTTATCAAGTATCACATTTTTAAGGGATGGGTACCATAATGGACATTGCATAGTTCCCAGTAAGATACGTGTGCTGGTTTCAGCTGGGATATAGATCATTTTCTCCATAGAATGTGGTGTGGGATTGTGTTTTGAATTTTTGATGAAAAGAGTGTTGATAACACAGAGATATTTTCATTATTGCTGAGCAGAGCTCACACAGAGCCAAGGTCTTTTCTGCTTCTCACCCCACCCCATCAGTGAGGAGGCTGGGGGTGCACCAGGAGTTGTGAGGGGACACAGCCAGGACAGCTGACCCCAAACAACCCAAGGGCTCTTCCACTCCATAGGACATCATGCTGATTGCAGGATTTAGCAGAACATCCCTGGAGTCATAAAGTTCCATTGCATCCTCAGCACACCCTTTCTGATTTCATGTTTCTAGTCAACATGTTGGAATGACTACAAGAGGCGTGCTCCAAAGTATCTCTATATATGGCATATCTAAAGAGAACTACAGGAATGTAGTTACCAATTCATATTTATGAGTTGGTAATTTGTAGAAATGATAACATTAGAAGTTTACAGAATTTTGAGTTGCCGAATTTATAGTCAGTTGCACTGTAGTCACTTAGGGTCACTATTGTTTTTTGCTACAGTTATTTCAAGTATTTTTTTCAGTATTTTAACAGAACTTAAACATGGTTTTTACATTGGAAAAAATAGTAGTTGGAAAGGTTACTTTGATGGATGACATTTATCATCCAAATTCCTTTGAAGAATCTTTATGGTATAGTTAGTGATTTGCATCAACTCCACTTAGGAAATTAATTTTAAATACAAATATCTAAGTACTCCTTGTTCTGAGGTTCACTGAAGGAGTTTTTAAACATCAGATCTTGAAGTTTTGCTGGTCTGAAGCAAGAACATTTTTAACAATCAAAGCGCTAAATGCAAAGTTCTTTCCCAAGCTGGCACTCATCTCTTCCTTTTATTCTTAACGTTAATTTTGCTACCTCATGTTTATATTTGGTCTCTTTCCAAAGACCTTAAGAACAATGGCCTTGTTACCATCATCTCCTGAGAAATCTCCCTTCTGCCACTAGAGAAGACCAAAGTTTTTCCTTTTGCTGCTGAAGTGATTATAGAAGTATTTCTTATCATGTTTACTGGTTCTTGCTAAATGCATCTAATTTTTAGCCTCAGTTTTCTAAGTACCTCTGCATAAATCAGTGTTACTTCTTTATACCTGTTCTTGGTAAACTAACTGATTTTCTTTTCTACATAAAACATAGTGGGGAGTTCATGATTTAGTCAAGTTATCTTCTTCTGCTATCCTTCTTCCACACATGGATAATTTTGAATTAGGCTGTTAATGTCATTTATCCGAAAGCAGGTCACCATACTTTCCATTTTGCTTCAACTATCCCCCAGGAGATCTTGAAATTCTGTATGTCTGCCATCTTATAACTCTTTTTTTCTCTGTCCATCTAGCAGTTCTCACCCAACCTAACTTCACCAGTATTCAATTTTTCTCCATCAGATTGAAGGCTGTTTGAATAATTTCCATTTTTGCACTGTCCTTATCAAACAGAAATCAAAAACCAAATAGTTTTCAAGTAATCAGCTTGATGAATTCTAAGACTTGGCTGAGCATCCACTAATTTTTTTACACCCCATAATGCCTCCTTATTTAAACTTCACCATCTACCTAACCTTGAATTCCATGTCAATATAAAATAATTTATTAAAAGCGGTCTCACCAGATTCCTGATTACATCACCTTTTGTAAACTATCAAAATGAAAAGCTTTTCTCTTTGCTCTATGCCATTAGGAATTTTGACCTTCATATGAATGTTCAAGTTGTGGGCATTTTGCTCCTGTTGAAAGCTATTTCCCTAAGCCAGTCAAGCAAAGGTCCCACACCACCCATGCCTGGTGCCTAAATTAACACGTGTTTAAAAAGCCAAAATTTTCTTGCTGATATTTAACAGTGCATCAAATATCCTCTCTCGCCCATCCTCCACAAGTGCCATTGATACCATGTGCCAGTCCTTCACATTCATATTTCTACCACCCAGTCTACCTGTCCAATAGATTTTCAGGTATTAATATTTTATGTGATGAAAATTAATGTTTTCATCAATGATTTCCAACGTTCAGGAATTATATGTGTAGTTCAAAATTTATTGTACATGACCAGACATTCAACCTACTCTTTCCCAGGCTAGAGTAAAAACCTTAACGCACATTTATCACGTAAAGGAGGGGAGGAGCAATGACATACTGACAACGGTTGCATCACATAGTTTCATGTTCTGCCACACTGCTTTGTGTTGTGCTCACACTGCTACACTGAACTAATTACTTACTTACTCACTGTCGTATACATTATTTTCCTCACTCTGTCATTAACAGGTTCTGGTATTATTTATTTTCCTACATGTTTTTAAATACCCCCAAATTTCATTGTATCTTTTCCACAAAGAATTTGTAGCCTACTTTTAACTAGAAAGACATATGGAAGAAAGAAATAGTTGGCATCTTAGTAAATTAAAATGGCAATTCCACTAGAAATATTGTCTTATTAGCAGAAAACCGTTTTTCCAAAGAAAAATAGTTATGACAGCACCACTTCAGAATACAAAAAGAAAACAACTTTCACCAGGAAGATTTCTTGATTATTCAAATTATAAATGAGTTTGACAATGCCATGTCTGAATTGATACTACCTGGAAACAGAAAGTGAAGTGAAATCAGTCCTAAACAATGTCTTCACTAGAGCCAATATTTACACACGTGCATGAACTATTCCAGTGCACTCTGAAAACTTTAAAGATTAAGAATATGAAAGCAGTTTTCATTATCACTAACTTGCATGTCCAACAAGGAGTCATTTTTATCATAACTTTACATATTGTCATTAGGGTCTACTTGTTGGATATGCAAAACAGACTACAGGAATAAAGCTATAGTTGAAAGCATCCCAAATGCTCTTAGCAGCATCTCAAACGAGGAGCTTCATAAGTGAAAGTAGCAATCACTAGGGATGGCAAAGCACAGGAATGACAGACAAGAGTTGGGACACTTTCCCTCCTAATGCATTCCAGACTTCTGAGTTTTGTGGTTCAGCTGAATATTGGAATGGAACTATCTGACCTTCCTCTTTAAGTGATCAAGTTTGTTATGCCAATGTACTCCTCTGATGGACCTTTCTCCTGGTTAACATATAGTTTCTCTCTTTAACACAGGCGCCAACTTAAAAGTGATTATGTATCTGCATCCTTATTTTTGTTTTTAACCTGAAATACCACACTACCACTGCGAAGTCTAAATAGTAATTAAGGACTGCAAACAAGAAACCCTCAAGATCGGTGTTTCATCACAGAATTATGTAGAAAAATAACAGAAAGGAAGAAAATCCCATTACATCTCACTAAGAAGAACAAAGACAGGATCCATAATGAAGAACACATTATGAAAGAGGATCTCATGTTTATTTTTGCGGCAAATCTATTGTTTTCAGTCAAAACATTGCATAAAAGATAGATTAAAGGGGGGGGGAGAAGCCTCTAGAATTAACTTTGAAACAATGATTTTTTTTAAAATCATTTATTAATCCAGGTATTAAAATAGATTTTTATGCAAATTTCTGAGCCTAAACAATAGAATTTCTCCTTAAAGGCAACATTTAGAGAACGGTGGAGTCAGAAAGAAGGTCAGCTGGGTGCTTTTGGAAACCTTGTTCGCTTAATCAAAATCTTCTGGCATCATAATACAAAAATACATGTACATAACATAAATCCACCCATAAATAAATACATCAGGAACTGCTTCCGGCTACTCACAGAATCACAGAATCAGTAAGGTTGGAAAAGACCATAGAGGTCACCAAGTCCAACCTATCACCTATTACCTAACCTAGCCAAACCTGTTACCTAACCTGTTGCCATCCTACTACCAACACACCATCCCTATATACCTATAACACACTACCCTAATATCTAGGTCATGCCACCAAGTACATCATCCAACCTTTTCTTAAAGACCTTGGGGCCAAGCAAAGAACAGCCTCATAAAGGTGTAACATGGAAGAATAATGGGGGGGAAATGGAAGAAAAAAAAAAAAGAGGCAGTTGATTTTTTTCACCAGTTTTTACTCCAGCCTTTTGCCTACTGCAATGAAAGACTCTGCTGAGGCATTTCTAGCAAAATCAGTGCTCAAACCTGCTCATTTTCCTGAGGTACAGCCATGAGTGTGGAACTTTGCTCAAGATCCCTTTTCAGCTCAAGCTGACTCATTCTGTTTCCTTGTATCCTCTCGGAATCTTGACACTAAGAAGTGAAGGACTACTCTTCAGTGTGGAGTTAATAAAGGTAAAAGAGGGAAAACAAGATTGCTCCAGATGGCCTACCAGAGCTGCAGACAAAATACATGGTGATGCCTATAAAATTAAATTAACAACGAACTGACTGCACATACAATGATAGTAAAACAACTTTGCCTCTTCCTGCACAGCAACCTCACAAGAGGCTTCAATACACAAATTGCAACTCAAGGGCCAGGTGTGTGTTTATGAGCTCTGGGCCCTTGAAATATGATAAATTCACCATGGGAAATAAAGGTAACTAGCTTTGGAGAAAGTTTGCTTTTATCTTCCAGCACTCATATGCAAGCAGTACCAAACATTCCCTTCTCCCTCTCTCCTCCTCTCACCTCCCCTGGCAATTCATCAGCCATTATGGACCATTTCAATGCTTTACAGAGTTGGGTCTCAGCTCGTACTCCAGTGAAATCTCTGCATACAGATGCTCTGCAGGAGCACCTGTTCTAGCAAACATTTCCCAGTAATGTGCAAGCTTGTGAGGTTCATTCAGTAGATAACAACCATCGATGAAAATCTCTCTCCTGTTTCCTCAGTGAAAGAAGGATGGTCTCCCATTCCATTTCTGACATGAATAAAGGTTTGGGGAAAATGAAGTATCTGGTATCTTTTGTTGCCATGGCGACCACCCCCTTTGGAAGGCCAACTGATTTCAGTTTGTTGACAGAATGATTTGTAACTGAGTTTCAGAAAACTGTGGTGTTCATCATATTTTGACTGAAACAACTCATTTTTAGTTTTGCCTTTTGCCTTGTCTGGCTTGCAGAACAATATGGCTAAAACATGAGAAAATCTGCTGATGTTATTTACTGTTCTGAAGCCTTTGGCACTAACAAATGAAGAGGAACACTGTTCAGCACCAAAAATGTCTTCAGTGGTTACCATGAAATGCCTTATCACCTGGTCCTACAGGACCAAGCAGGAGATGATTTATTTTAGGTGCACTGTGCATTACACTCT
Source organism: Pitta sordida (assembly GCA_013390025.1). Taxonomy (NCBI): domain Eukaryota; kingdom Metazoa; phylum Chordata; class Aves; order Passeriformes; family Pittidae; genus Pitta; species Pitta sordida. The sequence continues at coordinate 165,960 of WEKX01021469.1, forward strand.
GTCTGAAGTGAAAATACTTAACCAAAACATAGAATGTACAACCGCAGCTATGGATAATAATTGGAAGCTGTATGCTTAGCATATTATCCCATACATGAGGGAAAACAAGGAAGTGCTAAAAATAAATTTTTTCCAACTAAATAGCATGAGAAATTCACAGCTGCATGTTTAACAGAGTTACACCTGGTGCACAGGGACAGCACAGTGCAGTGCCTGATTAGGCCGTGTGTGTTGCAGAGAGGGGCTCCCCAGCACCAGGCACGGTACTCCAGGAAGAGCAGGACTTTAAATATTTTAAAGGCAACAAAAGCAATTGCTGTTACCAAGAGAAGTCCTGCTTTCCTCTAGTCCCAAACATCCCACCCAGTCCAAGACACTCTGAGCCTTTGTGCCAGCATGGCTGCTTGTGTGGCTGTGGTTTTGTCTGGATCCCAAGGCTTAAATAAAGTCTAAAGCAAAAAGGCTCATCCCATGGCTACAGAGGTATGAAAAGGGAGAGGAGGGAAAAAGAAGAGGTGCCTACAGCTTTGCTTCAGTTCCAAGGCTAAGCAAAAGCCTTCTGACCTCCTGCAAATTTGCTTCCAGGCACACAGCCATAATTGTATCTTTAATATGGGAGCTTTTATGGCACATAAATGTTAAAAAAATGCTACCAGCACTTTAGAATATTTTGTGCAATATGAATTATTCTTTCTAAGTTTTCTATTTACACCATAGTATCATAATTCTTTTTCTTTGACATTTATTAATAGGAACATTATATTAAAACAACGTGTTTATCAAAAAATCTGAGGTTTGTAAAAAGCTATTGCTGACCCTTCACTTTGGTCATCTGTTTCTCTTTCAGATATTGCAGTCAACATTCTGCAAAGTATTAGAGTGCCAAGTAAAGTAGAGACATTCTGGTGCAGCACTTAACAGCAGAAGATGATACCTGAAAAACTTAACAGGTGCTTGGCCACCACTAAACCAAGTGTACCTAAAATACCTTGTAACTGTAAAACTAAAAAGTACCAAGCAAGCTCTGTTAACAAGTATCTGATACAGGTTTCTGGGATGTATTATTTTAGGGGTTGATTGGTTTTGGTTGGAAGCCAGACCTCTCAAAAGCCTTTGCAAGATTCAGTGAGTCTCACAGGAAAAAAACCCCTTTGAATTCAGAATCAGAACTAGAAAAGGTGTACACTAAACATTTATTAGCCCAGTATCTGTGTAACTCATGGGAATATGGAAAGACAATACTAATGTTTCTGTTCTGTCACTCCAAAAGTGGAAGTGACTGCCTTCATTTAATTTACAGGATATATCTTCTCTCTCAATTTTTTTTCAGAGCAAACATTCATTTTTACATAAAACAGAACTTTTCAAGATCAGAAATTTTTGCAAGGCAAGAACATTAACAAATGGAGAGGAAGTTCAAATTACACTGGAGCAAGAAACTACCAAAACGACATTACTGCCCAGACAAGGGAGCACAATACATCCATCACAACTATTCCATGGATTACAGAGAACTATCCCAAATAATCAACGAGGATAAAATAATTAAAACGTAAATTCATATTAAATATTTTGGAATTCCCACACAACCTCATTTGCAATAAGGCTAAAATGTAGAAGCCAATACTCAGAGTGCGCCCAGCTGGCATTCAGACATGCACAGGAAGACTTCTCTTAAGAAACCCTGAAGTTTTTTAAAACCAGACAATAAATGAGAATGAAGCAGATAGACGCATGGTGTCCAGAGAAGGGCACTAAAATCCATCATTTAAAACAAGATCTGCTTCCACGTACTCCTGAGCATGCCAATGCTCAGGCCTCATTAGACTTGAAAGTAAACCCTCCAAAAGAGGTAATTAGAACAGTAGCTTGGTATTTATCACGGAGATGCCATTCCCCAGCATGTGAGTTGTGTTTACTCTACACTAATACTGAGCATAAATTTCATCTTTTATTGATTTATAAATACTTCATACTATGTAAAATATTGTCAGATTATAATTCTCTCTCCATAAAATGGCAAGCAAACGTCCAGCCATCTGTTTGGCTAATGAGAACAATCACCCAGGCTACTTTTCAAGCATAACGCATCTCAGTTTGAAACTGCTTTCAGTGTAAGCACCTGTTCATACATATCAATTAAAATTATAATTACTCCGTTAGTGAATATAATCAAAACAAAATAGTTACAGCTCTATTGTTTACCAATTAACACTGCCGAGTTCACTAGTGATATAGTTCTGTGCTCATTTATTTTTCTTCCATACCCATTCTAAGACCAGATCAATTTCCCACTAATTTAAGGCAATACGTATAAGTTTCAACATTTGAGAACTTATATTTATAAAACAGCAAAACTGCACATGCTCTACTGGAATGTGTCTCTCTCAATGATAAATCATGCTGACATACCTTTCCATGATAAAAAAAGGAGGACACATGTCCCAGGAAAGAGAGGGCCCTTCCTTTCCAAGTTGAACTAGTGAGTGATGGAGATAAACAAGAATGGGAATTCTGCTCTTTGGTCTGAGTTCTTACTACAGAGTAATTGTCAGATGGGGTTTTTTTACTAACAATTATTAGCAATTAACTCATAAAACCTCGGTTATGATGGCTTTTTATAGCAGATGTTAAAATGCACTTCAGCACAGAGAGTATTCTGAGAAACCTCATACAGTATATCCTATCCACAAAATGCAACACGGCTGTTTGTGTCCATCACTTCGCCAGTTTACTCTCAGTGTAGGAAAACATTCTTTTTACCTGTATTTTTTATTATTTCTCAAAATCTTTCTGAAGTATGACTACACCTAGAAGTGGGCCTACGCACCTGTGTGGTGACCAGAGGTAAATATTTTGGAATATGTATCTTGGTACAACACCCTTGCTATTCTTCACCGCAGTGAATGCTGCTCACAATTTTTAACAAGGATGCTGGAGGACTCACTGTGCCATTCCCAGCTTGGACAGCTACTGAGTCTCAAAGACTCCTAACTAAACTAAAGAGTTTTTCATCCACTCACAACAGTCTGAAACATTCCTCCCTCCAGTGCTGTCTGGGCACCCCTAGAAAGTCAGTGGAGATGAATGCAGCGAAACTTTTTCACATCAAAACCACATCCTTACTGACTTCCTGTCCCTTTAGTTATCTCTTATGCTGAAATCAAATCACAGCTTCCAAATGTAACATCCTACTTTATATATGTTTTCTAAAACAGGATTCAGGTATTGATGAAAATGTATTTCTTCTCTTACTGAACCTACTTCAGTGTTTATGGGGGAAATTGATATTGAGAATACAATTGCTGTAAATTGGAATTCTAACTTCTATATGACTAATCCATTTTAATGTACCCTAAAAAAAGGTAGCTCTCCAAAACAATACACTATATATAACAATATAAATAATTTTCTTCCTTGCTGGCATGTGACAGATTTATCCAGTTCACAAAAGTAAGAATTGCATAAAGAAATTTAAATCCAGGTATTACACCCATAGTCACATGGATGCATGAGCTCCCAGAGCAATCCTTATGTGTGTGTAAAAGACTCTCATGTTGACGCTGTTTTTTTGTTCACACTGGAAAGTGAAACTCGCTCATTCCCTTTAAAAAGCTCAGAAGCATCTTCTGTGTTTCCATGAAACAGGCTACTAACATGATACTTATTCTGCCTTTTGTAAACTTTCTTCAAGCACCTGTTTTCCCTGCTTTCTTCGAGTGTTCCCCTCATCAGCCTACAAGTCAGTACTGGAACTGAATTCAGGGGCCTTTATTCCATAGGCATTAAATGGGGTAACATGTCATGTGATTTCTCTGACACCTGTGGCTACACCAAATTTATGCAGGAACATGTGTGGATCAAAAAAATTCGGTATTCACACCTGCTCTTGTCTTCGTTACCAAAAGGAAGTTGGTACATCTAACAACCAAGAAAAACTATTTTCTGGTTTATGGCTATACAGATTTTTTTCCTCCAGGGAAATTCACCTCAAGAATTATGATGTAAAAAGAATGCTTATATTTCATACAGAGTGCTGTAACTAGCACCACTGTAAGAGAAAACACAGTTTGCCCATAGATGATCTCCCACAGTTCACTGAAATGTGGATGTTTAATACAATAGATACTAAATATTTTTCTTAGTCCATTTACTCACACAATCCATCACAGGCTGACATCAGTAAACATGACTATGTTAACCAATTGTAACACTTTCCAAGATAGTGGAGCTGCCTGGAAATTGACAGTGATTTTAATATTAGCTTTGACTGAGATAAATTCTGACATAACTTCCACCATATATATAATTCCCTAAAGACCATGATAGACAGAACCCATTTTATGTCCTCAGAGCACCAAGTGCACCCTGTCATTTTGAAAGATTTGTTAGCCTGAAGTCACCCTGAGCCATCATGACAAAAAAAGCAATTGTCTAGAGTACAAGAAACCTAGAATGAAAGAAAATTGATTTTTAAAATGGATCATATGTACTTACTGACTTTCACTTGAAAAAAATGAAAATGTTCCCTAGTTTGGTTCCACATAAATTATTATTCTCTGACAAAATAAGAATAAGCAAAAATAAAAACAAGAATAAACCACCCTTTTTGCATAAAGTTGTCCTTAAAAACGGAATAGTTAACTCTGGCCATATAGTGGACAAAGAAAACATTCCCTTCTCTAGACCTACCATTTCAATTGTCACTTTTTTGTGCAAGTAGTGCAGAAATCACAAGATTTTATTGCAAAAGCAATAAATAATATTCTTACTTTAAATTCACAGAGATGCATGAAAAACACCCATCGGGTCTCACTGTTTTTGTGTCCATTTCTCCTATTTCAACTTGCATTTTCAATTCCCTGTTTGCCCATGGATTTTGTAACCATGCTTTTATCACCCACATGAACTGTGTACTGGACATCCCAGTTTTACTGGTCTTTCTGAAACTGACTTAGGATATTTCTTGCCTGCCAAATTGCAGACAACCTTTCATTCAAAACCAAGGCAGGTAACATCACATTACATTAATGACATTAACCAACTGTTTGTGAAATTCACCCAAAGAACATATTTGTCAGAGTCCTATCAGTCAGTGAGTACATTGAAAACTCCATCATCAGCTTCAATGTACTTTGGATTTTCTCCTAGATAGTATCAGCACCATGTTGACCTTGACATGTTAAATATTTTTTGTAGTCACCTGAGAAAAAATTCATTATGTTTAGCACTTGCAGAAAAGCCTTGTTTTGCTGTAAAAGTTTCATATGGGAAATTCAGCTTTAATAATGAGAAGTATAAAAGAAAGAGCTTTGCGAAAATTTGTTAGAGGTTCATAACAGACAAGGGTTGAGATGCATTGTCCTAAAACAGACAATATAAACTGACAAATTTGCCCATTGGCAGTGGTGGCTAACACCAAATCAACAACAGCTTACCTTCTGATATGGTTTCTACCACCTGGCTAAGAATTCCTAACCAGAACATATCCCTCGTACTTAAATGGTGGTACCTTGCTGCTCCCTCTGGAGCAGAGACCCCCCCTTAACTTTCCCTGCAGTCTGGCTGCTTGGATACAGTGGGTTACAGGAAAAGAGGGTAAGAAAAGAAGACAGGAGAAAGACATCAGCCTTGGTGCTTTCCTCCTCTGCTTCCCCTTCCTCAGATATGCAGCTTGGGAAGTATAAGAACAGAAAAGATTATTTGTCTCCCTGGAATCAAAAGGGATCTTTCCTTGTGATATTCCAAGACCACAGTTCCCTTTGGTGGCTTCTACTGTGACAGGGCAACAGAAGGTCCAAACTGCTGCATCTTGGGGAGCCCAGGCTTCAGTGAGAAAGACAGTATAGTACTTCACAGTTGCCTTAAGGCTTTTCCTCTACTCTGCTCTCTCTCTCACAGTTCTCTTCAAGTTTGCTTGGTTCTCAGTGACTGTCAGCCAAAGCTTGAGCTCCATGCAGCTAGGCTAGAAAAGTGATATAACTTTGTGCACCCTCATCCTCATTCCTCTTCTTCCAAAAGAACTGTCCTTCTTCCTTTCCCAGGATTCACAGAAGCCATGCTGTTCACCTTTCTGCCTGCTTTTCCCCAGAAGTACCTAAAGCTCTTCTCTGAATAAAACTTCACCATGTTCCACTTACTGTTTCTCAATTAACAGCTCACCCTAATTCAAGTAACAGGTATCACCAGTACAGCCTGGTGCCCACACACTCAGCTCTGAGTGGAAACAACGCAGCTTTACTTCGTTGCCCACACCAGGATGACTGAAGCCATCTGCATGGGAACAGAGGCTCAGATCTGGGAAACAACACATCACCACATGGAGTACAGAAAATAAGAGCTAGAAAGAGGAAATCCCAAATGCCCCTTAGGAGAGGGATGTCCTCTAGTACCCCTCACCTCTTCTAAGAGGACGTAGGCAGATCCAGCTGCTCTGACTGCTCAGGCTCGGGGCTGCTGCATGGGTCACTGCATAGACAAAACAGCACAAGTAATAAATTTCTGTCTTGCTACTTTAGCTCTCCTATCATACTCTGCTCAGTGTTTTCAGATGCAGCTAAGGCGACCAATCCTAGACCCCACGCTTAAAATAGATAAGTACAGAGGTACTCCCAAGCAAACATTTTAACTGTACGTACATGCACTCAGTGGAAAACTAAGAGCCACAATCAAATACCTAAGCGGCTGCTCCAAAAGTATTTCCTGAAAACATCAACTGACAAAAGTTCTTTCAACAAATGTTGTTTCAGAGAAAATAAAAATATGCTAAAGACAAAAAATCCAGATACATCAAATACTACTTTGTGTGGCTTTTATGAATAATAAATAAAGCAATTAATTTCTCAGAAAATAAAACTCTGCCGCAACCCTTGTGCATATGTTCAAGCAGTGCATTTTATTGAATTCCACAGATGTAATTAAGTGTGTCATTCGCTTTGTTCTCCATTATGGTATTTCAGTCAAACATAAACAGCTTTCATACTTCATTTGCAAGAAATCTACTTTGAGCCAAGTATTTGCTAACTACAGAGCCTGAAAAGTCCTCACAGGCATTTAGCTGCTCCTCCATCTACGTATTTACAAAGAATTCGAGACCGAACAGCTATACACAGGCACATGTGTAGGTCAGCACCCATTTGCCATGACACTAACATGGAACAAGCTGACAGATTCTTTTCCCTCCCCACACACTCTGATAGAGGACGTCTTCATGGCATGTTCCTCCTGTTCCTGGTAGTTCCTAACATTTTTAATGCCGTCTCTGATTCAGTATTGTCAGGGGTTTCCATTTCGTTTGTCCAGTTGGAAAATGTGTGCTGCTGGCAGTTATGTAAAGCAGTCTGCTAATGTGAGTGACTGAAATGGAGGAGTTGTGAGTGGAAGTCGAGCACAACATTTAACTCTCATGTTTTAATAAACAAGTCCAGAAATCCAGCCTATCAAGGAAAGTCCTTTTCATGTGGTGGAATTCAGCCCAGGCATCATCTGTTTGAAAAAGCCCACTTATAAATGGGACAGTGATTGCAAAATGAATCCCTGGAAGCATCTGGAGGCTAGTGACAAGGCTGTACTGCAGAAAGAATGGACTATGAACAGACTTATCTGTCACAAGGTAACTCCGTGCAAGGTCAAACATTGCCCTTGCACTGATGAGTCAAAAGAAGCTCTCGGGAGGCAATAGCAGTTGTTTGAAAGTGGAATTGGGCCAGATCAGCTTCCTTTAGAAGGCTGCAAGCAACTGTTGCTGCTTTCTGAAAGGATTAGCTACCCACACAGGACAGCTAGAACCTTCAGGGGGGGTTTACCCTGATGTGCCAAAAGTCAGTATTTTCCCATCTCTTACCTACTTCACTTCTTCCTCAAGGCCTCAGAAAATATTCAGAACAGGCTTTCCTATTAGAAAAAGGTCTGCATCTCATATCAAGAATAAATCAATTAGAACACTGTAAACGCGAGTCACCAGAACAATTAAGGGAACATCCATGACATATTCAGGGCATGCCCAAGGCAAACTGGAGAAGGCTGCCACGTTCCTCTTCACAGGCTGCTAACAAAAATTTCCAGAGTCCCTTCACTAAGTTTATTTGAAGTTCTGCAACACCACCCAAAGCAATGCATATTCCAGAGATTTGCATGGTGGCTTCCCCAAGGCTCTGCTGCTAGACAAGCACTTCAGCACCTCGTGTGTGCCCGAGTCTAAGAACCTGCTGGGACCTTCATTTCAGAGAGACTTTGTGCCTTCAGCACAAACTAACTCAGTGAGTCAGTTCTGTCCTTCACCTTCCTGAGAGGAAAAATAGCCCAGTTCATGGAAACAAAGAACAATATTCCAAAATCTCTGTCAAGGCCCACAGCTGCTACACATCTGTCTATCTAGCTGCTATCTCATCTCCAGCAGGACGAGAAAATTTTTAACCTTTAGTGGGTCACCAGTTGTAAAATTAATGATGCATTTGCAAGACTGAAAGTCTACTCCTAAAATTACGGTCTGTGCCTTTGATTACAGCCTTCTTCCATCTGGATAATAAAGACAGTAATTTCTAGGTTTTAAGAGAAGTTTGGGTCTGTTGATTAAATATTTACTATTGCTAAAGCCCTAGTTCTTCTTAAAATGTAGAAGATTTTAAGATACAAAAGATCTCCTTTAATCTGCATCTATTTCTGTACTCCTCACACTGTGAGCAGCTTTTTAATTCTCTGGTTTAACCTAATTGCACATGATAAGTGAAATACTTAGACAAAGCATTGCATAACGATTGGCCAGGGAAAAACCCTAAAATTTAGTTTCTGAATCTGAGAACATAAAATGTGATCTGAAAAAGAATCTGAATGAGTTTTTCCTATGTTAAAAAACAAAGAACAAAACAAAACAAAAACCTAATACTAATGAAATAAGAACTAGTCCGAGTAGCAACAATTCAACTGGTTAAATTCAATTATTTCTGTTTGGGGAGAGGGAGGTGGGAGTGGTGGGTGGATTTATTTCAGTATAATTTTATTTTTAAATTAATTTTCCATGGTCTTCCTTTATATTTTCCCCTACTAAATTTAACATGGATGTCATTACACATCATAAATCTGTAATTATAAGTTTCAGTGGGGAGATTACATATAATTAGATGTAATTATTCTCATTATGTAAATGCAACACTATAAGTTGAAATTTACAAAAAAATAACAATGAAAAAATAAAACCACAAGAAAATAAATGAAACAAATCCACATGGCAATGAACTAAAAAAAAAAGTTAAAAAACCTATTTGCTAATGTAAATATCTCTTTCTAGCCCTCTTTGCAAATTCGTCTTATTTGGTACATCATTTTATTTTGCATCTTAAAATGCTTGCAAGAATAGGAACAAATCAAACAACTTATGAGCCCTTAGATTAAAGCAGTTAGAGTATAATTCCCTCTCCTTCCCCAAATGTCAGCATTTTTATTAACTAGGCAGCAAAAGTCCCTGGATTTATTTATCACTGATATCTGAAGAACCAACACACTTCTCCTTTGGCCTTTATACTTTATCCTCTTTTCCTGCACTGCAGATTGTGCACCCAGTCTCCTACATGTATTTGCTATAATCATTAAGGTGCTGGCTAACTAGAATTAAATGTGGTTGTCTGGCTTCACACAGCAGATACCAAGAGCTTACAGCTACTCCCCCTGTAAGTGGCAATAATACTTCTGAGTTCAATCATACAGAAAATTCTGCCAAAATTAGGATATTAGGAGTCACTCCATTGTGACGGAGTTAGGTCAGGCTCCAAGAATATGGTCTAGAAGCTACAGAAAGGTGCTGACTCTGCACTGGATCATTTAGTACTTTACCACTTGCAAAAGCTTGCAGAAGAAATTTTGGGGTTGCTCTTTATGCTTTCCAGTCACTGCCAAAGAAACATTAAACAGGTTTTGTCTCCTCTCATTGCTGACATTGTCGGTTATATTGACAGAACTCAAAATCACAGAATATTTTGTGTTGAAAGGGAGCCACAAGGATCATAAAGTCCAACTCTTAAATGGCACCACTGCCTCCCTGGCAAGAACTGAATCCCTGGTCTCCCGCATGAGAGGCAGGGACACTCACCACTAAAAACTCAGCACTTAATTAGGCAAGCAGAGTGCGGGATAGATTCTCAAGGGTTTCTCATTTAAAATTTGGGTAACTATCAGTTTCCAAAACTATGCCTCTATTCTTTTCATAACTCACAGGTCTTAAAAACTGCAAGAACTGTTTTTTAAAAGCTTCGCCACTCACTCATTTTATGGGGGCTTAGCTAACTGTGGAACTACCATTTGATTTATTGATTGAACTTTTGCAAGGTGAGAGGAAGGACTTTTTCCCGTCTGTGTCTACAGAAGATGCCAAATATTCTCCAGCTCTCAGGAATTACAGGTCAGATGCTCAGTCTCCACACAAGTAGTTTCAGTAGCAGCAGGGCTGCTCACTATATTCCTGCAGGTGAGTGACCCTGCAGTCTTTTCTGGAGGATTCAGCCTGTAATACTTGTGAATTCTCTGTTGTTAGCATTGATAGGAGTTTAAGAAACCTGGATATTATTACAAAGTATCACTTAAATAAACAGAAGTTGTAGTCAAGCTGTGTTTCATAAAAAATTAATTATGCAAACATTTCATGACCACTCTTTAGGACCCACAGACCTATAGGTAACATTTACCTCCCAGACCAAAATCTGCAAGCTATGATTTTGTGGCAGCATATGGGATGCTGTTGGTAAAGTAACAGATGTATGTTAAAAATCCAATATGGGCTGGAGAAAAACATTTGTTATTTCCCATAGAATAATTAATCATACGGTTATAGAGAGAATATCCACAGGGCTCTGCTCACCAAAGAAATGGGAGCCATTTTCACACTGCAGGCCCATATTACCAAAATTATACAAGGCAGAATCCAGAATCTGGAATGACTCTTGTTCAAGAGTATCCTGATGTCTTTGACAGACTTTTTGTCTTTTCGGAAAAAATATGAGTAATCAGTCATACCTTTTGTTCCTATTACACTATACACAGAAACAGCTTTACCAGCTCTTTGTATCTCAAATGCATTTCAGTGCTCTTTTGTACAATATTCTGATGAATTCTTATCTCTGAAAACTGGATGTCCTAAAAGAGAAAATGTGTTTGCTTCAATGAAGAATTTACCATTCCTTGTACCCATTTTAAACGCAAAGTTTAAACGAACAAACAATAAAAGATTTATCCATTAAAAAATCCCAAAAGTATTGTAAGATCAAACCCTAAACACACATCTGAGAAGCCAGATTATATTTAGGCCTGGTCTAAACTCAGATTCAACAGAAATAAGAATAGTTGACCACTAAGTCATACCCATAAAAAACCTGTATAACAATCTCATTTCAAATTAAACCATACATGATTATTCATGTTAAAATCTTCCTCTGGCTCCAGTGTAGGCATATCCAGCTTTTACATGCCTCAAGCTTCATCAAACTCATATACATTTTGAATTTTAAAAAAGGCTTGGGCAGAAAGCTTATGGTGCTTGACCAGTTAAGTAAAAATCACCAAGATGACTCTGATTCTGTTCTATCAGAGCTGAAAGCGCTGTTGGCCTGCTTAGTAAACAGTCCCCTTGTTCCTCCTACCTGCACATTTGTTTCCTGTACTTATTCTCAGCTTTATTTCTTCTTGGGTGGCAGCACCCACACTTGAATCAGCCCACCCACTTTTCATCTGCCAAGCAATCATCCCTTGCTCCTTAAATCTTACAGCAATTTGGCAAAGACTCCACCACTGTTCTCCAAGGATACTCTCATCTTTCCCTCTGAGAACAGGGAGCCAGTGACACGCATGTATTTACAAATGCTGTAGTAGAAAGCTTAGAGTAGCAGCTCCAAATGGAATAAAGCCATGTCGATGCAAGAGGGAATAATAAATGTGAACATGGAGTGTGCCTGGAGAGTGTCATCATTTTTTCCACCTATATACCTCCTCAGAGAGGCAACTCTAGCTGGGGATTTGATATGTACATAATATGCAGCAAGAAAGACAAAAGAAGAAAATGACAGAAATCCACTTTAGTACAGTGGTAAGTGTCCCCACCTGGCGTGTGGGAGACCCGGGTTCAATTCCCGCCAGGGAGACAGTGTTAAGAGTTGGACTCAATGATCCTTGTGGGTCCCTTCCAACTCAGAATATTCTGTGATTCTGTGACATTTGCAAAAGGAAGGTCATTTGGAAGCCAGGATGGATGGGTTGTGTACCTGCTGATGCACTCCACATTGGTGTCTTCAGTGGAGAACATCAATTTAGCTGACATCAGCTTCTTAGAATACATTCACTTCATCAAAAGGTTTCAGAGAAGAAAAAATCCCAGACTGACCTATCAGAACGTTTAGCCAAGGCTCAAAAGCAAAGGGATTCATTAGAAAAAGGAAAAGCAGATAGTGAGTACCAGAAAGAAAAGAGCTCAGCAGTGGCAGGTACCTCTGCATATTGTGATGTTTGAGAAACAGGAAAATGGGAGATTCTTCTTATCTAGAGGGCACTGGAATCATTCTGCAATGTCAAAAAAACCTAAGCAGACAATACACCAGACATCCTTCACAAAAAGTGAAGGCAAGCATTTGCAATGAGGCCTCAATTTCAACAATCAAGGACCTAAACAAAGCAAACAAACAAAAAAGAAAACCCATTAGCTTTAACATGTTATTAAATTGTAAGAAGAGTATTCTGTGTACTGTTTCCCTCTCAATTTTCTTCAAGAAAATTTCAAGAAACAAAATATGTGGAAATAGAAGAGAAAAACTTTTTTCCCCTCTTGGTATAGGTCTCATTCTAAGACAAAAGGAAGTATTTAAAAAATGATATAAAATATAAGAAAACCTTGCTTTTACAAAGTGTATCATTGTAAGAAACAGGAGGAAAAATGAGGGAAGCAATGCCAGATAACTGTATCCAGTCAACAGCATGGCTTTTCCAGTAGTTCTACTAGTTTCTCCTCTGATTTTGCACCTTGTCATACATGCTAATTTAAATTTCCAGTGGCCAGCTGCTCCTCTTTAAAGAGACATCACAAATGGACTGCACTATATAAGCAACAGTTCAGCAAAAGTGTTTGATAGGTATCAAAGCAATTAACAATTCAGTAATCTTGTCTTGTCTGTTGAGCAGACTACAATACATGTTGTTTTTACTTAAATTCACCTTCCACAGGCCATCTCATGAACTTAATTAGTACAATCATGGACAACTCCAAATTCCGAAATTACTTTGTACAAATGTTCCTTCTTACAGTCACTTTTCAAGAGGCCTTGGTGTTATGGATCTCATAAGTAACAAAGTCAGCTGCAGAGCTGACTTATGAGAAAGTCGGGAAAGAAACTCAGCAGATCCCACACATGCAATTATGGGTGACAATATTTCCATAAATTCTCCTGACAAAATAAAGGGTATCCTGGATTAAAGCTCTTTGCCCAAAGAATTTAATTTAGTAGGGTAAACCAGGAACTAGCTCATGGCATGTCCCATTCACACTGTACAAGACACTCAGGGTTTTACTCTCCCCCTCACATTGTTTGGTTTAAGTTAATGATTTTTAAATAATTAAATTCAATAAACCATGACAGATTAAATAAAAACTAATCAAAGTACATAAATTACTGTTTTCACACATGTCTTTTGTTTAGGCAACAGAGCAAAAGGAACTGGATGGCGGGGGTGAGAAAAGTGAATAAAGTAAGAGGCAAAAAGCATTAGTGGTTGAGACACATTACAACTCATTAACTTTTCTGTCAGTTCTGTTGCAAAATAGACTTTGTATCAGCTAACAAGACAATCTAATGAGACCTATCAGGGGACTGTTATAACAAGATTAGGAGAGGGACCAGTAGCAAGGCTATTTCTGCACAACGGAGAAAAGGATTTGTATTTAATTAACAACATTTATCTCAACAGTCCATTCCTAAGGAACAGTCTGATAAAAGCAACCACTCTCTTGAATCAATTGGTCATTTAACATCACAGACAGTTTTAAAAGAATAAGTCTGGTATAACTTTTTGCTGATAACCATGAGGATATACTAGAGCTGCCATTTGGTTGGCACTAAACTAAAAATAAATTAGATTTAGCATCTTCCATTTTCCTCCCAAATAATCCTCACCAAAACACATGCACACAGCTACAGCTAGCCTGGGCATGTGTACAGCAAGCATCATAAACACAATAGATGTAAATTTTAGGGTTTTCCCGGGATCAAACCACAGCAATCACAACTTACTTGTGGTGGAATGAAGAAAAGCAGCACTTGTCTGTCAAATGGGTCCAATGAGGCATAGAGATTAACTGCTAAAGCCTAAAGATTGGGGCCTGACAGTTAATAATAAAAATAATTTTTGTGGTCATCCCAGGAGAAATAAATAAAAATAGAAGGATTTGTTTTAGTACTGTGGTTAAATATCTCAAGTTTCTGCCACCCAGACCTGCATTTGGATGACAGTTCTAGTAATTCTTCACTATTATTTTTCATATTGCTCTCTCAAAAGACACTGGCAAGTTTTTTAAAAATTGCTTCATGTGTTAGTACAAAATGAGAAAGGTTGAAATATTTAGAGAACAAGTACCTACACACTTCTGAAGAGTTCCTGAACTTGAGCAATTTAAAACAAGCAGCATTCTGTACAGTTGATTGATCTAACAGTAAGAGAGAGACCATTGGACTCATCCCTACTTACAACAATAAAAGCACAGTGTAATTCTTGTAATTCATATTTGTTCAGAACAATTGAACTGACATGCTCCAGTGTGAACTTTGGGGCCTTTCAGAGTCAGAGGAGTCATCACCCAGGCACGAGAATCCTGTCCCCTCCTCTTACCTACCTTGGGCAAAAATAACAAATTGCCTGCCAGCTACTCCAACATAAAAAACCAAAAAAGCCAAACACAAAATCCTTCTGTGGCTTCTCTCTGCTGGAACTTTCTGATGTATTGTCACTTCTTTACTTACGATCATTATAATTGAATAGCCATATTAAACTTGGATTATACTGAAGCCTCTACACTTGTTTATTACACAGACAGTAAAAAATTGTTGTCTCCAACTTTCACTACCAATATTGGTATCTCTAATTTCAGACTCCTGTAAGATGGCTAAATGACTTGGTGCAAGTCTTATGCCTATGATATATATTTTTTGAGCATGAACTCTGTACAAGATCATTCCCTTAGTTTACTCCATGTCTCTTTTCAAGGGTTCTTAATCACTTCATAAATTTGGAAATCCTTTCACAATTGTCACTGCAAGGGGCTGCTCAGTAGCAGCAGCATTTTGCATGAGCAGTTTAATAATCAGATTTTTCTTCACTGTATGAGAACAGGAGAAAATCTTCAGCTACATATTCAACTGTCACACATACCTCCCTATGGCACACAGGCTGCCAGGCTTCACATAGTCCTAGACTAAGCAATAAATGATGTGTTTTAGTAAATTATTCCTCAAAGCTTTTACAACACACACGTAAAACCATAGAAGTGCTGGTCTAAGCCTTGGTTCCTGGGGCTGACAGCAAGAGCTGACCACTCAGGGCAATTACCCCTTACATCTAACTGAGGCCACACGGATAATATTCTCCAAGTCTCATTTAGACAAAGGCATTTTCCCACTTGGAAAAGAGCCTTACTGAAAACATGAACTCTGAGCCAACAACCCACTTGCCATGAGCACCCCTGTGCTGTTCCCTGCACACAGTTCAGCAGCAGTTACCAGGGGCTGAGCCAGCCCTTGGCTCAGTGACCCCGGGATGCAGGGGGTGCATGAGGACACAGGACCCCGCTCCCCAGCTGGCTGCTGTTGTTTGTAGTGGGCTGTGCCCCATTAACATTCCAAACAGATCCTTCCCCGGTACTTTCTAACATGCTGTATTGATCAGTGGATGCTTGTACTCACTGGAGACCTGATTTCACTGCCTTTAATTAATTTAATTCTTTTAGCTCCACCTAAGGAGCTTGACACCTTTTTATTACATAAAGTCAATCTTTTGCAGGCTTAATCTTATATAGTTTTGATGCCTAAGGATGTCCTCTTGCAAAGAGCTTTTAGTTCATTTAGAGGGACTCCCTCTACCCCATGTCAGTGAACATTGGTAACCGTATTTTTTCTTGTTTTCAGACTCTCCAAAGCATAAAGAAAGCAGTAAGTCTTGACCTGCACATTTCCTTTTAAGGAATTCAGACTTAATGAGTATGGATTCTGAGAGTTTACTTAGTCTATCAAAAAACCATGTTCAATGCATATTTTCTACAAGACTTGTCACTGTACTGCTGCAGACATGAAGGCTATTGTTGTAGCTGAACAACCAGATGTCAGCAACATATTGTCTGCTTTTCATTACCACACCTGATGTCACAGACACCCTTTTTCAGTTTTAATGTGTTTCATAATTCTTCCGTAATCCAGACATCCCTCTGTTCAGAAGAAAACAGACAGTGCTCATGAAAACTATTAGCTTAGCAGAAATTAAAGTTGTACCGGTCACTTAAATGTATGTAATAATGTTTCCAGATCTGGAAAAGCTAAAACAAACCCTGCAAGGATTTATTTTTAGATTATTAAAAAAAAATAAAGTTGGGAATAAAACAGAATAAATGTTTCAAATTTGCACAGTAAATACCATGTCAGCAGAAAGAAACATATTTTGCCCATATGCAATGCCATTACAATGCATAATGCATCCAACTGACAAATAGAAAGGCAGTGCTTGGCTGTCCTGAAGTTTTGCTGCAATCAAAGCTAATCTGATGCAAATACTACATATGCACATGTCCATACATGGATACACGTGAAAAACAAACACTGATAATTCCACGTTTTGTTATCACTAGATGCATGAATGCATTTAGAGGCCTGACATCTGATAGTAATAAAACCAGAAAGAGAAACTCAAATTAGAGTAACTAGAACATACTGCACCTGTCACTTTGTTAACTAGACAAGAACAAAATCCCTTTTACATGCTTGTGAACATACCACACTACTGGGATTCTTCCAATGTACTTTACCTCTAGGATGGTGACCAAACTAATCCTTTAGTTTCATGCTTTCGTTATGTAAGTAAATAATGTTGTAAATCTCATCTTGCAAAATTCTGTTGCATTCTGTTTTACTTCTGATAAATAGAAATATTTTCCTATTACGTATATTCTTTCAAGTCTTAATGAAAGCATTCCCAACTGAACTGGTCCATGAACCTTCCTAACTTGCTGTGCCAGAGGGCACCTATTGTGTAAGGTTTTGAAGGTGAACTTATCTCTATAACCTATCACAAAAAAACCACAAGAAAAGAAATTCACCCAAAAGGGAACACCCTTCTCCTATGTAGGTAGGATGGTGTGTTGGTAGCAGGATGGCAACAGGTTAGGTAACAGGTTTGGCTAGGTTAGGTAATAGGTGATAGGTTGGACTTGATGACCTCTATGGTCTTTTCCAGCCTTACTGATTCTGTGATTCTGTTTGGTCTCAAGCCATATCTGAAACATTCCTCCCCACTAGGTCAGTGAAAGCAGAGACAGACACTGCAGGATCAGGAAGCAGCAGTGGTAGAAACATTCCTTAATTTCCTCTGAGAAGTCCAGAGAGCACCAGAATCATCACTAGGCTTGTGACTCAAATGAACACTATGAGCCAAATTTGATCTGTTAATTTAAAGTTAACAGGAATGTGATTTTGTTACCAACTCCCCTGTATTTAAAGTGATCACCCAGAGAGAGAATTATATTTTCATCACTCCTTTGTGGTACAAACTTGCAAGATATTAATTCTAATTTCATATTCTCTATCTTTAAAATTTATTCTAAGACCATTTACTTAATTTTTTTCATAGAACTTGAGAGAAGCGACTATTCTGTTGCTTAAAACAAAAAAACCACAATGAAAATACAGCCATGCAATGCACAAGAACACATCACCAGCAAAACAGGGAACGTCCATCACTCTCTCCTTACAACATCATCCACCACACAGCAATTCATTACATACAAAAAGAACCTCTATTGCATGAGTAGGTTGTGCCTTGATTTTTTTACACATTTTTAAATGTTTATTCCAATTCAGAGGCCATACAGCATTAGCAATTTTTTGTTAAAAGGCAGATCTATTCTCATGAATAAGTCCTGCACAGGCAAGAAAACATCAGGTTTTTCACATACAAGATCTGAATAAGACATAAGTCAGTGTTTACAAGTGTTCAGTGTTTATGGGATGTAATCACCCTTCAGGGTGGAGATGACTGGAAGCCTGAATTTTAAAACATGTTCATGTCTCTCCTTGGAGTAAGGATAGCTTCTGAAACCACCTCATTCATTATTACATCCTCCATTGGGCAGGATATCGTTGAAACGAGTGGGGAACAGAGATGAAAAGAAATTTGTGATCCAACTCTCTGCAACCTTTCTTAAACAGCTGAGGTACATTTATTTTTCAAGCTTAATGATGAAGAAATTTAGAATTTGCATTATGAAAATTTGGAAAATGTCATTTTGAATAGCTAGATTCACACCAGGAGAAAAGGAATCAATTATTCCTTTTGACTAAAATAGATGGCAGAGGCTGTAGCAATTGCTCTTTAAAAAATTAAATCTCGTGTAGGGAATGGTGTACTTTATTTAATACCGAAAAAAAGATTACAGAGTCACAGAATTAACATAGTTGGAAAATACCATGGAGATCATTGTGTCCAGCCTATTACCTAGCACTATAATTATCTAAATCATGGCACTAAGTACCTCATCCAATTGCTTAAATACATCCAGGGATGGCAACTCAACTGCCTCTCTGGGCAGCCCATTCCAATGGGAAGTAACTCCCTCTGTGAAAGTTTTTCCTAACATTGAGTCTAAACCTACCCTGATGCAGCTTAAGACTGTGTCCTCTCATTCTGTCACTGGTAGCCTGAGAGAAGAGACCAACCCCCACCTGGCTACAACCTCCTTTCAGGTAGTTGTAGAAAGCGATCAATAAGGTCTCCCCTCAGCCTCCTCTTCTCCAAACTGAACACCATCAGCTCCCTCAGCCACTCTTCATAGTGCTCGTGCTCCAGCCCCTTCACCATCCTTACTGCCCTTCTCTGGACACATTCTAGCATCTCGACATCACTCAAACTACGGGGCCCAGAACTGGACATGCTACTCAAGATGTGGTCCAACCAGTGCCGAGTACAGGGGAAGAAGGACTTCACTAGTCCTACTGGCCACACCATTTCTGATACAGGCCAAGATCTCATTGGCCTTCCTGGCCTCCTGGGCACACTGCTGGCTCATGTTAAGTTTCCTATCAACCAGCACTCCCATGTCCCTTTCTGCCTGGTCACTCTTCAGCCAATTGGTTCCCAACCTATAGTTCTGCATGGGGTTATTGTGGCCAAAGTATAGAATCCGGCACTTAGACTTGTTAAACTTCATGTTATTGGATTCAGCCCATCTATCCAGCCTATCAAGGTCTCTCTGCAGAGTCCTCCTTCCCTCTAATGGATTGACACTTATTCCCAGCTTTAGTATCATCTACAAACCTGCTAATGATGGACTCCATCCCTTTGTCCAGATCATCAATAAATATGTTGAACAGAACTGGTCCCTATGCTGAACCCTGGCGGACCCCACTAGACCTGGATCTGTGTTCTACATCAGAAACGTGGAAATTCAGCAAAGCATCTAACCACATGTCTCTTTAAAGCACTGGTGCTGACAAGACCACCTTGCAGGGTTACCTTTCCTCAGCCCATCACTAGCACAATGCTCAAGTTGAGTGAAGGACGAAGGGACATTCCCTCATTTACAGCTTTAGACAACTGCAGGACACAGTGGGTGATAGACCTAAGTGCTGTGGATGTAAGATATAAAAAGGGCACAAACTCAGTGCCAACAGCAACATGATTAATGTTCAGTTTCCCTCGGCCTTTATCAGCACTCTTTCTCCTGAAAAACAGCATTTACTGTCCTGTATGTGCCCATGTTACACTGAACAAACCAAGGAACCAGCAACAAGCATTAACATAAAAACAGAATTAAACCCAGAAAGTAGTAACCGACTCTGGGAATGCAGAATAGTCCCCTGTCTTAGCGTTTAAAATTTGCAGCAGCAGTAAGAAATTCAGAGAGTGATTAATTAATCCTGCAAGTTGCCCTGTGGTATAACCAGCCTTTTAGCAGAAGGGAGTCACTGAAGTGGTCTTTGCATGTGTAGGAGCACATGCTGTGCTACTGAGCCACTGCAAATGAAGCTTTGTTAAGTGACATGACTACTGGGGAAAGGCATAAGGGGTTAATTACAGTCAAGTGCTCATGAAATATTTTGGTCTCCATTATTTTAACCTGAAATTAATAGTGCAAGTAAAATTGTCACCATCCCATTAATGGCATACTACAATACCATTTATATTAGTTTTCCCTCAGGTATAATAAGCTTTCTACTGTATGGGGGCTGTTAACAAGGGAATTCAGTAGAACTCAGCAGCTTACAATTCCTCTTTTTAAAAAAGTAATCACAGTAGAACTACAGTCATAAAGCTTTACATCCATGCGAGATCCTCCAGCAGGCTAACTCCTGTGAACGGTATATACGTATTCTTCACATATTGCATTCTGCAAAGTGGTTTGGACATATCTAAATAGTGCCAGACAAAACAGTTTGGCCTATGACAAGTCTTAAAAAGAGTAATACCACAGACCTGCAAGAATCTGAACAGTGCCAGCAACTCTCCCTCTCACTGCTTATCTGGCTGCATCCTTCAGCTGTGATACAGACCTTTCACCAGTACAAATAACTCAAGGAAGATGCAAAATGAGAAATATCCCAGGATGTGGTTTCCAATTTTAGAAATCATCGCTACCATATAATTTGGAAAAAAATACCCAACCTCTTAACACCACTTACCTTCAACAAGAACATGTAAAGCCTGAATACAGCACAAATGATCCTAGAGTGGAAGAAACTGTGATGACCATGAACCTGTACATAGTCCCAACAACACCAAATCCAAGTGTGTTCTTAAAACGTATCAGTGTTCTTAAAACATATAAGCAACACTAAAAAGAATAATGTAATAGCCTAGATCAGATAAAAACCTCCCTTCCTAGATTAAGAAAATCTATATCAAGTCCATCGTCATAAAAAACCAACCATTACCTCACCCCCAGTTTTAAGTGTCAAGTTACATGTAGCTCTGAGGATCAGATTAAACATTCATTAAAACTTCATTGTTATGCCTCAAGTCAATGTTCAAGTCAATGTCAGCTACGCAACATCCATCAGTGAACGAGCAAGATTACCAAGACTAAGTTTTCCTGCAACATTAAGTAAAACAAAACATTAAAATTATAACCCCCTATCATATTTTAAAATCTGGTTAAAAGCCAGCACATATTGAATTTCATCTGTTCTCTCACTGAGACTCAGCCTCCAAGTGATAAAGTAACGTGGTTTCATCCACCACACTGAAGCACAACCCAAATAGACATATACTCATTCTGCTTTTTTTCTGCCACAAAGCAATTCTGTTTTCTTACAGCAATACATCTGCAAGCTGTTCTTTCAATTGGCTGTATATTTTTGCTGCCCAGTAATACCAAGCTATGCCAAGTAGCTTTTTCTCCACCCATCATGTCTAGAATTGAAATACAGACTGGGAACAGTTTGGATTAAATGACATCCTAGAGACAGTATGTCCTGCTGGTGCAAAAACTAGCTTTATTCCACATTAGGAAAATATAAAGTATCTCCATAACAGTTCCACAGAATAACACACAGAATGAGACAAGGTCACCACACAATTGTGTTTCCATGGCAGAAGAGAATTTTCGCCTTGGTCACTATGTTTTATTGTGGCAGATCATCATTAAAAAGGAGAAAGAGGCAGACAGGCTAAGAATTGCTGTATGTAGAAAACTGTCCTCAGAAACATCATTTAGTTGTAATACTCATCCAAGACTGAGTTCACCTCTTCCATTTCTGAGTGTCTATCAGTATTTGAGTACCTCATAAAACTAGATGGCAAATATTTACACCATATAATACCCACACCTTATGAACAACAACATTTACATGTCTACCAGAAGGCTGACGAAATTCGTCTGTTTGGCATTTCAATATCCAGCCCACTCTGAGCAACAGATGTATAATGTTTTTGTACAAAGAATTAGGACTGCAACTTGACTACAAAATCTTGTATAAGAGTGGAGAAGAGCTCAAGGATTAATCACTAAACTGCATTTTAATATCCGTTTTATGTTACTGAAGCCAAGAGTTAATTGATAATTTAAAAGGCTCTGAGTGACATATATTCAAGTTTGGTCATATTCACATCTTCAATTTTGTAAAAATCAACTCTATTATCTAATGTTGGCATAATTTTGTTCCATTAAAGTAATTCTGGGACTATAAATCTCATGAGAACAAGTCTTATCCTATCCAAGCTAAAAGGTGCAGTAGGATGGCTCTGCATCTTCCATTTAAAGACAATCTGCTACTGAGACACTGTGATATCTTAATTGAGGTCCGAGTTTTTCTTTTTGGTTCATTTAATGTCACAAAAGCATTAAGCAGAGTGAATACATGGATTAAACACATAACGTTCTAATTTTTTCCAGGGGAAAAAAACATTTTCAACTCTGATTTTTTTAATTACAGAGTGACTATTCAGAAAGAAGACAAATGTTAAGTTGGGCTAAGATCCACACAGAAAAGGTATAGTCCTAACAAAGAACATTCATTCCTTTTTAGATTACAAAACCCAGTGGCAAGACTAGACCAACCCTGCATGTTTAGACTGGTATTGAAAGAATGACTATGCCACCTTTCCAGTTATCAGGATAAAAACTTTAAGTTTAAAAACCTAAAGTAAGAACGAATAAGAACAAATTTATTATAGTAAAAGGAAAATGTCAACACCCAGTTCTATTCTCTGCCATTAAAGACCAGAAAGATTAAGCCACATAAAAATGATGGCTGTAGAGTAAGTGTCACATTACAAACTGAGTTCTGCTGATCACAGAAGTAATCCATTTGAAGAGAATACAAATTTTTATCCAATTTATAAGAATACAGTATTGCCTGCCTTATTTCATGAAAAGGAATAGTAAATATTATCAGTGCTTTGCATTGGAACAAAAGATACACTCTTTTTTAATCACAGAATCAGTAAGGTTGGAAAAGACCTTAGAGATCATCAAGTCCAACCTATCCCCTATTACCAATCTGATCCAGTCAAACCTGTTACCTAACCTAACCTGACCTNGAAACAAAACACGAAGAGGTAACTCTTACTGTCTTTTGTCCCTACACAGACAGTAGAAAACAAGTTCAGCATCCTTCAAATTAAATACAGAAACATTACAAATATTACTGTGTTGATGCCAAGGACAGTCAGCTTTCTAATGATGACCACAACAGGTAATTTTCTAGCTACCTATAAGGAAGGTTTCACATTCCCTTCAACCATCAGCAGTATCAGTATCCCAAAACATGATGAATAAGTCCATTGCCTTTAGGAGGTAACTTATCACTCTGTCACAGGCGGCTGGTGTTCTTTAGCTCTTCCTGCATAGGGAAGACATGTTCTGAAGAAATCTAAGTGCACTTGATTTTATTCACTCACCCCACAACCCCTTCCCTTCCTATGCTTCCACTCGAAACTACCTCTACATCTCTCAGTCAATACATTAAAAACAAGGCAGTTTTCCACTTGCCAGCAGGTTGTCTCTGTAAATATCAGTCAATACATGAAATCTGCAGAGAACTAAACACCACAGAAAACAGCTAAGATTTCTGAAGGCAACCAAGAAATGCCATTAAAAAAATACTGTTTCAGCTCTGGAGTTCCTACTCCCTCTCCATTTTTCCAAGTTCCATTTAGTCTCCAAGTTTCATTTATTTGTTTAGTATAACAGCTTAAAATTTCTTCAAGCATATGGATTGTAAATGGTATAAAATCCTGGATTAGAAATCACTGGGTTAAAAGCTTTGTAGCACTTCTCAACAGCTGGAAGCCTGCAAGTCTTTAGAAGTCCAACCAACCTGCCTCCTAATTAGAAAGCAACCTGAATGAGACTGTGTTTCCTTATCATCTCCGGTAGCCCGAGATTAAATATTACCTTCTTTCTTTATTCAAACCCACCTACCTGACAGTTTTATGCTTGTATAAACTGAGTTCCAATATTGCATAAATTACAACACAACACTTCGAGAGTTCTAGTCTATCCCTTCCCAAGTAAAACAAACAGAACAAAACCCCAAATAAACACCACCAACAAACATCCCTACAATCTCTAGGCACCAGATAATCAAACAGACCATGAAACTTTACATTGCATTTCCAATACAGCAATGTTGACATGGAAGTTACAGGCATTCTAATCTTGCAAAATTAATAAAACAGGCTATGACTGTTGTATTCTTGACTACTATATCAGAGAAAAAACAAAATAAGATTTAATAAAACAAGCAGTAATTACAAAATACCTATTTAAAACAGATGAGTGTATCAACAATGGGGTGTTTGATGAAGCATCAGCAGCCATGGAAATGCTTGTTCAGATACAAGATGCCAGAGGTTCATAGGAGGAAGTAGTAAAAGAGCCTAGACTGCATTTATTCCAAAGTTCAACTATAATATAAAAATCAAAGAGTGCATTTGGAAAAATAAGGAGTCACAGGCAAGTCTCTCCCTTCCAATGAGATGTTGCAATATCTTTGTTAAGCCGCTCACACCATTTATATAGGAAAGATCAGTGACTGCACAACAGCAGCAACACCTTCTCTAAGCCTTCTACTAGAAGGGTTTGGAAAACAAAGGTATTAGAAATAACCATTCAAAAATAGATAAAAATAATTAAATACTCTGAAATGAGAGAAAAAAACAACTGCACTTCAGGAATAAATGTTAAATATGGGTTAACTTTCAACACAGCTAATTTCTGTATGAGACACTGGTTGGTAATAACTGGAAACAGACAAGGTTGAAAAAATACTAGAATTTCCCAACTCAAGCTGTATATAAACAGTAATTATGGCTAATCCATCTGATGTGCTTTGGGTTTGGTAAACACAACTGATTCCATGATATTGTTATTGAAGAACTATTAAACAAACTTCACAATTCTCTGGTTCTTAAAACTGATAAAAAAGATTCCATTACAAAAAGTCATACTCGAGGAGATTGGTCTGTAATGGCAGCCGCCTTGTGATTCATGGGAAAATAAATGTCAAAGAAAAAAAACAGATGATTTTAACTTGTCCTATTAAAAACTCCTGGTTTGTGTTCATCCGGTCATTGGCCACCAACATATTACTTTGCAGTCCTCCTTTTGTTTGCAAAGTTTGCTACAAAGGGTACTGGACTTACAAATAAGCACTACCTACACAGTATCTGTGTGCAGTCTGGAAGCTGCACACTGCCATGCAAAGCAAGAGGAGAGCACTCTTCTTCCCATTCCCAATTCTGGATCCTGCTAATAGGTGCTATTTCAGTCATGACAGGTAAAAAGATCCAAGGAAACTAACATCCCTCAAGATGTTACAGCATGACCAAAGACAGCCTCCAGTCCTTAACTGCAGTCAGCTTTTAGCAGTGGTGAAATAAAGGAGCATCCTAGTTCTCCTTGGCACTCCCACTGCAATTAATCTGGACTACCAGAGCTCCAGTGAAGCTAATTAATAGTTATTATGGAACATGGTTAATGACACTGTGAGCATGCATCAACACAGACACCCCATTTGTAGCTTTGCCAGAAATAATGCATTTTTATGACAGATAATTTACAGACTCGATTTCTCACAACGTATTCCCTCCCTGAAGGGAATATTGGAATGCCAGGCTGTCTGCGCATATAGCAATATGCAGAGATATTTCATTTATCTGTGATTACTTACAAGTTACAGCTCTTGGAATAGTAGCTGAGGCCAGGTTTAACAAAAAATTTAAAATCCACTGCAGGACCAAAACACTGGTGAAAAATTAATGTTTCTTGAAAGCATTCTTTTTCCTAAAAGACCAAATGCTTAATGCAAGGCATATTTGACACTTTTATTGTTTCAACAATATTTTCTTTTATTTTAGGGAATTCTAAGAGCCAAAAATTGGGATAGATTGGTTGGCCATAGCCTGACAAGTAAGAAAGTTGGTAAAGGCATTGAAACTTCCCAACCATGGTTTTACATTAAAAACTGTTAGGATTCAACCCTGAACTACATGATTTCCAAAAGCAAAATGTCAAAATATTTTATGTGAGGACACTGTAAGAAATACAGGAATGTTTTCAGTTTCATTTCTTGCATTTTACCCTAAATTTGTCTATTTGCTCCTCCTACCCTAAAACTCCAGGTTTTGGCAAGTATAAAATCAGGAAGGATCTAACAAAGAGCTCGCATGGGTTTTGATAGTCATGTACTCTGAAATTACATGGAATTTTTATGCATTTCCGTATTTCCAGTAATGACAATGGAATAAAATTAAATTTAATAGGCAATTTCAGGACTTTGGATCTTCTACCAAAAAAAATAAAAAGGCATTAAAGCATATTGAAAGCCTATATTTCCAAAAGTTACAATGGCAGGAGGTGTCGCACTGTTTTGGTCTCCAAAACCCAAATTGCACACAGAATTACACACAGAATATTATTATGAGTTGGAAGGGACCCACAAGGATCATCTCTTGAACCTCTGATAGAAACCCAAAGGAAGTACTCCATAAAATGGCCTGGGTTAAGGGAGAAGTCAGATTATCCTTCTTACTACTAGTGCCGTGAAAGTTTTTTAATATTGTTTCAGAAATCTTAAGTTTCAGCTAAATTGTAAAAAAAAAAAAAAAAAAAAAATAGAGAGATCATTGGCTGTCAAAGCATTGAAAAACCAACTTCCATTATATCTTTCCTATCCCTATTTTCATAAAAACATTGAATTTGTGTGTTAGCAAGACTAGCAACAGAAGACACCAGTAGTTTATAAAACAGAACCAAGTAAGACAGACATACAAAGAAGCACTCTCAGGGACATGATGATATAGATCACAATCCTCCCAATACTGACTGTGTCACAGAAAACTGCACCGTTTAGCAGCAGGAATTATTTTATAGTGATGGCAATGTGGTGAATGTTCTTCCCTCCCACTCAGAAAACTAGGGAGAATCAAACCAGAGGAAGGGGGAACAAATGCTTTCCCAGAGACTCTAATTTCTCACAGTTCTTTTAAATCTACTGGATTCTATACACTGTTACCAGCGGAAACAATAGAGATCTTCAGAAAAGCGGAAACCAGAGTATACATTTCATATAATGCAGCTACATCACACAGAATCACACAAAATTATGAGTTGGAAGGGACCCACAAGGATCATCTAGTCCAACTCACCATCTAATACCCGTACAGCGACCGAGAGCACATCCCNCTCCGGCAGTTCAACATTTGCCCCCAGCTTAGTATCATCTGCAAACTTGCTGATGATGGATTGAATTCCCTCGTCCATGTCATCGATAAAGATGTTGAACAGTACTGGGCCCAACACTGACCCCTGTGGGACTCCGCTGGTGACTGGCCGCCAGTCCAATGTTGCACCATTCACCACCACCCTCTGAGCTTGCCCTTCCAACCAGTTTGTAACCCAGCATAAAATGTTCCTTTCCAGCCCGTGCTTTACAAGTTTCTCCTGAAGCTTATTGTGGGAAACCGTGTCAAAGGCTTTGCTAAGGTCCAAGTACACAACATCCACAGCCTTTTTGTCATCAACCAGTCGAGACAATGACTGCATTGGTCTGAACTTGTTATTTTCCAGATCTTGCAAACAATCCTCTTTTAATGGAAAGAACTGACTCCAGAGCTTCAACTAAACTAAGAATGTTAGTCTGCAGATGCACAATGCCTTTAAATATGCATTTTGGATAACAGAGACTTCAAATTAGCTGTCTTGAAGCCACCTGAATACATAAAACTGTAAATTTATCTCACACACACAGAGAACCGAAGTCTTTGGATTTGGCAAGTTGAACCATGGCCTACTGTGAAAGTCCAAATTGCATAGTTAATTCATCCACAAGGAACTACCAAGTATACAGTTAAGAAAAAAGCATTTGTGCCTTCTTTGGTCCCACATGTAAGGAAAGTCATGCTACTTAACATGTTCACAGACAAATGCAGCAAACAAAAAGTAAACTAAAGCTTTTTCGCTTTCCCTACAGCAGAAGTTGGGAATGATCACTTACTGATCATTGTGCTCAAAATGTACCTTCTACCATGCAGGAAATTCTCATCCCTGCCAAGAGAGGGACACCTTGATCCAGGAGAATAACTGTGCATTCACATTTACTTAAAAAATTCACACAACCAAGTCAATATGAAGGACTCCCCTCACTTTTTTGGAAAAGAGCCACTGCCTTACCTTACTTCTCTAATACGAAGTTCATTTGAAACTTCACTATTTTCCTACAGGACAGATACCAAAGTATTTACCACCTCCTGCTGAATAGCTGCAGAATGGATGATTATTATTACATACAGTTCTGAAGAGCTTGTCTCTCCATTGTGTCTGCAGATAAGATATGCTGTTTAAAGATGAACAGTGGAAATGAAAGGAAAATCCACAGCACTCAGTGGGAGGCAAGAGCCAAACTAGAGCCTGAGAGGGAAGTGGTTTTGTAACTGTAGTGTTTGTTGCTGCAAACAATATAAGAATTCAGTACTCATTTGAAGTGTATCCTTTAGAGTTCCAGCTGTGCTGATGCACAGATGGGGGGGGAAAAAACAACCTTAAAGGATGAGATGCATCAGTTCTTCCATTTTAAATGGGAGATACAGCCTTGATAGAGACGGAGAAAATATGAATATGAGGGTATATAAAATCCGAAAGCATGATTGGTGTAATAAAGATGCACATGAGATGATTTTGAGACCTGGATGGTGTGAGACAGTTTAAATGGCTCCTATTTTGACTTTCCACATAACCACATTTATGTGCATTCAGCCTGAGAGGAACATGGACAAAGCACGAAGGTGTGAGGGAAGCGTTTTCCTCACGGTGAAGTCCTCAGGTTTCTCCTGAGAGAGGAACACAATGATTTTCTTCTGGCACAAGGCCCCCTTGAACACTGACTTCCCTCACCTCTGAGCAACGTGTGGGTTTGTGTCCTTTCCCTTTACACACAAGCTTTCTGAAAGCACTAAGGCAAAAGTTATCCTACATCACAAACATCTGGTGACTGTGGCTGCATTGGTGGGAGAAATAGAAGAGAAGGGAGGCCCAAAAGTAAAGGCAGATAAGGGAAAAGAAAGGAAAGGTCAGAAAAAAAACTGCAGTGAAACCTGGAGTGGCAGAGAAGGAATGAGATGAGCCTAAAGAAATCACCTCATGATCCAGGAATGTGTGATGACAAGACTAAGAGGGGACAAAGAGACATCAATACATCCAAAAAGGGAACTTGTTTGTGGTGCAGTGATTTACAGAATACAACACAAGTGTTCTGGAAAACTGCTATCTTCTATTTTTCCCCTTTTCTGAGTGTGTGAATATGATGTTTGTAAGAGGAAAAAAATAAAAACCAAAACAATAACATGATGAAGAAATACATACATTTGCTTCCTAAGGCTGTAAAGCTGCAGAGCATAATGAGATCTGAAGGGAGATAAACTCAACCTTCGAGGAAGCTGGAAATGTATTCTGGCAGCTATCAAAGATATGTACCAAATGAAGATCAGCCTAAAAGGTAAACAGAAATTGTGCAGTCTTCATTTATTTTCCTTTAGAAAATTACAAGCAGATACCAAGGCCAAACCATGCATTGATATAGCTCTCTGAGGACAAATGTAAACCAAATAGACAACAGGAAGGACTGGGAAAGGTCATAGAAAAGAATTGAAAGGTTTGATGCACTTAGCCAGGGAATTTTCATCAAATTACAGGATACTGCCACTCTGAAAACGTACAAAATAACAGACTCTTATCAATATTATATAAATTCCTTTCATGCAAGAGCCTGACACTTCTGTTACTTTGTAAGTTTTCCAATTAAGAAAGAACTTCTACACATTGCAGATGACCACTGGTAACTGAAGAAAAGCCAAGAAAAAAAGTGGTGAGACCAAGGATAATTACACTAGGAAAGCTGAGCATCATTTTAAGAAAAAGTCATGCATATGCAGTGAAATCCTGCTATTTTTTGTGGTTAACTGTTACTGATTGCTCTTCATACAACCTCAGACAAATATTGTCAAAATACGTACCACTGTGCAACCAGGTGGTTGCAGTTTTGACAAGACCTTGACAGTTTTCTCATAAGACACGCTATCAACTTGTCTTTCAGCTTCCAAATCTGACACCAGTAGAGAAGGGACAGCTACGCTCGGCGAACTTACAGTGCAAACTCACCAAAAGGCAATAAAACCAGCAACTTCAGAGACACTCTCCCATAAGTGCTGCAGCAGCCAACCTCAACTCCCCCATCTGAACACACATCCCTCATGTCAAACACTGCAATGCTGTCTCCTGACCTTTTATTTTAATATATACGGGGAAAAGAAAAGCACTTCAGGTTCTTCTAGTGAAGGCAAGATCTCTCTGAATAAAATACTACTGAAGAGTGTGTTGAATTCTCTTATCTCTTTCAAATAAAGACTGAGACTTTTAAACACCTCTTGACAAGCCCAAACCTTGTAACCATCCTGAAAAATCAATGCATTTACATGTAGCCACTTGCCTTTTTGAAACATCTAGGCTATAAGAAATTTTGATGCTGCTAAAATGTCAACGACTACACACAAACCAATTCCACACTGGTATCACCTTGTCTTTCAGTGTTCACCTAAACCCCTCTTGATAAAAGCCATTTTAGAGTCCTTCACAGGGACACACAGCTATTATATAAAACATAAAGAGGGTTTATACCAAGCTAAAAACTTTGTCTAACCCAAGTCCTCCCCCTTTGCTGTGTCATAAGCTATAGTTTGGGGCTTTTTTTTTTTTTTTTAATGATTTCAGTCATTAGGGGGCATATGAAGAAAAAGCAAAATCCTGTACAGTACAAAGATTTTCCTTTTTATGAGATCTTATGGCCCCGTGCAAGCAGTGATCTCCTGTTCTTTTCAAGTATCTTTATGGAGACTCCTGGGAAGATTTCTGCTGGATAAGAAGGCTTTGAGGGGCTGTAAGTCAGACACACACTCCTGAGCCCTTCATGTCACCAGGGATCTGGGGAAGGAGAATTATCCCTCAAGACTCTTTCAAAAGGGAAATCCACAGTGCTGTCTCTAAAGCAGTTAACAGCTCCGTCTCTGAGGCCTCCCATTAAAGGCAAGAATGACAGCTTCTCTCTTTCCAGCGTTTTAGAAGTGTTCCCTAATCAAACACACAGGGCAGGCACACAGCAACCTCCCTAGATATTTCTTGCCATATTTTTGCCTCCCTATTTTATTCTGAGCCTCTAGCTAATTAGTCATTTCTGAATAGAAAATGTTCAGTATCCAAAAACTCAGGCTTGTAGAGGTAAATCCAAGCACTACAGCTATTTCTGAAGCACTTAGCTGAACAAATGGGAAGAACCAAAGTACATTAAATAGCAATATACCTTCTTTCTGTTGCACCGAATCATCAGGAACTGTCTCTACAGTAACTTGCAAAACATACATTGTTAGGGATCATAGCAATTCTTAATGGGATTCAAGTAGTGTTAAAGCTTCTGTAGAGTCCTTCCCCATGAAAGCAGATACTAAGTGGAGGGTTCAGTATTCTTTGAGAAGTGAGAACATTGAGATGGCCATTGAGGTACCTGATTCAAGAGTTCCAGCTCAAATGTAAACACAAGGTTATGTGCCAGCAAGTGCTGCAGGGACCTTGTGCCTCAGGAGCTGGCAGCTGGGTCATCCAGTCACAAGACCAGCCTGGCAGAGGCTGGGCCTGCAAGGGACACACCACAGTGATCAACAAACTATTGTTAAAGGTCCTGCAGGGGCTGCGATCAGCCTGTCCTAACTGCAAGGATTTTGTGAAGAAATTTATTTAACCACTGGATTTCGCATTAAAAAAAAAAGACATAGGAAACTTTTACTGGGGGAAAAAAAACAACTACATGAAAATAACAAGGTTATATTTCATAAGAGACGATAGAAAATAAGAACACAGACTCTATCAGAACAAAGTAACAGCTGAGAATGCAGACCAAGCCTTCCAGAGAAAAGGAAGCATCCCCTAACAGTGAGCAGTTATTTAGACATACAGATCTACACATACATATATGGAGGTGAATTTCATAGAAGTGGGAGAAATAGAGAACCACAGAATCAAATAGGTTGGAAAAGACCTTTGAGATCATCAAGTCCAAACTATGATCCAACACTACCTCATCAACTAAACTATGGCACTAGGTGTCACATCTAATCTTCATTTAAAGATTTCCGGGGATGATGACTCCACCACCTCCCTGGGCAGCCAACTGGTTCAAGTTCCAGCTTCTGGGACTTGTTTGTCCCACTAAAGTTAAAAGGGAATTTTGCCCACATACAAAGATGTCTGTAACAATTTTTGACAGGGAGGGGAATCAGCCATCAGCAATCCGAACTATCCTGCTCCCTCATTAGTCAAAAGAGTCTCAAGGACAGCTGGTGAAGTTCTTTCTGTGACTGGCCCGCAGTCAGACCAGACATCTCTGGAAGCTGCCTCTCTTCAAGCCTCAGCAGAGCCAGCCCCACCACTCTTCTTCTGCCTCCTTGTCCAATTACACTAAAAGAATCAACTGCAGTTAGGGGGTTCTCCAAAATAGTATTGAGATATTAAATGAAAGGAATTACACAAGGTAAAAAGTGGCAATGATTCTATCTACTGACACTGCTCAAGTCTGACGAGCTGCTTAGTTTTCAGATCAAGAATATTCCTTACCACAAGAAAAATCTGCACTGACAGCAAGGGCTTCCTTGGATTTTACTTGGGAGAGTGAACAGAGGTAACAGAAAACATCACTGTCACCAAAAATTACACATTCTGAGGCAGGAATATTTTTTTTAATATGAAGTCTGTAACAGAAAAACTGTACTCTGTTCAGCTTTCAAAGAAACAAAGATGAAAAAAGGATTTTCCCAACAACTCTCACAAATCTCATTGAATGAATTTTTAAAAAACAGTTAGGGGGTTAATTTTGTTTGCATTTTCTGTTTTACATTTTCTCAGAAGTAAGATAAAGGAAAAAGGTTGCCTACATGTCTTGTCAAAAAATCTTTGTTATATTTTGCTGCTGGAAGTGCTCAAAAACTAATGATGGATCTCTAATCCACTATGGAACACATTCTGTGCTACATGTAACGACTTCTGTGTATTAAAAAATTACAGCCTCAGAACTCTTTACCTTCTTTATGATTTGTACTACTATTCCAGAGCAGCAGCTACAGCTCTTGCCAAATTCATTCCTAGATTCACATTCTCAAGTTCAGTAAATAAGTAAACGCAGTGTAGCAAGTTGGAGTAAGCAGAACCTTCCTCTTGCCACAGTTAAAGGATCTTCCTAAGAAGGGTTACCAAGCTTCATCTGCATGGCTGAGGACACTAGGGCCTGAGAGTCCCTTGTGGGGTATTTTCTGTTTTCTTTCTCCCATTTTCCATACCTTCCTAGATTTTGCTTACTTCTTAGTAATAGATGTCCTAGCTTGTAGCTTGGACTAACATCTGACATCAATCATAAATCTGCACAGTGACTGCCCTTGAAAGAGATACTCTCAAATCCAAATCTAGCAGCTCCACAGACTAGACCCTTTAAAGCCTTGTTTTAGGAATTATATATTATTATTAAAAGAGGCAATGAATTTCTTAATCTGTGTTTCCTAAAACTTTCACAGTCAGACTTAATATCTATTCCAGTTACGGTAAGAAGTGTTGCAACAGATGTTTTGGGGTGTAATGAAGATAGTGAAGCAGATTTATTGCCAATTTCTTCTAGAGGCAACTGAACAAATTTCCACAAGTAACTTCCCCCAGATATAGTATTTACTTTAGTGCCCGTACTGGATAGCATGTACCAGACTGCAGTTCTTTCTCTTAGCAGGGAACCACTTCAAGTCTTTACATCTCAGCCAAGTCTGCTGAGCCTCATGACTTACCTGGAAGGAGCTACATCAGTGACAGAGCCCTGTCTGTCTTTAGCCAGGAGCTGGGCTAGCCATCACCTGGGAGATGATCACTTGTGTCTGAGCTAAAGGGATGTAGCTTTGAGAATACATAATGTTCTTTCAACTTTTTTCATAGTGCAGCTCTGTCCCTGAAATTATTTTCCCATTGGCTGCACCTTTCAGAAATACGGACTCAATTCCCACACAGGCCAAGTTTGAGCAGAACTGAATGTTGAGGATATGAAGTTATTTCTGGCCAAGTCACGCTGCTTCTGCATCAGAAATAAATATGAAGGGACAAACTCCAGGTGAAGCCCCAGCGGTTCACTTCAGTGATCAGATCCTATTATTCCTGATATTAGTTGGGAGAAAATGGAAAATATGAGCAAGGGTGCTTCTACCCTGCCCCCAATCAACAGTTGCATTCCAAAATCTCAACCTCTCTCATGGGGCAGTAGCAATGCTGGAAAAGCCTCACTGAGCAGCTGAATTCATCACTAGAACTAAAGCTGAACCTACACTTATAGTCATTTTCCTCTTTCCTCAGAGCTGCCTGCTTTGCCTGTGGCTTAAACCATCCTGCCTTTAATCCCATACATGTGAGAAGCGTGCAGGATCTACTTGTGGAAGGATCAAGTATTGTACTCCAGAAATACTTGCAAAAGATTTCAAGTGACTGCAAGAAGCATAAGAAACAAACCAGCTGAATTTTTTTGTCGTGTAAGAGACCTCACTCACACTGAGGGTGAAGAGTGAAGCTAACTTGGAAGGAAAGCAAGAATGCATCCCAAAGGAGATTCCCAGGTATGTGACAAGCTCTACTACACAGGGCAGGGTAGAACTAACCATAGAACTGCATCTGGCTCATGTTCATAGTACTTACACTGTATTTATAGCAAGTCAGGGCTAAACGCACGTGGGTCTGGAAAGCTTTTTTATGCACAAATTCTGAGCCTGGTTTGCAGTATCTGAAAACAAAGAGTTTGGGTTACATGCGGTCTAGAACCTCAGCTACAACTTCTGTGGGGATGAAGCCAGGCAAAAGTTCACGTGGTTATTGATGGTTATAAAGTTATGCTTTCAGAACTTTATAAACAAAAAGAAAGCAACTTGTGGTCCTCATACTAAACTTCTATGAATTGAAGGAAGCTGCAGAAGCATCTAATAAATTTAATAAATTAGCACAGTAGAACATTATCCCCTGCAGAGATTTCTTCGAGAGACTTATTCACATTTCTGTAACAAGTTCAGTTCCTCAAAATACTCACAGAATTAATTCTTTATCTTTTATTTTAAGTAAATGGTCTGAGTTTTTACAAAATCATCAACTACTCTTTGCTATCAACGGCAACAAATCTAATGAACTTCAAAAGCAAGATACAGAAGGAAGAACTTCCAAAGAATTTGCTGCAATCAGTTCAAATGAGGCAGATGGACAGGAATACATGACTCATGATTCAGTGAGTTAGTGCCAATAGAGACTGTGACATAAGAAGTACTCAGAAACATTATTGTACAAGAGAGGCCCCACTGTAGCACACTGCATTAGCAGCAGCAAACCCTTGAGAATTTTCCAGGCCTTGTCACCACAGACTGCTTTGATGAATGGTGTAAACAGAACATGAAATAATCACTCACTAGTTTACAAGCACGGAAGTACAGCTATTAAAGATTACTAGTTTGCATTACGACAAAGAAACAATCAAGCTTGGCAAACAGGCCAATATCTGAGCCTATAGGTGTCAGACATACTGAAATCTTATCTTCATTTTATGTCTCTGAGGTTTATACCTCCAAAGACTGAGGGTTTCTTCACATTGTATCTCCCTACAGAAAACAACTGAGACTGGAAAACTCAAGGGAGTTGTTCCTCTCCTTGTCAGCACTTAGGTAATGGCTTATCAGTCAAGAATGCGAGTCAATTTTTCTACTCTTCGTAGTTAGCTGATAATAAGAGGAACCACAAAAAGTACTACAAAGATTTAACAGACCTTTTTAAGGAAAATAAACATAAGACACAGATTAATGACAATGAGTATACTGTCATTTTATGGTTGAACTCAGTGATCTTAAAGGTCTTTTCCAACCTAAATGATTCTACAATTCTGTATTTATGCTCCATGCCAGGGGGACAAAGCTGGGAAGATCACCGGGGTTACTAACTCCAATCAAAGGAAAATACCATCAAGGGAGTCAGCAACACACCAGCCCTATGAACACCAGGGATTATTTCCTAAAGCTTCTACCGCTGGCTTCAACCTGAGCTTCACAGATCAATCCAGGCAATTTTAAAAAATCAAGTCTTTTTTCAGTAGATTTAAATTATCATCCCGCTCAGGAACCTTTCCCAATGTACCAAAACTGAAATATGTAGCTTGAAAACCACTGGCCTAGAGTCATGCCAAAATCCACGGTAAGATGCCAAAGGTCAGAACTACAACACAAGAGGAAAGCAAGAAATGCAATATGTCAAATAGTTCAGAAAATCAAAAGAAATGGATCACAACCCACACAGCACAGAGAGTAAAAATGAAATAAGTAGGAGTTTCCCACTTATCT
The DNA here is from genome assembly GCA_013390025.1 of Pitta sordida. Lineage (NCBI taxonomy): Eukaryota > Metazoa > Chordata > Aves > Passeriformes > Pittidae > Pitta > Pitta sordida. The sequence continues at coordinate 202,623 of WEKX01021469.1, forward strand.
CACCAGGGAGAAAAATCTCTTCACAAGTCCACATCTTGTTTAACCCACTCCAGGTCTAAGTAAATGCAGTTGGGTGATAACAGAATCAATCAAGAGGTATACCAAACTAATACACCAAACATGTTATTGCTTTCTCTGGTACTTTGGGTGATCAAAGGATGCCAGCAACAAGAAGGCAAGGAAAGAAAATAGTGTTTGTCACATGAAGTGACAGACTACCATGAACTTTAAGCTACATTACAAGAGGAATAGTATCCCTGCTTGGTGCTTCCTTGGTCAAAAGGAGGCATGAATTTTATGTGATAACACTATATGAACACTGGGAAGAGGAACTCCAATCCCAAGGACACAAACAGAGGTCATTAACAAAGTGACTTCCTCACTATGTTATAGGGACCAGAGCTTGGAAAACATGTGAGAAACTGCAGTGGGACTCCCATTTCTTTTCAGCTGGTAATTTTCATTTACCATCAACAAGAGTTACAGTCAAACTTCCACAATCTAAAACTTAATCTGGAACCAGCAACCAGAAAATCAATTGACCTTTCTCTCTGCCAAGATAATGAATACTTTCAACAAGTTTACTTTCTATATTAATACTTTTCTATATAAAAAGAGATAAAATTAGTTTCCTGTAAAATTTCATCAATTCATAATTATGGAGAGAATGGAATAATCCTTTTTTAAGCCAATATATCCATCTTGAGACAATCGTCGATATACTTTAGAACATTTCCAACAATTTTATCAGCATTTAGGAATAAAAAAGAATGCCCTGAGGCCAGTCCTGTCAGCAAATATTTCCCGTCTTCAACTTAAATCTCAATATTATTCTAGATGAATGCATCGTAGGCATAATTTTTTAAAGCAGTGTGAACACTATTACGTTGATGGCAAGACTTTTCCCACATGAATCATTATTTGCAAATACAGATACTCTGAAAAAGGTAACTGATAATCTTTTGGAAAGAACACAGACACACTTCATATCAACAACCTCTCATGAAGAAATTCATAGAGGTTTGTAAAAATTAAATTTATGAAACTAAGATCAAACTAAATCTGCATTTGTCTGTCTTTGTAGTTCCATTAAGACACTGATTTTGTCATATCTGTTAGAAAGTTTTCTGACCAAAAGTGAAATAATTTGTGTCTCTTTTGCTCTCAACACATCATCATCAGAAATAAAAGAATTGCCAAGTTGGCATATATACATATCTTTTGTGAGGAGTAATTCCATTTTCCCTCATGTATGTCTATTTGAGCTTTAGTCCAGCTTCCTTAGCTTGTTTGCATCTTATCAACAGGATCATAAGTTTTTCTATCAATAATCAAGCTATTTATTATCATTGTAATAACATGCTAAATCCTGAAGCTACCACTTAAAATTCTCAGCTTCAAAGTGCATTTTTCAAAGGCCCTAGGATCTATGCATAGGATCTATGACTATTTCCCGGCTCATCTGATAATCTGACAAGACATTTGCAAATTATACATTCAAAGTAACCGTGAAGAGATGGAGATATGACAGAACTTTCTAAATGCATATATTTATTTGTATTTCCTCCATCTAATACACCTCACTAACAAAGTAGTTCAGAATAGATTTAAATGGCAAATTGATCAGCTCTTCAATTTGCCTTAAGGCATTTTTCAGGGGCCAGCAGAGCCTTTCTAACTGTCAGCGTGCAGTTCTGCACTCAAAGAAACTCCTCCTAATTCTTCTTCAACCTCAGAGAGAACAATTTTACCTTATTAGCTCACTGAATTGTCCCAGAAAGTGAACCGAGCAATCCAGGTTCGCTGCCTGTCCCTTGATCGTCTTGTGATTGAGTTTAACTTGAATGTAGCCAGGTAAAGTGTTATGTATTTGTATGATACATATTTTTCTCGAGGGCCTTGTACAGAAGTTCTCTGGTCTCATGTGCTGCATTTTATAGTGTATGAATTTTACAGTTAACTTACACTCCATGCACAGGTTTTGTACAGAGGTAAACTACACCCCTGGGCAATTTAGCAGTGCTATTTCTGGAAGGAAAAAAAATAAATAAACCCAACTTTCTACGTTGTAAGTCTGTCACAAAGAAGTTACAGACTATGTATAGGCTTTTCTCCCCTGGAAGCACAAAAGAACAGCAATATTTTAAAGGCCATTTTCTCCTTTTACAAACACAAGAGATGCAAAATACTTTGTTTCCCTATTAATTGGCCCGTGCCACAGCTTATTCACTTATTTTTCTGAGAAAATATATTTCGGAACCAAAGCATAACATACAACCTGCTCCAACCCTTCCTCTTACTGAGTCCTTTAGGAGATGTGCCACTTCCACTGACTCAACACAACCACCCATTCCTTCTAAAGGCAAGAGACAAGACTCCAAATCACAAACAGTCTTTCCATAAGCCAGCAAAAATAAAGACCAGTTATCAGTACTACCAAAACCCACTTGAGAGCCTCAATGCCACCATGAGGGCAGGGCATGATCTCCTGTCTTTGATCAACAATTTCTTGTGTGGCCACCAGGTGCTTTTCTGCATGTCAAGCTGCCTGAAGAACAACATCTCTTTGAAGATAATTAATATAAGAAAGAAAATACATAGACATTAAAGTTATGACAATACATGATCTGCCTTCTTGTTCATGGGCATTATGAAATATTTTTTGCTCATTTTAGTCTGAACGCATTTAACTTCTAGTGTTGCCAGAAAGTGTTACAGCAAATACAACTGACTATTGCTGTAATTTCTTTTCTGCATTCCCGATATTTTGCCATTCTTTAGGGCTACTGTGATGCCCTCAAGGAGCACCTCTGGCTTCTTGTCCATGTGTTCTCTCCATTTCCTTGTAATGTAGGTGATACATAGCTTTAAAAGGTCAAAATCTAAAATAAAAGAAATAAAAGTCAATTAAAAAAAAAAAGAGAGAGAGGAAAACAACCCATCAGCAAAAGCAGGATGAGAGATTTAATTCTGTAATACAAGGCTCACCACAGCAGGTAATATAGAGGAAGCTACATGGTACTTAAAATGTTTCCCCTGAAAAGCAGTAAGTGTCCCAGAGACACTTCTCATTTCCATAATGCAGCTTCACCTCTTCTCATGTAAACAAAAAAGACAAGTTCACATGTAGATACAAGTAAGCAGTTACAAACCTCAGAATATATTCTGAAAAAACATCTGTGTACTGCTGCCAGCAGATGCTGTCATCGCCATGATTAAAATGCTGTGGAAATCCAGCAAATCACAAAAAGCATGTTTGTAAAATCTACTGCAGTGAGCAGGGGCAGGGTAGTATGGGATTCCCCATGCTGCCAAACACGAGAGAGCAGGTAAAAAAGGCATCAAAATTTGGAGAAATAATCTATGCTTGCAAACTTCTCCAGGAAGTAGAATGATGGACCTGCTGTCGCTAAATAATATGGGACATGGCTAGAAGTGATGAGGTGGCTCTGAAAAGTATCTCAGATAGAGAAGTACATGTTTCCCCAGATATTTCTTTCTAGAAACTGCAGTTCTGGTTAAGAACCCCAGGCATAAAGATACCAGCTACAATTGTACAGTCTCTGACTTGGCAATAAGCAACGAAGAAAAAAACAAATGGAAGAGAGAAGGAAACTCTTCCTGAGATAAATATTACATTACTAAAAAAAAGTCTAATGGAAGACAGTAAAATGCCTTTTGAGAACTAGGATTGTAGATTCTAGAGGCATTATGTATCACTTGCCAGTCATTGCATTGCCCAGTTGTCATTACATTAAATTCTTAAGCAAGTATAAAAGCAGAGAGGACACACCATGGCCACAAAAATGCGAACTGCTCTCAACACAACAAGGCATTAAGCCTGCAGAAACTCATTTGTGAATGAATCTTGCCACACTGCCCACCACAGGCAGAGAAGGGAGAGATTACTCCTACTTGAAGAAAGCTGTCTCTAATCATGCTTGACAACAGCACTTGTGCTTGCCTGCACTACTGACTTTGTGAGCACCCACAGAGGCAAGGGGAGACTCCACTGGCTGCAGAAGCACAGCAGTGAGCTTAATGGTGTGCCAACCCAGGGCTGAGGATACTGCTCGTCTACAAACCTTGCTGCAAGACCTTCCCTCCTAACGTTCTAGGAGTTACCAAAACACAGTTCGTCAGCTCCCTTAAAATTTGTTTGGGGCATTTTAAAGAAAAAAAAAAAGTAGTGCTGAAATGTGAAATTACTTTTCATATGTATGATACAACACATTAACCCAGATATAGGTACTCTCATTTCAAGCTGTCCTGGGCAAGTGGCTTTCTACTAGGTGAGATTTAGTCAAGTTCAACTTCTGCTAGACTCTATCTTTTGCTACCTTGTCCTGTGAGCACACTTTGGAAAGTTCTTTTCTTCCCTTGGAAAGTGTAATGCCTGCTATAGGCTGATTATTTGCAAAATTATTACTTGACTAACACTGTGGCACCCCTGCTCTTCTCCAGCCTCTTCCCAGAGGAAGAGCAAACTTTTTCTGTTCCTGTTTGGGTCACTAAGTCCTACCTACATCAAATATAGTGTTACATCCACAGTAACTGAAAGACTTCGGTATAAAAGCAAGCTGAAAGGAAATTAAAGAAAAATAAAGTTTCAGTAAAGATAAACCTAAAGCAGATAATTGGGTTTCTCCCTTTCATTTTTTGTGCACTTGAACATCCTAGCCCTCCATGGTTTGACCCTTGCAGACATCACATCCCAAGTTGCTTTTCTCTGAGCCTCTCAAATAAATGTTCTCATTCCAAAAATATTCACAAGTAGGACAGAAAATGGGCAAATAATCAGTACTTCCCATTAAAATGCAGGTAGTATTTCACACAAGACTATGCTTAATTTCTGAAGCATTTTTAAAACAAATGTAAATTAAAGGTTTGCACACAAAGACACTGAGAAGCTCTGTCTCCCATAAACTGACTCCTCCTTCCACCATCCATAGTTTTACCTTTACCCAGAAGCAGAGAGGTAACAAAGACAAATGGCTACGGGGAATGCTCTAGATCATTGCAGTTTCTCTATTGAAAGTATAATTAAGCAGCAAATAGTCGCTGTTTCCTAAACATCAAGTAATGGTATAAAGAAGGGTTATTCACCCACTGACAAAAACAATTCTCATTAAGTTTACGAACATTCACTTTTATGGAAAATCCTTTTACTCAATTTCTAAACAAGAACAAACCAGATTGCCAATGAGATTTTGAGGATATGGAAAGCATTCCATCAGCAATGCCACTAGTTAAAATCTCTAAGACTCAGATAAACAAGTTAAAAAGCAGAGATTAACTGACTGGACTAAGAAAAAGGATAGTTAATGAGAGCTTGGGCCCACAGGGAGCCTTTTGGTTTGAGATTGGTGTATTTATAAGAGAAAAACCAATTTCTTAGATATTATTCTCTTGAATATGGGGGGGGGGAATTTTTTTCCTACTGTCTTCCTCTTCTTACTTCCTCTGTGAAAGGTTGCTAAGGGAATAGTTCTCAGTAAGGTCAAGCAGTAGAAACCCTGCTGCGTGTTTTAATGCAGCCAAACAGCACTGGAAATTAATGCCTCTTGGTTCTTTCTACCTTTAAGAACTGGCTGTTAGTTCTTTCCAATATTCTTACTGCAGAACTGAATATGTAAGAAACAAAAGGGAAAAAAATGGACAAGGACCAAGATACCACAACAGGGTCAAAGCAATGGAACTTCGCCAAAGCTCTGCTAGTATAGACAGCCTCTTCCTGATAAGACAAACCTTTCAGGCTATAAAAAGCACTCCAACACTGCTTCAAACACAGCAATCAAGTCTCCAAATTATAATTAAATGCAAGCTATTAGGAAAAACATAAAAGAAAGCCTTTCAACATAGTTCTCAATTCAGATATTTATTGCCTGAAAGTTCTGGAAATGAAAGAAAACCCAGCATATTAGCATATCATTATTATCTGCCTTCAAAATGATTACAGATCTACATATGATATAAAATGAGGTTCCCAAAATGTTGCATGCTATTTAATGGTCCCACTTCAATTTTCATATCAACAAGAATCCTAATAACAAAAAAGAGCTACATTAAGGACACACATTAGCTGCTCCCTTTCCTCCATCAGTGGAAAGGATTCTCAGGATGACATCCAGGATTTCAGCCTCAGAGCTGACACATTTTTGTGTAAGGTAGTCTGCACAACTTGTATGTGCCCTGTGCATAAAAATGTTTCATTTTCAGGCTAAAATTGTGTCACTTTCAACAGGTTTCCAATGTAAAGGCCCACACAGCATTTCTGTATGTAAAAAAATCACTGCAAGTACAATTACATTTTTAAAAAATAGTTAAATTTCCTATAATTGCAAGACTCTCACAGCAACATGCTTCCAATAATACAACCTAAATTATTTTTTTTCTGAGGGTTAAAATGAAAAAAACACCTCTAAGCATGAGATGACAGAGACAAATAAAGACACAGCAGGAATTCCCCTCAGAGGAAATGTATTATGAATAGAAGTTTGAAAAACATTTTGATCTTTGCCTAAAAAATGAGTTTGACTATGGCTGCTCTGAAATGATAAAAAGTTAAATCCGAAGTAGCTGTTTCAGCCACAGTCTTCGTGTGCTGTGGTCTTACAGGCAGGCACTATTATGGCTGTATAACTATGCTTTGAGACTTTGTTTTGTTTCCTTCCAGTAAACAACTATGGTAAGCCATGAACAGTTTAATAAACATGATGATATCCCCTCTGTTCAAAGAATGTGTAGCTTTAACTCCTCTCACTGTATGGCTCAAGCTTCGCATGATAATTCACATCAAAATATTGAATTCATCTCATTCAGCAATTATGAAGATGTAATTTAAAATGCAACACTTATATAGTCAATCCCCTAATCATCTGTAGCTGGAAGATTCTGAACAGAGAAGGGCTCAAGGCATATTCCCTGCTGAACACATTACAGTAAATCTAGACATTAAATTATTTGTACAGCACACATGTCTATACATATATACAACTATTTCACAGTTCAGGATCCTTTTCTTGAGCCATTATTTTAACTATATCAGGCTGAGGCAGTTTTCTGTATTCATTTCACATTTACAGATCTTCCTCTACATTAATGACTGAGAACAGCTGCCACAGACAAACACTCAGAAAATTATTTTCTTTAAAAAGTAAATTAATAAAGAAATAAGAGAACCGTACAGAAAATCTTGAACCCTGAAACACATTCACTAACATTTTCATCAACACTGCTTCTTTCTGATGTTTTGGGTAATTTCTAGCATACCAGTTAATGATGTAGCACATTTTCTGTAATGAAATCCCAGAATAAAGAATCCAACTGCAGCTCCTTGGTAAATGAGCATGATCAGCAGCAGGATCAGTGGGAAAGTCCTTTAGGTACCAAAAAGAATTGTACCCTAACCTGCACCTGTTCTTGTACATGAGGCTCTTAAAAACAGAGGGATGACCCACACCCAACACTGAAATAAAGGTATTAGCAAGCCTGCAATTAGAAGAGAGAGAAAAAACGAGGTTAACCTGTGATGCAGATGGAAGAAGTGGGGGGAAAAAACAAAACAAAACAACTTTTCAGATTAAATACATCTCTTTTAACTACAAATCATGAAAATGAGAGATCGATCCCCTGTCACCCCACAGGAAGCCTCTTGTGGCCACTTCACCACCAGACTCTGCCAAGCCAGAGCAGGACTCTGGTCTCCAGTCAGGTCTTGTCCACAGGGCTGGTGTTTCCACACAAAAACTCTCACTACCTTGGGACGCTTAGCTGTCACCCACAGCAGCACATCCTTCTTCCCCTGACTGCTGCACAGTGTCTCCATCCGAGCTCTGGATAGCTCAGCCCCAGTCTGAAATGATGGGAATCTCCATAAAAGCAGAGCACATGGCTGGAGCAGAACTAACCCTGGCACAGCCTGTAAAAACACACCAGGCATGTGTTTGAGCGAGAACTCCTCCCAAAAGAACCAAGTATTTGCTCCTGCAGTTAAGCAGTGGCCAGAACTGAATAGCTGTTGGCTACCAAGTAGCAAACCACAAGTGGAGATGAAACAACAAAACAAAAGTGTATTTGGATGTTTGCCCATAGCCTGTAGCTTGCCCTCATCCTCAGCACCCAAAGGCCTCCTCGCAGGTTATCGAGTTATCGACTCCTTTGTTTCCTACTGCAGGTTCCTGCTTTCAGCGTAACAAAACCACAACAATGGGAAGAGATGGACATTTTAATTTGCTGTTTTCTTTAGTTTAGCAAAACATTCTGGTTTGTAATACACAGAGACATACAACTAGAGGGCATAAAAACACAAGCACAATGAGATGACAGTGTCACAGATGTCTTCACTGTGGCAGTCCTTAACAAGTCATGGTCTGATCTCAGAGGGGACAAGGAGGTAAAACAGTTAAGCCCATTCACCCCCATTGAGCAACAGCTTTTAAATGAAGGAAACTAGTAGAAAAAAATGTGTAGTTGCACAGCAAGGCCTCTCTAACCATGGGAAGAAACCCCTACCTATACTCTTTCTGACTGTTTTTTGTGAAGTGTTGAAAGCTGAGATTAAACCTAGCAAAAAAGGTATGTAACAATATGTGCTTTCCAGAGAGTTCAGAGTGCACCTGTCAAACGCTTCCAAACAAGATATCGCACCCTGATGGAAACAGTGTGAAACCTGTGTTCAAGCAAACCATGGAAGAAGAGCAGATAAAGGTTAAGTTACCTGACACTGAAAGACTCAAGAGAAAACACTGGAGGAAAACTGACAGTACATCGATATAAACCAATCCTTTGCAATTCTGGCAGCAGAGAATTTTATCTTTTTGTTTAATGTTTTACTTCACAATTCTAGATACAGCCTATGATTTCCATCTATGCCCCAAGTTCCCCAGTCCAATGCAGTCAAATCAATAAAGTCTTGGCTTTAAAAAAAAACCAACAAATCGATACGTAGTATATGTATTATTTAATGAGTAAATGTAAATAGCAATAGAGCTGTTCAGTTCCCTTCCCCAAGTGTGTATTTCATCTTATTTACCTACACATGAATCAGCTTATACCTTCTTAACAAAATAAAACTGTTAGAAAGCTACTCTGGTCATAACATGAAATTCATCTGCTGAGTCAAAGAAAAACCACATGCTGATCTCTTCTCCCTGGGATCCCGGGATAGGACACGTACGAATGGTTCTAAGCTGTGCCGGGGAAAGTTTAGACTAGACATGAGGAAGCATTTCTTTACTGAGAGGGCAGTCAAACACTGGAACAGCCTTTCTAGAGCGGTGCTTGATGTCACAAGCCTGTCAGTGTTCTAAGAGGCATTGGGACATAGCTCTTAACAACACGCCTGAACTTTTGGCTGGCCTGGAATTATGCAGGCAACTCGACTAGATGATCATTATAGGTCACCCCCTACTGAAACAGTCTATTCTGTCTATTGTACTCCATGTCAAGTACGCATCAGCACCAAGTGCTACAGACTGTGATAACAGATCTGATTCACTCAATGATCTACAACAGAGATTCCAAAAAAACTGCAGCTCTGAGTTTCTCTGAAACCACAGGAGTGTGCATGGGACTGATGATAAACCCATTTACGAAACATCATTCTTGTTCTCAAATCACATTCTGATTTTCCAAATTTCTTCTGGTTTCCAGAACTGCCAGCATTTTAACATCAACAAGCACACACGCAAGGCCACCCAAATTAGAAACAATTCATTTGAAATTGCTAGGCAGAGAGAGGGGCACGTTTCAGCTCCGGGAAAGCTCCGCAGATGTGCAAGAACCATCCGCTGACAAACAGGCATTTAAAGTTCCACAGTTTCTGAGTAATGGTCTCCCTTGCATCCCTTCTCATAAGAGGACTATAAATGTTAAATACTATTAGCTTTCTTATGCTCCAGTTTTGACCTACACCTAACTATGACCCCTTCAAAAGGAACAGTTAGAACATTTTCACTTCTCTTCAGGTTTGTTTTTTTTTTTGTTTAAATGTGCCATCATATTTTCAAGCCCATCTGGAAACCTGTTTGCCACTCATGTGTCATACACACAAGTCCTTTCAAACACCAATGGCAGGCACAAAAACCCCAATCTGAACTGAAAGAAGTTTCTCAAACCTTTGAGCTTACTTGAATCCTTGATTCCAAAAAAGGTTACTACAGCAGCAGCTGTAAGACACACCACACATAAACAAGCACTTCTTGTCTCACATTGCAAACATTTAAGTGAAACTCAGCATGCAGCTCTTTTGGAAGAAGTTATATAGTTGAACTTCACGTGTGTGATTTGAGCTCATTTCTCCAAATCATATGAAAAGAAGGATGATTCCCTACGTATATATTTCCTCCCATGACAGTCACTGAGAAAGCAATTCTTCCTTCAAGTAACTGCTACTTACATAAGAGCAATATTCTACAAAATGCAATGATTGCTTGCAAGGCCAGACAACAGTCCTATTTTAGACATACACCAGAGTCTGTTTATTGTTTACTGTTACATCCTTTGCCACTGGAGTTCCCTCCACCCATTTGCCACACTTTGCTGTAGAATGAGTTTGATGGGGCCAAAACAACCTCATTACTTCTCAGCATAACAGGATCTTCTTTATGCAACATATATTAAAATGAAAGACCAAGAATGAAACACAATTTACACCTTTTGTTAATCACTGTTCACTGGCACCTGACACAACCATTAACATGAGTGTCCACCAAGACTTTGAAGAAAAAGCATCTGAAATTTATTTCCCTACTTCAGTCACTAGCAACTACCACAATGGTGGCCTTTTCTCTCCACAGCAAAGTCCCGAAAGCTTTTTTAGGTGATTTCCTCCCCTCCCCCCAACAAATCTTGCGACATTTCTGAGCACCATCCAGCATTGAAAACTATTCAGTATGGAACGCAAGGTATCTTCCGTTTGGCCTTTAGTCCTGGGAACACACTGTTCCTACTGAGAAAACCCTGCAGGTACCAATCTTCTGTGCTTCCTGCCCATGCAGAAGTTCTCCAACTGCACAATAAATGCCAGGTCAAACACATGTTGAAAACTATCTCCGTCAGTAATTAAGCTTTGTTACTGTGTAATACACCTTGTTGCATGGAGTGATGACTCTCCATGATCTTACCAGCACAAAATGGTTGAAATGAAGGTCCCTGCTTGCAGCACTCTTTTAGAAGGACTTGAGAAATAATTTACAACATCATCTCAAGACTGAGCAAAAGACACTTCAAATGAAAACAATATTTGTAATTTGTTTGTTAGTGTGAACTATTCTGGTGGTAGTATCAAAATGGTCTATTTTTATTCCTAATTGGGTTTTACTAAAAAAAATTCCATCCCTGTGAAACTCTTGCAACATTGATTTCCGTGGCACCGCTTGGAAAGACACTGCAGAAGAATAATGTGGATGTCAGGGCATTTTATGTAGCAGCAGCAAGATTCTGTGAGCAGTCTGGGCAGCAAATTTGCTCCAGGTTATTTTGACTACTACAAGCAATATTTCACTGAAATGAGCAGGACAACCATACAGTGAGATACAATGAGATTTTGCATAGTCAGAAACCACCAAGTAACAATGAGACACTTCTCAGTAAAAACAGACCAGCAACTTGTACATCCCATGGATCACTCTGCCAGCATGCTGTATAACACTTTCAATAGTAGGAAATTAAATGTTAAATAAAAAAATAAAGACCTAAACCAAAATAGCAAGCCAGGAAATTGAGGAAAGTCTGACACTCTTTCCTTAGCCCTCCCATTGTGGCAAGCTCTTACTTGCAGATAGGACCATTTCATAGTCCTCCCAAAAGAGGACACCTTGATATGCCTTAATGAAGTAGTGATAGAGAACAAGCTCTTTTTAGAATTGTGAACATTCATCAACCATTTCCTTAGTTCTCCATCACAGTATCAGTTCCTCACAGACCAATTCTAACTGCAATGGGCACATGAGTCCTGAAAGAACATCTTGGAAGTGACAGTAGAAAACATCTTTATTTACATATACGTATTCAGATAGCACAAAGATTCTGTACCAAAAGGTTGAAAATCTGACCAAATCCTTTTCTGTGGATGCAGCAGAGAAAACTTATTTTCAAAGTATCTTTATAAATTCAATACTAATCTTCAAGTTTCTCAAGTAACCCAACTAAAAATATTACTAGATCAAGAACACTCCAGTGGGTCATATTTTTTGCTTCAAAAAAACCTGAGCAAAGGGATCTAATCCACCAAACTGTCAGCTTGGATTCCTGGGTATTCAAAATAGTTCCATAAAGTTTAACTTCTGAGAAGAGACATTGTTGAGAGCAATTGTTCAGCCAGCCAACTACTGTCACTTCCATGAATATGAATAAGCTCCAATATAGGACACTGAGCTTTTTGCAAATGTAAGAAGATCCAATTGTTCAGTTATTTTTACCCAATAAATCAACTCGCCATTATTTAGAGATTTTTATTTTCCTCTGGTGCCTGAATATGTGGGTGGACTTTTGTTTTAAAATCCCCTTCTTCCCATTTTCATTAAGAAATGTTTTGATACCAGCATGTTAAGCTTTCAGAGCGGCAGAAGGAATCCCATTGTCAATGGGATGAGGCCCTTGAAAAGACATACATTGCTGTTTCTCCTTAATGTGCGTGATACTAATTAGCACCAACTCTGAGAAAAAGAGATGGCAGAAGAAATTGTTCAGAGTTCATGAAAATTAACATTTGGTGTAATTTTGTAGCCATAATCTGCACGTACACAACTTAGACATAAATACATATGGATTAATGCAAATTCTCATACAGGGAAAGATTCACTGTGCTCTGTAAAACTAAGGGTAAGGCTGGTGATGAATCATTTTTTAAAATATTCTAGTCTGGATATATAAATAGCTCTCTGTTTCTAGAATAATTACTAGTGAAGCTTCTGAAATAACCCGGGCCATAATTAACCTTCGCTTCATTAAATCACCAATAATATCTTTTTTTAAGTCTTATTTGTAAAGGCAAGCTGATTAATTTAAACGTTTCCCTTTTGGAAAAAAAAAAAAAANGGAAAGAGAGGGCGCTTGCGGATCCATGAGCGATGTGGAGCCCCCCGATACCCCGCCGGGTCTCCGCAGCCCGGGGTGCCCAACGCGGCACGGCCGCGCACGGCACAGCGCCGCCGCAGCACCGCGCCGTCCCTCCCCTTTCCTTGTAAGACAGCGCCGACCCCCGACAGAAGAAAAGTTTCCAGCCGAGCACCAAGACAGGTCCGGGCTCCCCTGGTGCTGACGCTCCCTCCCTGCCGAGGGGACGGGACGGTCCTCCCTCAGCCCCGCCCCGTCCCCGCATCCAGCCCGCCCGCGGCGCTCACCTTCCTGCACCGCATGGAAGGGGTTGTTGGCCTCTATGAGCTTGATGGAGTAAGTGATTTTCTCGCTCTGGAGGATGTCGTCATTGAGGTTCAGATCCGACACCGCCTGTTTGAATACCTCGTCGTCCTTCGCAGCATTGCCTTCGAAAATGGCACCTGAGAGGAGGAAGGCGGCAGAGGGTGAGGAGGGTTCGGCTCCGCTCCTCACCGGCTCGGCCCGCCCGCCGTCCCACAGCCCCCGCTCCCCTCGGGGCCGGGACACGCACAGGGACTGCGCGGCCGCGTCCCGGGCACGGGGAAGCTCAGCGTTCCTCCCGGCCACTGCTGCTCCACCGGCATTTACGGAGCCCTGAACCAGAGCCACGCCGGTGCGAGGGACTCGCTTCACCAGTGATGGGAAAGGGAGCAGGCTTGGGAACTCCACCAACTTTTTTGCTCGCTGCTTCTTCGCTCCAGGGGATGCTGCCTTTCAGGCCATGAGTTTATTGAGGCTTAACAAGCACGCACGAACGCGAAGCCAGGATTTGTGTTCAGTAACCTGGCGGCTGTAATTTCACTGTCCTGTTTATGCAGTTAACGTGAAAACATCTGGCGATGTGTGTTACATAAAATCCCTATGTACGGAGCGCGTGTGTGCCCACGCCAGGCTTACTGTCCTGCTCTACTCGGCGGTGGGAGATTTTTAGAGCTGGCAACAAAACGAGCGAAAAAAACCCGTTATTCCCCAGCCTGGAAAAGTCCTGCTGATTCACACCGTGCGTGCCTGTGGCTGGAGCCTCGGTGCGCTGCCCGTGTGAAATCAGAGCTCCGCACACAGCAGCTACCCGCTTCTGCCCACCGGACACCTATTTCTGCCAGCACTCAGCAAACACTACTCGGGCTGAAGTTCGTGCGGGGAGAAGCCGAGGTGACACCGTCCCCGCGCAGGAGAAGCGGAGCCAAAGAAGAGAGCTGCGGAGGATCTCCTCCAGCCCCGGCCGGGCACTGCCCCAGGGCGGCCACGCTGCCTTCCTGCCTCCCCGCGGGGCTGACCCCGGTGCCGCCGGGATCTGCCCTGCCCTGCGGAGCGCTCCTGGGCCGGAGTCCCCCGCTGCGGTCAGGGCTGACCCCGTCTCCTTAATGGCTCCGCAATGCTGTCTGCCTTGGCTGCGCCCCCAGGCTCCGGAGGCGAGCGGCGACAACAGGAGCCTCCTCCGCCGGCCCCGGAGCTGCCCGTGCCGGGAAACTTGTTACAGGGCTGGTCCACCTCTCCCCTTCCCCGCCCCAGGTCGACACGAAAGGTTTTCTCCCGTCTCCGTGGAGCCACCCCTGGCTAGGATGACTCCTGCCCCGGCCCCCTCTCCTTTTTTCCATCTCACATCCTTTCCCAAAAGCTGGTGGGAATTACGGCTTTTCATTTCCCGGCCGTACTCCCGTCTCCTCCTTTATCATCCTCCACAAGTGATTCTCGCCCCCTTCTCCGCCCCTAAACATCCTCATTTTCGTTCCTGCTGGTATCTTTCAACACCAGCCAAAAGGTGACTGCAGAGCCTCGCTTTTGCTTGCCAGGCTTCCCGCGGACATCACCATGCCTTGCTCCCAGAAGCCATAAAAGTTCACATCAGCCTTTCCTTTGCCTCTTATTCATCCCTCTCTTCCTCCCACTGCCGATCCAGCCTTCCTGCTGCCCAGGGGTTTTAATGAGATCTTATTCAAACCACAACAGTTGCGCGCATAGACACACACACGCACGCACACACACACACGGAGCCGCTGCAAAGCCTTTTCTAACCCTTTCCCAGCCAAGTTCCCCCCCTCCTATTCTGGCTCGGCTGACACCTGCCACGACAGAGGATGGAAACCCGGGAATTATCTCCACGAAAGTTTTCTCTGTCAGCACGTTCAGATTATGCCTTTCTCCTGCCCGGGTGATGAGGGCGGTTGTTTGTTTTCGGTGGCGTGGAGGCGGGGGGGGGGGGGGGAAGGCTTTTCNAAGCTGATTAATTTAAACGTTTCCCTTTTGAAAAAAAAAAAAAAACCTAATTGAAGTTATTTACCCGCGTAGCTACTTGTCAGGTACTGTAAACTCTGGGCGTGTTTTCAGGCGGCTCTCCAGCGCTCTCCCCATCCCCCAAGGAGGGAGCTCCGCGCTGCCCCGGCTCTGCCTCCCCTTGGGGGGCAGATGCTCGGAGAGAGATGCCGGCTTGTGCCCCGCCACCGTCCGCGGCCGTTCCCGCAAGCGCCGCGTCCCCCTGCCCGGCCCCCGGTGCCGCACGTCCCGTCCCGTCCGGGCGGGACCCCTCGCCTGCCCCGTCCACGCGTGGCTCTGCTGGGGGTCGGGGGCACCGATGGGGACCGNCGCTCCCCTCGGGGCCGGGACACGCACAGGGACTGCGCGGCCGCGTCCCGGGCACGGGGAAGCTCAGCGTTCCTCCCGGCCACTGCTGCTCCACCGGCATTTACGGAGCCCTGAACCACAGCCACGCCGGTGCGAGGGACTCGCTTCACCAGTGATGGGAAAGGGAGCAGGCTTGGGAACTCCACCAACTTTTTTGCTCGCTGCTTCTTCGCTCCAGGGGATGCTGCCTTTCAGGCCATGAGTTTATTGAGGCTTAACAAGCACGCACGAACGCGAAGCCAGGATTTGTGTTCAGTAACCTGGCGGCTGTAATTTCACTGTCCTGTTTATGCAGTTAACGTGAAAACATCTGGCGATGTGTGTTACATAAAATCCCTATGTACGGAGCGCGTGTGTGCCCACGCCAGGCTTACTGTCCTGCTCTACTCGGCGGTGGGAGATTTTTAGAGCTGGCAACAAAACGAGCGAAAAAAACCCGTTATTCCCCAGCCTGGAAAAGTCCTGCTGATTCACACCGTGCGTGCCTGTGGCTGGAGCCTCGGTGCGCTGCCCGTGTGAAATCAGAGCTCCGCACACAGCAGCTACCCGCTTCTGCCCACCGGACACCTATTTCTGCCAGCACTCAGCAAACACTACTCGGGCTGAAGTTCGTGCGGGGAGAAGCCGAGGTGACACCGTCCCCGCGCAGGAGAAGCGGAGCCAAAGAAGAGAGCTGCGGAGGATCTCCTCCAGCCCCGGCCGGGCACTGCCCCAGGGCGGCCACGCTGCCTTCCTGCCTCCCCGCGGGGCTGACCCCGGTGCCGCCGGGATCTGCCCTGCCCTGCGGAGCGCTCCTGGGCCGGAGTCCCCCGCTGCGGTCAGGGCTGACCCCGTCTCCTTAATGGCTCCGCAATGCTGTCTGCCTTGGCTGCGCCCCCAGGCTCCGGAGGCGAGCGGCGACAACAGGAGCCTCCTCCGCCGGCCCCGGAGCTGCCCGTGCCGGGAAACTTGTTACAGGGCTGGTCCACCTCTCCCCTTCCCCGCCCCAGGTCGACACGAAAGGTTTTCTCCCGTCTCCGTGGAGCCACCCCTGGCTAGGATGACTCCTGCCCCGGCCCCCTCTCCTTTTTTCCATCTCACATCCTTTCCCAAAAGCTGGTGGGAATTACGGCTTTTCATTTCCCGGCCGTACTCCCGTCTCCTCCTTTATCATCCTCCACAAGTGATTCTCGCCCCCTTCTCCGCCCCTAAACATCCTCATTTTCGTTCCTGCTGGTATCTTTCAACACCAGCCAAAAGGTGACTGCAGAGCCTCGCTTTTGCTTGCCAGGCTTCCCGCGGACATCACCATGCCTTGCTCCCAGAAGCCATAAAAGTTCACATCAGCCTTTCCTTTGCCTCTTATTCATCCCTCTCTTCCTCCCACTGCCGATCCAGCCTTCCTGCTGCCCAGGGGTTTTAATGAGATCTTATTCAAACCACAACAGTTGCGCGCATAGACACACACACGCACGCACACACACACACGGAGCCGCTGCAAAGCCTTTTCTAACCCTTTCCCAGCCAAGTTCCCCCTCTCCTATTCTGGCTCGGCTGACACCTGCCTCGACAGAGGATGGAAACCCGGGAATTATCTCCACGAAAGTTTTCTCTGTCAGCACGTTCAGATTATGCCTTTCTCCTGCCCGGGTGATGAGGGCGGTTGTTTGTTTTCGGTGGGGGGGAGGGGGGGGGGGGGGAGAAAGCCTTTCCACGCAAACAGGTCCAAGCACAGACTCCCCCGCCACATGGGAGACCGCAGCGGCGGCCCCGGCGGATCCCCTGCCCCCTCCCGGCCCGGCACATAGCCGGCATTTCGCTTCTAACTTTACAATCGTCGAGAGGGAGGTGAGGAATTCAGCTGCCTTTCTCCCATCCCTCCTCCTGTCTCTCCGCGGAGTTGGGTTGAACCGCTGCCTGTGCCATTGCCGCGGCTAAACAAGACGCTTCCTTTATATATTTATCTACCGCGTCCCTCTCCAACCCCCCCGCGCTCCCTCTCTTACCAATGTGGATGATGGAGTCCGCCCGCACCGAAACGCACTGAAATATCCAGGGGAAAAGCCAGAGCATCAACACTTCCATTTCCAGCCTCTCGTACAGCACATCAG
>WEKX01021469.1:228112-251926 GCA_013390025.1 Pitta sordida
CTTAGAGGTACCTCATCCCTTCGACACCTATCCCTCCCCTTTCACACAGCCTCAAAACACAGCTCCAGGTACACAACACCTGAAAGCACTGCAAACAATGACCTGTTTTTATTGATTCTTATTAGAAATTGACTTATAATTATTGCTTTACATACCTGACTGAACAGTTCTGAGAGGAAAAAAAAAAATCAAAGAAGCCCAAACTTCTTTTTTCTGTTCTTCTGAAAACTTGGAGATATGTATTACAGTAAAGGGTTTATGAAAAGGGCAAAGAGGATAAAAAACAGGCACCACTTTAAGCATCCAGCACTCCATGAGTCACAGTACCCTTATGAAACTTCACCAGCCAATGATTTTTAAAGTTCCCACATTCTCCAATATCTTCATAATATCATTAATATACTTTTATCGTGCTCCCAGTCCAAATTGTGCTGCATTATACAGCAATATATTTTACTACAGCTTCATGCTATCCAGCTGAATGCAAGCCTGCAATTGAAATAGCTTTGTTTGCTGCAGTGCTGTATTATCACACATGACTAGACCAGGCAACATGGATTTTTAAGCAATAGCATTGATTACAACTCTTATTTCTAAAATGCTGCCAGGATACAGCCTTTAGATAAGTACTTCAAGACCAAATTTGTATTTCCCAGTAGCTCTCTTATTTTTACAGAGAGTGTATAATAGAGTTACAAGTTCAACATGTATTGAAGATTTACACCAGTATGGTTTCAGTAATAGAAGCTTTTAGCACTTCAAACTTACACAACTATAATATGATTTAGATTATGTTTTTCAAAATCCAAAATCTATTTTATAGTTCCACTAGCTAAAAAAGATGCTTGTTTCCCTGAGAGATAAATTTATTAAATTGAATTTGACCTTTTGGAGCATAGTTAGGTAGGGATTTCTGTTCCCTAGAAACATTTTTCACATGCTGCTTGAAGTCACACAAGAGTGCACACCCAAGTAAGCAAAGCACTCTTGGAAGAACAATTTACATTAAATAAATTATGTGAGCGGAGGGGGCAAAGAAAAATAATAAAAAAAAAAAATCAACCTCAAACCTAAAGGACATCCTTACGCTTACATTACTCCATTCCCAGAATAGCCTTTAAACATCTCTCTAAGATTTCCATGCAGATTCTATTTTTGTTCCCCCAAGATGGCAAAAAGCTCCTAGTTACCTACTGCTTTGCCAGCTTAATCCCAATTTGCAAAGTGGGTTTCTTGGAATAATGCACAAGGATCACACTTTTCCACTTCTGGCTTCCTCCTGCTGGGAATACTATTAAGTGAATCAATGCCATCACCCGTGCTGGTCTCTCTGCAGATCCACAAAACTTGTTGCCCATGTAGATAAAGACCCTTTTCATCACACAGCAGTTGGTGAAAATGCAATAGCCAGTCTTTCCCCTTTTTACCACAGCTCCTTGTTTCACTCAGGACTTAAGAAGGCCAGGAATACAAAAATCATGAGTAAACAGTCATCTGTGTGTCATATGCTACAATAAAGCAGGATTCTGTTTATGAGCCTTGTTTTGAACATTACTTCTAAATTGTTGCTGTCAGTCACTTATGCTTTTGATGGACTTTTCTTAAAGACCTCTAGGGACGGTGACTCCACCACCTCTTTGGGCAGCCCATTCCACTGAGAGATCACCCTCTCTGTGAAAAAGTTCCTTCTAATGTCAAGTCTAAATCTCCCCTGGTAGGATGGTGTGTTGGTAGCAGAATGGCAACAGGTTAGGTAACAGGTTTGGCTAGGTTAGGTAATAGGTGATAGGTTGGACTCGATGATCTCTAAGGTCTTTTCCAACCTTACTGATTCTGTGACTTACTATTAGTGATAAATTATATGTATTTTACTTTTCTCTGTGGTTTGTTCAGAGATCTTTGACTCCACCACCTACTTGGGCTTATTAAAGATACAGGTTTTCATCTCAAAGGACAAGTTTACAATCAGGATCTAACGAAATCCAGTAGAAACACTAAGGGAAGATACATACATTATTCACATCATTTCACATCATTCTTATGATTTACCAAGCAAAATATCTGTAGGAGAGATAGGTGACATAGCAACATTTGCCATCCTATTGTTTACTCCAAGCATCTCTGTCCAGTTTGCATTCATGGATCTCCCCTAATGAAGGGTAAACCAGTCAAAAAAAATGAATAAAAACCATAACTGCTTCACCACCTTCATCTGTGTCCACCAGGTTAACAGGGCTTATAGGAAGGGCTCAGGAGGATGAGCCACAAATGTTGCAGTCCTAAGGAACCCTCAAAACTCCTGTATTTGATTTAGGAAAGTCCACAGAACAGAATGTCTTGCCCTCCCCGTCAGCATGTGGCTAAACCAAAATTGCCATGCAACAAGAAAACAGACAGGCCTGGTATCACTACAGTGAAGTTGCCACTTGTGCACTGGTGTCTCGTTCCACTGTCATGATTACACAGGGCTTTATCCTGCCCAGAGGAATGTGATTCCTTCGGCACTACAGCACCTCAGAGAGCAGCTGGACAGTTCTCCTTTAGCTACCCAAACTGATCCTGCTGCTCTGTTGGCATCTACTTGGATTTCTTTTGAAAGCTCAGAAGTTCCTGTTACTGCAAACATTATACAGAGAAAAGCAGCCTCTTGGAGGGAGGTAGAAGTTCACTAAAAGGTATCTGAGGTTTTTGCTAATTCCACATAAAAGGGCTATTATAGAAAGGAGCAATTATAACAAGATATATCCCTGAAAACCCCTGATTCTTGATGCACTTCATCAATCCAGTTATATCCTCTCCTCCATTTAAGAAAACAAACCTCATAACTTTGTTTGCTTAAAGCCTGACAAGCAGATGTAATTACCAGGAACAGTAAGTAGTTGATTTAAGAGACACATCTTTTCTGCTTCAAGTTTTTCTTTTCAGCCCAGCACACCGAAAGCACTCAGTTCAACAAATTTTTGGTAATTCCTGATATATGTTAGTAAAGTAGAATTTTACTTTTCCCTGTTCAAAGTGAAATAGGAGATAGATGCATGGATTTCAGGTAATCATCTGAGAAGTAATTTGACATTATAATCTGGGCTCAGAACTGTTTTCAGCAGCAGCATTTCTGGCCCCAGAAGCTGAAGCCTTCCATCAGCAACATCATTCCTTTTCTTTTTGCCCACCTACATCATTGCCTGACTACAAAACCACAGGAGCAGAGATAAAAACCTATCTGTTCCTTCAAAGTCAAGGATAATCAGCCAATCACCCTGTTATATTTATCTAGATGATTAGCTGCAAAGATCACAAGTTCAGAAGCTTCAGTTAGTGGCTGTGTATGCAAACAACAGGGCCAGCCGCCTGTGGATAGAGAATAACCGCAGAAATTTGCCTCAGCGTTAAATGGATGGAAACTACAAACCTTGCTCCTTCCTGAGCTTCAGCCTCCTGGGTGGTTCCTGCAGAACACCTGCTAACCAGGTACACAGGCACAAATTCACAGCTTGCATCTTTTTCAGGGGCAGTAGCCCTGTCTGCTCAATTCCCTCAGTGTTGTGACACTAAAAAAAAAAAAGACTTTCCCAACAGGAGTGAGGAGCTGGTCTTGAATCAAAGCTTCCAGGTCCACCACGCACAGAGGACATAGAGGATGCCTCCCCATTACATCAGTACCCCTTTTTAATACCAATCAATTCGATTATCATATCCAATCACAAAACTGTTTGTCCCCCATCCTGTCCCCCAGGTCTGCCCCTTGGAGGCCCAGGGGGCTCTGAGCCTTCTACCTTGCTTCATCTAACCCATATCTTGCTATTTCCCTCAAGTTTCATGTCGCAAACAAGATATCCTTGCTAGAACTTGTTTTTCCTGAAAAGAACATTGAACAGTATTTCACAGATCATGAGAAAGAGGTTTTTGACCATCCTAAATGTGAGAACCCATGCAGCTATGCTAGAAGTCAGAAATAACAAATATAAGAAACCTAAAGCATCTGTGGCCACCCCGTGTTATTGTGCTTTAGCTAACAAGGCCTGAGAGGATGCATTTTAAAAGCTCAGTGAATGATTTCTTCTATTTAGACCCCTAAATGCTGGAGCAGAAATTCTCAGTGCCTGCAGTTAGGAGTGAATCACGTGAGTTTGTGTGCACAGGATGAAAACACCCTTCTGTTGATGAAGGTGGCAACACAGCAGCTCAAACGATTTTCCATTAGCACACAATCCAACTTTATATTGTTTATGGAGGGGAAGCAGATTCAGAATGCTCTCCGAGACTAAAAGGGACTCTTGGACACTGGTGGGGAAACAAAAGCAAGAGAAAAAGAAATTTCTCATCTGTTGCTTCCTGCAATCTTGAGCTCATCTTGGTGCAATGTAGTAGAATAAATCTGAACTGTACAATTACGGATTTCATTTCAAGGCTGAACAAGAAAAAATATTTAAATAACTATGATTGTCCTAAAATCATTCACTCTACAGTTTTACTAAACTGAATTTGGGATAATGCAATGAAAATATTCGCTGAAGAGTTACAATTAAATCAATAGATCCAAAGAATCAGATCGCTACATTAATACAGCGACCAATAACCAATTCAGCTCATAAGAAGAATAAGCTTACTTGCTGATAGAGAAAAGAATTAATTGCCTTAGATTAATGCTAGAGAAAGAGGGTTTAAAGGCAGAGTAAACTCCCTTTCAACACAAGGCCACAGCCACCACTGGTTCATTCATTGTTCATAAACCATGCTGATAGGAAGCACAGGCATCAGCTCAGTAGACTGCTGCATATTTCAAGAGACAAAGAAGTACAGGCAAGGAAAAAGCCATGTGGCCATGTGCAGGTCTGACTTCAAACTTGAATCAGAAGAGTTTTCTTAACTGAGGTGGTATCCTCTCCTTGTTTACCAGTGAGGCTGTGCTACTGAACTTCACACCAGTGTCACTTGCCACTTATCCTTCATCATTATTATATACTATTGCACAGTGATCATTCTTTTACCACAACCAAAGGATGACCCTCATCAGTAGCTTTTCAGCTTTACTGTGCAGTTCTCAAAATCTGCTCATTCAGCAATGTGTTTACACTTCCTCCTAGGAAATTTTTTGAGGTGGTCTCTCCACACAGCCACGAATGCAAAAGTGCTTCTGTACACCACATAACTTTTCAGGACTGTTTCATAACATTACACTGGAGTCTTGACCCAGCAGAATTATTCCTTTTGCCCCCTTTTCTCTATCTGCGTGTCCATTGCCATGCAACTTAGTTTTGGGTTGGTTTTTAGAAATCTTTTAAATTCTTGAAGAAGAGATGGGAAAGCAACTGAAACACACATATACTCTTCAGTCACTCAAGCCTTTCCCATCTTTTACAAAACCAGACAGAAGAGTAAACTATAGAGATCTTCTTCTAGAAACAAAAGATAAAAATAAAGCACTCACCTTGCTAATGCATTATTTCTTGGTCTCTAGCTCACACAGCAGACAGAAGATCTTGGCCAATTTGAAAGGCATGAAATTTCTCCAGGCTGATTTCTTATCTACTGCTAAGTAGCTCAGATTTTCATCTCTGTTTCTTTTTCTCCACCAGTGAAAAGCATGGCTGCCTCTAGTACTTGGATAATGATATGTAAGTTAGAACAGAATCCAGCCTTCCATATTTCATTGCTCTAAAAAGACAACAGGAATATAGAAATCAATCCCTAGTTTGTGATTTAACCATCGTCCTCACAGACAAAGGCAACAAACTGGTTGACTGGACAAGAACTGAGTCTATGGGCTTGTCATAGGGACAGCACTAAACCCAGATTTTAGCTGGATAAGAACAATCCTCAACAGCCACAGTACAGCCTCTAGCTCTAAGGAGGGACTTGGAAAAGGTAATGCAGTTCTCAGGGCAGCAGAGTGGCTGCTCCAAAAATACAGTAGAGCTCAAAAGTTCCAGCATAAAGAGCCATTCATGGCCGCAGGTGCAAATCTCAGTTCTGTGATCGTTCTCTATCCATTTTGACTAACAGGCAATAGTTATTAATGCAATTGGTATCAGGCTACTGGTCTCACTCTTCATTATGACAAGGAGACAGTTTTATTCCTTTCATCATGCTATCTACTGAGAAACAGTGCAAAACAATTCATTAAAGAACAAGCTTCCCCTTTGTATGTTTGCAAGACATTTTCCTTACAAAAATATGTATTTTTTGGAATAAAATAAAGCAACAATCGAAATAAACATGACTGTTATGTGTAAAAATCAACCCCAAAATGTCACAAACCAAAATAAATGCCGGTAGGAACCATCTCCCTTCTTGAGAGCTGAGGAAGTCTCAGTTGACCTGTTATCTGGGGAGACACTAAACTTTACCAGGGAATCACTAGGAACTGCTGGTGAAAACCAAAACCTTCGCATGGATGTAGCATTGACAAGGCCTTAAATAAGCTGAGGGGACTCCAAATGCACATGGAAAGAGAAGTATGAAATAATGAGGGTTCTTTTCTGTGTGGTACCTTCTGTGTTCCAAAGAAGGCTTTTGATTAGCTGATCTATTTGCTTTAACAAGATGGTTTAGTTCGTTACTTCTTACATGACTAAAAGCAGCATATTGCTTTCCTTCTACAAAAGGCAATAAATAACATTAAGGGAGTTATGTGAGAGAAGGGAGAGTAACTTTGCAACAGAAAGAACCTCATAATAACAGGATACAGGGTAATAGTCCTAAGGCAACATCATAATAAAGCACACGATTTTTATGTAACACCCTTTTAGATTGATTTTTCTACATTCCAAATGCTCCCATAACCATCTTTTGATATTTCTCCTGCACAGCTCGTTACACCATCCATAAGCATTCTCTGTCTTCCTGGCATTACTATTATTTAAAAGAAATTTCTTTCACCTCCTTTCAGCTAAGACTTAAGTGGTAGCTAATTGCCAGTTATCACCTTCCCTTCTAGAAGAAGAGAATCTGATTTCTAACCATTTTAAATCCACCCTTAATACAAACTATAATACATATAATCATAATTCCATTATTTATATATTATAGAAATATGATCAGCAGAAGACAAAAAAAAAGTGGGTGCCACTTGTGCTCCGTGTCTCACTGAAATATTTACTCACAGATGAGCATGGTCTTATCTTAACACCATATATATTACCCATAGGACTACCAGCAAGAAGCAAAAAAGTATTAGTTGCTTGCTTATGATTAATAAAGTAGTTAACAGAGAAGGAATATTATTCTTGTTGGGAGCTCATTATGCATTTGATAATGTCTATTTATAGGACAATGAAACATGAGGCTTATAAAATGCCATCTGTTGGTTTCTTCTTAATGTATAGGATTTCTGACTTCAGGAGCTGCAGTTCAGTGGTATTGAGAGTGCTACAACATGTAATACTAAAGCCTTTGGTTATGAGAATTTGAGCCATTAAGCAGGTTGGATACATATCCTGAATAGTGTCTCTCCTATCTTCTTATTCTAATCTATTTGAAAACCTACTACTACTTTCATTTAATTGGTTTTGATCAACCATTCAAATAGCACAACTGACACAAAATTACATATTGCAATGATACACAAGTGTGATAAAATTTATTTTGTTCTTTGATCTCCAGGAGAGGAAGTGTCTCATGAGAGAAACTCAGAGATCTATAACTACAGGCAACACAACAACTACTTTTTATCCTTTTAAAAAAAAATTAAGAAAACTCACAGGAATTAAAAACAAAGAAGTCTTTTTTAAAGCACAGAGTTAGAATCAGATCTATCTGAATTAAATTCATCAGTACCTAAAAGATGTACTTTTCTTACATATTAACCAGAAAAATATTGCAGTGTATCAGCTCTAGTAAATTTGAATTAGGCATAGAAGCCAATGACATTCAGTCATCTAATGCCCAATATCCAGAACTTTGAGCATAAACTACTGGTTTTAATGCAATTAATGAAAGTGTCATTGAGTTGTTTGAAATGGGTCACTGGGTATTCACACCAGCATAAAGTTGAAGTGGGTTATATGACTGACTAAAGGTCTAATTAGGGCTACTGACTCCAAGAGGAGCTGAGAGCACTGAGCTTTCCCAGGGCAAGCAAACACAGGAAGAAACAGCCAAGCACTGTCAGGGACAATTTATACTGTGGCACTTTCTTAGGGATATCAACATACAATTTCTGTTCCTCCTTTCAATTGCTTTCACGTCGACCGCAGTCTCTGCTGTTGCCTCAGTGTTCACCCCTGCCTTGCCACAGCTCTTCTTTGTGTTGCTCCATCACAGGCTGTCAGATAACTGGAAGCAGCAGCTGCCCAGGACAGGAGCTGTCTTCTTTGCTATTTCTCTACAGCACTTTGACAAAGCAGCCTGATGTCTGAACCACCAGGATTATAATGCCTTCCATCCCAGAATACAGGATTTGCTTCCCTCAGAGGTTAGAGAAAGGGTAGAAATCACTGCATTCCTACAGAAAATGAGATCACTGTGTTAAGACATGTTGATGTATTTGAGGAAAACTGAAAAGTTTTGGCACTAACTTTGCATTTGTTTTTTTAATAGTCAAAGATAAACATGTACTGTTTATAGCCTGGACTCAGTCTAAGAAAGGCCATCAAGAACAACAACAAAAAAACCCTAAAACGCAGGCAACAAACAAACAAAGCAAGTTGTTTCATTAAAGGGCACTCAACAACTTCCAATATTGATCTCTTCAGTGATGCACTCAAAAAGCAAACTGGTACTCTCCTCTCTGAGACACAGTTCACAGGGATTTGGCCTGAAGACCAAGACTAAGTGGACATGGACTGCAGTTTTTGGGGTGGGTATGGAGAAGCTCCTATTTGTGTCCTATAGATGCCATGTCAAGAAAACTTGTTTTTCTATGCAATCCCCTGACAGTGAGGTATCCTTATAAAAATCTGAGAGTCTTAAGCTAATGGCAAACAAGTTTAGCAGATCAGGGCAATTGAGTAAATCATGCAGGCACAAATCACAGCAACCTCACTTAGTTCATGAAATGTGATGCAGTAACAAGATGAAGAACAATGAGTAAAATCAACAGTAGCTGAGACGAGAAACTAAAATACTCTCAAATAGCACAAATTCTAAAAGGAAAATTAAAAAGCTTGCCTGTAATTTACCTAAATTGCACTACTCAAAGTTCGTTCACACTCATTTACATTAATGGTGGTTATCTCTAGTTGCAGCAAATCTATGTACCCACATGCTGAAATCTCTTTCAAGCAGAACACAAATAGATATTGTTTTCACCTTTTTGGTGAATATATAGTCATGATTCATCTTATGCTTGCTAATAATATCTCTTTTTCCCTTCCTCTCATTTGCTAGGTTAAAGGCTGCTCACATATCACCAGAGTATTTTCGTAGTAACTAGTGATATGGTAGTTACAGGAATGTTACAGGTTATGCAATGTTTTTTCATCCCTATATTTTGCTTTGTTCTTTTGCAGTAGCCTAGAATCCCCATATGCTTTACCTTTAAAAAATCACAGAATTCCCTAAATGGAGCCTTAGGGGATGATAATATTCACATTTAACCTGGAAAGACAGGTCTCCAGAGGTATTTTGCATCACTTTAATGAAATTGTACTAAAGATCACCGAGGTGCACACAGATATGAGTTAGCTAGTACTGAAAGATCCATGTTAGTGCCATACAGTGTCCAATTTAAGAGCAGTGCACTTGCAAAGATGAAAAGTAAAGTACAAGAGAGTTTATTTACAGGGTGTACCTTGAGCCTTGACAAGTTGAACCAGCGAGGTGAAAAGCACACAGAGAGCTCCCTTTGGCTGAAGCTCTGCTCAGGCAGAAACTTGCTGCCTTGATCTCCCCCTCACTCTCTTCAAGGGCTCCCAAAAACAGTAAAGTAGAGCCATCTGGTTAACACACTTGCTTCCCACACATCCTTTTCCCTCAGCCCCTGCACATTACACTTTCGAACCTGCCATCCCTTAGACCTCTCATCTTGAAAAACGTGACTTTGCTGTCAATTTTCCCTTTGATCAGTTGCTCTGAAGAGAAACAATGCGGCCCAGGAAGGGAACAGCCCAAGTAGTGCTGACAGCCACCATTGTATGGCATCTTTAATCATCACTAAAAGACAGTTTCATTTTGGGTGTCTATAACTAAATGACCTTTCATACACAAATCAAGTCCTTCTCTTCCTTTAGTATAAGCAATATTAATTGTGGGTTAAACATTTTAAGGTGAATGAAAAGGTAATTAAAGCACTTCTTTCCTTCTCTAAGAAGTGAAAAACTGTGTCTCTTGTTTTTACGTTATGACTGATTGTGGAAGAGCAGCCTAAAGAAAGCCCACATTTATTTGAAAGTTGTAACAGCTTTACAAAAAAAGCCTTCCTAAAAACCAGTACTAATGTGGCCATCACCCACACTTTATTTTCACAAGTTTAAATGACAGTTGCATCAGAAAACATTTGTTTCTGTTGATACCTTCAGACAACGTAGCGTACACAAGTCACCAAATGGGAGAAGGAAACAGGATCACTCAACCAGTTCCTTGAAATAGATTTTTCATTTGCAATATACAGTTTAACAACTAAAATACTTTGTGCTGGTCAGTACTGTGGGCACCAACACAAATTGCTGAACTGGTTACAAAGCACAATTTCCATAACAGTGGTTAAACAGAACCTGGGAAACAGAAAGAGTTTATTATATGTCTCTTGGATCTAGAGACAGTAAGTAGGCTTATGGTCCACCAGTGTTTGACCACACTAGACTTCACCTTGAAACAGTTCAGAAAGCGCAAAGAATTCCTCAATAATTTCCCCAATTCCATATCATACAGCTGGTAAAAAAAAAAAAACAACTTCATATGACAATGTAAAAACTCTCCTAATTAAAGAAAAAAAAAAGACAGCAATTGATAGGTATTTTCAATATTAAAATAACAGTATGTTATGTTCTCAAATAACTATTGTTAGTGATAAAGCATATCCAAAAATGAGTTTAAGTCTCAAACCAGGAGACTTTGTAATTGAAGGCTCTATACAATAAGACACATGTCCCTATGTAGAGATATACGTGTCTAAGCTACAGCAATCCACAACCAAGGTTAGATATGGAACAACTGGAATCCTGCAGTATTTCCCTCCAGAGTTCAGATTCATCTTCAACTGGTGAGAGATTAACAATCAGGACATTTCAAAGCTGCCTTTCAAAACTTTCAGAACCACACAGTTCAATAGACTTAAAATAAATATTGTATCATCAACTAAGTATTGAAATCAACTTTTCACCACTTTATGCATCAGACTCTTTTCAGTGTGTGGGTCATCAACATTTTGACAGAGACCAGTTTCAGGAGCACTAAATGCCTAAGTGCCACATATCCCAGATTAATTTCACATTGACATTCCTCACCATAAATGACACACAGAAGCTTGCTGAAGTCAGCTAGGGCTCAGACAGGATGTTCCAGAGATTTCAGTGTTGTTCAGAGAAAAAAAAGTTAGATGCAGTGGGAACTCCATGATCATGTACTTTGGCTTGGTCTTAATGCAGAATACTTGGAGTTTTGTGTAACATTCTATAGAATGTTTTCCAACACATATGGTGAGTTTGAAGTTCTAGGTTAAGCTACTAACTTTTTAAAGTGAAAACATTTAGTTCTTTAACTCCCTGATGTTATGTTCCTATGTTTTTAGGAGGTCTAGCCTTGATAGGAATACAGTGAGTAAATTTGAACAAGTCTTTCAGAATCTCTGCATTCCTTCCCTCTTTCTGAAATGGGAATAATGGTACCTCTATTTCTAATCACATTAATAACTATCAAAAAGTTCCTGGCATCAGAAATACAGATAAATATTTTTTGCTCTAAATTCGATCACTTTATTCTTATATTACCTCAGTGATTTTTCCAGGCTACCATTACCTATTTCAAGTTAAATCATCATCATTGGTGACCATTCATTTACTTAAAGTGAAACAATTTTACAAGAGTGGCTCTGTCTCTAAAGGTTCACTTTTCCCATTCCTACTTCCCAGGAGGAAGTTATCACATAACTAAGCACACAAGGACACATTGCACAATCAATTGAAGCTTATGGGCAAAAAATGCACTTTGCTCCAACATACTTTTTGAAGAACAGTCTTCAAAGTTCAAAAACCAAATCAAAGCAACAAGCAGAATAAAGAGGACTCTGTTCAAAGCAGCACCTGAAAGAACCCTTTACTATGTAAGGCCCCAAACAAAAAGCTAGGACATTTTTAGTCTCTTTATTCATGCTATTAGAAGGCTAATATGGCATGAACACGTGTGTGGTGGCACTGCATGGCCAGTAGGTAGACCGGAAATTTGAGACAGCTTCCTGGCTGCTCTGCTGGCCCTGAGCCTGCCACTGACTCACTAAAATTCAAGGTGTGTTAGGGGAGACAGAAGAAAGTTCAGTCCCTTTCCACTGAATTTATGCAATCTCTTTCTAAAGGAGTCCTACGGACAACTACCAAACTTATGACCAGCACTGACCACCAGCAACCCAGGAAAGACAGGCTACATAGTGTCTTGAAAGATGCACACTTCACAACTCATCACCAGAGCACGACCAACAATATTTCATCTCCCCTCCCTAAGGCAGATGGGGAGGCTGCTCTTAGCACATATACGCCTTCTTTGCATTTGACCCTTGCAAACTAGATATGGACTTCAAATAACCTGAAGGACTTCTTAGCTAATTATCTCTTTGTAGTGATGGATGAGAATCAGATGTCTTGCACTAATGCTGCTATTATTATCTTGATTGTCTGC
Organism: Pitta sordida; assembly: GCA_013390025.1. NCBI lineage: Eukaryota > Metazoa > Chordata > Aves > Passeriformes > Pittidae > Pitta > Pitta sordida. The sequence continues at coordinate 240,881 of WEKX01021469.1, forward strand.
CTTTGATACTGTCCCAGAAGCATACAGGTTCTCTCTAATCTGATTTGTCTTGTCCAGAAAACAAATTAACTCCCTCAGAGTATGAAGGCCTTAGAGTTGAGTCACCTACACACTTCAGCAGGCAGCAATAGGGCCTGTCCTTCCAGTGAAAAATCAAGCTCCAGTAAAGCACCTTACACTCTCAGGTTTTCCAACAGCTACCAAGAGAGACAAGGAGAGGTGGGCTCAGGCTGAATAAAGGGGGGGGGTGTTATCCCAAAACTAAGCATAATGAACTTTCTATATTTGCTTTTGAAACCAAATGTCATGTTGAACATTTTTTGGAAGTGCAGTGCCAATGCTATGGTCTAGCCAGAATTATCTGTGTCATTTCCCTTTCCCCTCCCAAAAATATTACATGACGTCACATCACAGATAGTTTCAGTTAAGTCAGTCATACATTTTCATGGGAGGGGAAAATTAAAAAAATAAAGTGAAAAGGGAGGGAGAAAGATGAAGACTCAGATGCCTTTTATCTTTCCAGAGTTTTCATTCTTGCACTTTAGATATTCCTGATAGTCACAGATATGACCACTTTTTTTCACTAGAGGTTTCACCGGTTTCAAGTGGTGGGTCAGTGATGAGGGGCCTAAACAGGAAACACAAATGCCAGTGGTTCTCATATCAGCTTGAAGATATACCTCATCCTAATCGTACAGTTTAGTCTAGGACTGCAGTCTTCCTGAAACAAAGATGCAGGTGAACATGAAATAGTCACCTTTCAAGTGAAGCTAAGGGAGTCACAGTGGACTGGTAGAAGACAGACACAGGTAGCTGCACTTCTCCAAGAAAAGGGACTGAATTGTTGAGTTAATTTCAGCAACAGCCTGCTCAGCTTTTCCTACCATCTGTATTTTGAATGCAAATTTTCCCATTGTTACCTACACTTTCATCACCTCAAGGCTGAGGCTTCTAACAACACATTCCAGATGGGACTCCATCTGAGGATCACCGAATGACTGAAGCAGGGTCAGGTACATCCGTGCCATGCGCTGATGTCAGTGCCCAAGTGACAGCTCACACTGCACTCAACTAGCAGCTAAAGTTAAAGGTGCTGACCAAGATCTGCACTGCCTTACATGGCAAAAGCCCATCCTTCAAAAGAAACCATTTTGGTCCATCTGCCACGTTCCTATGACTATGGTGAGCCGAGACAAGCAAGATGAATCTGGCTTCCACACCCACCACACGTTTCTGCCCATGTGGGCAAGACATCCTTCAGAACTGGCCTCTTGCCCTAAAGAATTTATGGGTGAATTGCTGAAGACAGTAATTTGTTAAGTTCTCCTGAAAAAGGAAGTTTGCCTTTTCCAGGAAAAAAAGAAAACTAAGAAGGAGCTTAAATGTGCTTGCTGGTTTCATTTTAAACCTAAAGTAAATAAGAGCGCCTTAAACTATGTGCACTGCTTACAGTCCATTTAGATGCATGTTAACACATTTGGGGGGGGGGGGGGGGTATCAGCATAGAAATTTCCTAGTAACCCAAATCTGATATTTAATGCAGAATTATTTCAGGAAAATCTTGCAGTAATGCATCTGGTTCATCTGCTCCCTTCCTGGTATTTATAAATAGAGATATTACGGATGAAAAGCTGAGGAGCTACAGTGCAACAGTGCCATCCCCTGTCTGTAAAAGTCATTGTCTCTCCCTCTCTGGGAAAAGCCAAGGACTGAAATGCTCCACCCCGTGCCTGCTGTACCCACAGGGAAGGTTACGGAGAGCAGCGACAGGAGTGCCACCCGTGCTGCATCCCAGTAATGCTGCTGGGAGAATCCTCGGTGCACCCCAAGCTCTGACACAAGTTACTTTCCAGCTACTACCATCACATTTGTGTCAAAATAAATTGCAGGAGAGATTCCACAAATTATATATTTAAACTCAGCTCGCAATCTGATCATTACCCAGCACGCAATCTGGGGGAGGGAAAGCATTTTGCATCTTTTTGTAGTAAGCAGAAGGGAGGAAAATCCCACGTACTTGTAGACATCCCTGAAGAATATTTATGTGAGTGCTTTTCATGTCCACTTCTGCTTCTGTAAGCAAGAAGCACTTATTAAATGCCTAACTAAGCACTGTACCAGCAATAGTATCCCACAGTTCAACATACATTGTTTAAAACCTGAATTGGAATGAGATATTCCAACACAAACAAGCGGTGAAAAATTTAGGAGCAAGCAATCAGAGTTATGCCCAAAAGTATCTCTACAGAATTTTGGTCGCTGTTATGTATTAGTATTTTTCATCTGCAGGACTCCCAGAGGGGCTTCCATAGGCTAAAGACATGTGAAAGGCACATTTACTCTGACCCTTCTTTTTTTTCCTCTTTCAGATGGAAACTCTCCTCCTCTCCATGGTACCGGCACAAGAAGATGAAAGAAAAAATTATAAAAAAATATTCCAAACAAACAAAACATCCCCCCAAATACCCACACCACACAACTAGTATTATTGCACTATTAGTGCTGATTTCCTAAACATCTCAGTTAAGTGCAAGTAAAGCCAGAGCCATTTGCACAACCTCCTCCAATCTTTTTTTCTTACAGAATAATACTAAATCAGCCCTGCAGAGCCAAAGCAGGCTTCCCTTCTAACCACAGGGAAGTCTTTATATCTAACATGCAATTGATCCTCTAGTACCGGCTACCACATGATTACTTGAAAGAAAACTTAAATCACAGATGTCAGAGGTTTACCCTGATTACCCTATTTAAAATATACTTCAAAACTATCTTTAAAGGAGCTGCAAGACTGATTTGTTGTGTTTTTCCTATTACCTTTATTACGTGACTTCCACTGAACAAGTACATGGAATTAGAGTCTTTTATATCACTGAAGTCCAAAGTATTGCCTCTTAAAATTGGTCTCTTGGGAAACTGCTGCTGCAACCTAACTGCAGATTCTGCAGTTCTTACACAGCTGCCCTGTGATTCCCTTGCTTCATTAGGAATAAATGAATTGTCAATGACCTTCTCCTTTGGCTTTTCTACATCTACATTGCCCCTCTTTCTGAGAGCCAGTGTTGGTCACTGGGGCTGGTCATCTCTGCAAGGCCAGGTCATAAACAGCCTTCGCATGGATTTTTCAGGGCAACAGTAGAAAAGCCTGGACAGAAAAATAAAAGCAGAAAAGAAACCTTACTCTTCATTCACTGCTGCCCCTAGAACACTTCCAAGAGCCCTCAGCTTTCTTCTTTGTGGTTATGGGTCCTCATATTAAAATGATCCTCCAGATAATCAGCCAGCACACAAAGTTCAGCTTGCTATTAATGTTCCAGGTTCAATCTGCAGCTGGTATTAGCTCAAAGCTCATAAAGTGATTCCATGCGGGATATGATAAAAATGACAGACACATTGCTTGAAATATTTTATTTCTTATTTTCATAAGCCTGAAATATTTTATTAGAATCCTATCTATATTAGAAACAGAATCTGATAGTTATCAAATATCTCAGCTTGCACTAGGCAAAGTCAGCTTCCACCTTGTTGTGAATATATTATTATAATCAAAGCTGACTCCTAGAGCCTTTCCACAAAAGAATTGTGGGTCAAAGGACATGACAAAACAAAATAAAATCTAACCTCTGCAGTTAATAAATTGCTGGTTAGCACACAGTAGTTAACTTCACCTTAGACATAACTGGTCAGCTGTACATTTTATGAAGGTTGATGTGATCTCTTCCTCCAGTATTATGTAAGCAAAAAACCCAACTACAGACAAACTGATATGAGTGAGAATCAGCTATGTCACCTATCCCAGAGAAGCAGGTTCATCAGTTATAATTTAATGAGGAAATATTGCTACAGGAGTCACCAGGTGGTGCTGTTAAAAATGCTCATTTTACTAGAGAAAAGACATCTATTCTTTGAAGAGACACATTCTTAAGCTCCCTCTCTCCTTTAGATGTGATCTTAGAGTAGGATTATGCTAGGAAGAAGTACACTGTGAAGTGCTTCTATCAAATTTCTCAAGAGCCTTCCTCATGCCATACTCCCAGACTGAACTTATAGGAAGCCTTGTTTAGTCAATTAGTCAATTTTAAGGAAACAAAAAGAAGCCTAGTGAGTGCCTTCTGCAAGTAGAACCATTGTCCTACCTCCTAGCTGGCAATAAATAACTTCAGATGTTAGCAAAAAGCCCAAGGGTCCAACACTGAAGATCCTCAAGTCTTTAGCAGGGGCAAAAAAAGAAGGAAAGGAAGTTGCTCTCTTTTTAGTTGAAAATCTCCAAGCCACAAAAGGAACACAAAAACTCTGCAGCCAGCTAGGTGTTCTCTCTAACTGGGGAGCTCTAATTCTTTCTAGAGTGGTTACATTCTGCGAGAAGACAAGAATAACCCTTTAGGACAAAATACTGAAGTAAGACATGGTTTTACTTTTACTGTTTACAATTCCTGTTCACTGCCAAATCAGGGTGTCAGGAGTGAAAACCACCCAGGTTCCTGACTACAGTGGAATACCTGGGATAATTCAATACCTCCATGTAATCTCATCCTTTCAGACAACGCTGTGGTCCATAGAATAAAGGCAAAGTCACTAAAGTTTACAAGAAACATGATGAGGAAATACTGATCATATAGTGACCCTTTTTGGTGCATACTCACTCTTCAAAAATACAAATCACAAATGTATGGATTAATGTTATGGTAAACGTGTGTTTCTTAAATCCAGATATGCATAACTGCTAATGAAAATCCCCAAGACAGGGGAAAAAAAAGAATCCAAGATCAACCTTAGTACAGTGGTCAGTGTCCCTGCCTCTCGCATGGGAGTCACGGTGTTTGATTCCCACCAGGAATGCAGTGGTGCTGTTTAAGAGTTGCACTTGATGATCCCTATGGACCCAACTCAGAATATTCTGTTAATCTGTGAATCCAAGCACTAGGCAAACCACAAAGATAACCATCCTTTTCTCTCCCCTAAGGGAAAACAGATTCCACAAGGCCTGTAACCTAGAATGCTGATTCTAATACTACTCTTGAGGTTAACAAATAGCATAAAGCACTTAAATACTCTTCAAAGGCTTCATTTGTAACACTTACCAAGAAGTACACAGTGTTATGTCGACAATGTTGTCCTTACTTTTAAACAAAATGCTTCCCCAAGCTTCTCTTAAAAGGCTCTCAATGCAATTACCAATCACGCTCACGTGCACATCGGTTTCCAAGCTGTCATTCCACGTGCCAATTTCAAGTATTGATCTAACACTTCATATGGCCTACTCTGGCATTTAGCTCAATTTTCGGTCCTTGTGATAACTCCTGGAAACTGAGTGAAAAATAACACTGCGCTATGTCTTCAGAGCACACAGCCTAAGATCCAATATTTAAACTCACATGGCATTAAAATCAAAAACCCTGTTAAACTTCAGGTGCTGGTATTCCTGAGCATAACTGAAGGTAGCAACCACAGCTGTTATTTTTCTCTCAGACTGTATTATGTACAAAGAAAGAGTCATTCCATATTCCCCATACACCTACCTTCTCTGTAGCTCTCCAAAACACATTAGTATGCAGTTTAAGTATTGATCCTGAAAGGTTTGTGAAATTCATGTTACTTCAGGCAACAGAGAGGGAGAGAAAAGAAACACCCACCACAATCCAGACAACATGACAATGATCATGGTTTCCTTCTCATTCCCTTCAAATCAAACCCTCAAAATGAATGCATAATCCCAAAGGAACCAAGCTCATGAAGTGTCCCATCAAATCAAAAGTCTCCACAAAAATCTTCTTGCCAAGCTGTGAACCCTTTCATAACATACTCCTTGAAGAAGTTCAGGGAGGACTAGAGAAACAAGGACCTCAGAGAAAGAACAGAAGAGAGAAGACTAATTTAACCAAGAGTTTTATGAAGTAATTCAGAATCTCTCCTTGAGAGAGCAAGTCAACTCGCTTCCCCAAAATATATGTGGATCTGGGTGACCAACTGGAAAATTAAGAAGAGACTTCATGTCAGGCTTCCTGATATTCTGACCATTTCCTAAACTCTCCTCAATTTTTTTCTTGTGCTGTAAGAGGTCTTCAAGGTAAACATTTAGCAAGGAACACACCTCTAAGATATGTGGGGGGAAAACAGCAGCTGTCAGCATCAAGCATACTAATTGTGAATCCATCATAGGGTGAGACTCCTGACATCAGGGTTTTTTTCATTTAGGAATATAAATCTCAAGGAATAGGAGGGAGTGCCTGTTTGCTAAGCAATTTCAATTAAAGTGTTAGATCTAATGAGTCAGAAAACACACCTTTTCTTTCAGAGGAATTTAACTCCAAATAGTCCATCTGTACAAGACATTAGATATGATCACAAAATACCCTTCTTTTAGACAAGCTTAACTCCAAATAGTGTATCTGTACAAGAAGATCCAATATGCTGTTGTGTTTTCTTCTAACACCACAGCATTCCCTTATATCAGATGTGAGGCATAAGAGATATACTTCAATCTTTTCCCCCTCCCATTTTAAACTTTCTCTACACTTTTTGAATGCTACAGGACTGGAAATTGTAACAGAGCAGAAAGGGAACACGAAGAGCCTTAAATCCGGTCTCCCTACAGGACCAAATCAGAGACACATCTACAGTCCTTACCTCTGGGGATTACAGCATCACACATCGGCTTTGCCTCACACCTTGACGGACTCTTCCTCAAAAACCAATAGGAGAGCTCAAAGCAGAGACTAAGACAATAAGCCTACAAAATATTTGCTGTGAATAAAGTAGGACTAGGCCTAATATTTGCTAAGCTTTTTTCTACACATTCCCAACTTTTCATATTTTAGAGGGGAAAATGCCTTGAGGGGATGAAACAATTGGAATTCTCTTCAAGGCTCAGGTTCTGCGTTTTGAAATAAAAGCAGTGTTAGTTTAAGACCAGGCTAAATGGTGGAGGGAAAGAAGGCACATAACTCTGTTCCCAGCACAGCAAACTACACAGAATTTGAATTCTCCGCCTCTGAAACAGGCAGTAACTGTAAATACCAATAGGAAAAGGCCATTTGCTGACAGAGATTGAGGATAGCAGGTGTTAAATTACTTACTGTCCATTGCCATGAATACAAATCTATTGGGAATTATATTCCAAAAAATAATAAGCCAATAAAAGAATGGAGTTCAAACTGACTCACTGGGAAATGATGAAAACTAGCCAAGATAATATTTCACAGGTCATAGCTGTTTCTAGACAGACTGGCTAGAGGATGTGTGCCCAGCATGTCTTTCACATTACATTAACTTACAGCTAGTATGAGACTCATTTTTCTCATTTTTAGAGAAACACCATATTTAGATAAGGAAGATTAAAAAAAAAAAGCAAACCCAAAGCAAAAACATGCAGCAGATCCTCTGCAAATAAACAGGCAATAACTGGTAATTATTATTCATGGTATGCAATTACAGAGGAAATGGAATCCCAAGTCTTTTCTTATGTACATACACAAAAATTCTAAAGGGCCAATCTTCTTGTACAGATAGGGAGAATAGACAGTGTATCAAATATGCCCACAACGTGCACATCACCATACAAGAACTATGTTTTTCCTAAATGGTTAACATTGTGATAACCAATCTTTCAAATTTTCACTTGTTCCAGTAACACAGACTGCAGCACCACCCTAATCAAAACAACATATCCATGCATAAACCAGATAATTTTATGGATAAACTGCCATTCCTTCTTGTGGATAAACGTGCTCCAGCTGGGTGGGCATAAATTGTAATGCACAGGTATAACCTCTCACAGAACAAACTACATGTGAAGAGTGACAATGAAAGAATCTCTGTCAAGGATGGGAGGGTGGATAATTTTGAAAGGAGTAGGGGGAAAAGAAAGGGGAAGAAAGGAGAAGGCAGTTAAAAAAAAATCTGATGTTATGAACATATGCAGATTACTCCTGTCCTTCAGTGAGGGATTGTGAACAACAACCTCTTTTCTGTGAAGAAGGCAGCGTCTCCCTGGTTACATTGCACAGTGCCTCTCATTACTGTTTCAGCATATCTTAACTTTTTGCCCCTACAGAGATAGGGAATTTTTCTCCTGAAACTAGTCACACATCCCTGCAATATCATTTTTTAATCTTGTATCGAATAAATATTTGTTTTTGTGAGCGCCACTGACCAAGTGGCATTTGATAGACAATGAATACTGCAGCATAGTTTTCTCATCAATCAAGCCATATAAAAGGCCAACGCAGCAATTTAATCTCCTGTAGCTGCAAGCTGTCTAAACACAGTGTTTTTTAACCAAGACAGTTTTGTTCTTGGAATATACACTCAATCCAAGTCTTGTCATTAGTTTGAAAAATTGCATGCACGATTCCCAGTCCCTGGGAAACACAAAGCTATCTTACAACTATTCTTTACAGCTGAACTTCTTTTAAAGAGTTGAAATCATCACTAGCACAATAGCTGTCAAAGCAGAAAAATAAAATTTAAAATCTTTCAGATCATTTCTTAAAAGGTACCTGATTTCTTAAAGTGTTTGATGGTTGATTTTGCTTTGAGAAATGTCTAGGCTATAATTTCAAATTTAAACCTAGGTCAAACAACTCAAAACTAATTCCTTAGTCACACCTATTAAAAAAGACTTGATGTTTTAGAAACAAAACAAAACCCCATGCCATTTTTTTCCTCTTCTTTTCTAAAGCAGAATAGTATTCCAAGCTTTGGGGTCTTTTGGATTATTTTTCTGCACAGAAGATCCATAGTCTGATGTCTTTCAATGATCAGAGCATTTGCTACTGACCCTGGACTTGTCTATTGCAACACAGTGTAGCAAATGGTTGTGCGTGTATCCCAAGTCTGCCCTGCAGGACAAAGATGCTTTGAGATCTGGAGCAGGGAAGTCAGCCCAGAGAAGACTGAAGAGAGGGCCATTGCAGAAACCTGGGGCAGCCTTCCAACAGGAGCAAAGGAAGTGAAAACCCAGCCCAACTCATTCCAAAATGGAATCTGTTTGTTGCAAGGAATGTACCACAGTGCTGAAAAAATTCAGCAGCCTTTTCAGTCCAAAAAGATATTCCTCTCCTCAGGTTATATCACAAGCTCACTAGGTGTTCTGATGAAGACTACTAATAAACTGACAAGTTTTTCAATTCCTCTCAAACTCAAGGTGATGTTTACTACAGTGACATCATCCTCTTGGATGGGCCAATAATTACCAAAAGATAATCTAACATCTGGTCAGCACTAATGATTTCTGCTGGATTCAAACTCATGAGCTACTGTGAAGGTAAAAGTATTTTATTAATTTTTCAATCACCCTGGTGTGCCTATTCTCTTATCTTCTACCCCCTGCAGCAAAGAGACTTAGTAAAGGACAACCAAAACTTTGATCCAGGAAAGTTCCCATGGAAGTCACACATCATTCATGCATTATGTAGAAATCACTTTTATTTTGACTTGTGAAAGGTAAAATGTCTCATGTCACAAAAATGAGAGCAGAAGACCTTTTGAATTTTTCATTGTGGAAACCCATTGTAACAAATTAACTTTTTAATCCACTTCCCTTTTCAAACAGATTTTAAAATGTCAAGTATTTCACACTAAATGTATCACCATGAAGAACATTTCTATTCAAGAATTCTAGAGCATCTTTCAGAACTCTTCAAAATAAACAATTCATTAGTGAGCTTAATGATCTAGTTGAAGATGTCCCTGCTCTCTGCAGGAGGGGTTGGGCTAGATGGGCTTGAAAAGGTCCCTTCCAACCCAAACTATTCTAAGACGCCATGAAAGCTTCTGCTTCAGTTTTACTGCCCAGGTATGTCTGGTTTGTAAGAAAATAAGAGCTTTTTTCCTTAGCTATGGCCCTGCAATTCAACCCATGGTCTCCAAAATTAAGATATACTCCTTCATTACAATGGATTATCTGCAAACGTGGCTCCCTGCAGTTCATTACAGGACACAGTATTCTCCAGGAAATGCTTTGGTAATGGGACCATTGATAATGGACCTCTTGATTGTGCACAGAGCCAAGGAGATTCTTGTTTGGTCTACAGCAGCTGCTGTCTGTACCACAGACCTAGAACATCCATATTTATCATTTCTCACAAAAGCAGACCTGCTAGGTATGAGGGTGCTACAGTTTTACTTCCCTCAGGACCCTCGTGTACTCTATGCCTACAGCTCAAAACTGGACCTCTTGTTCCTGTGGTAAAGAGATATATATCACCAAAGAATTCTGAATTGGGTTTGTAGGCAAGGTCTCTTTTCCCCAACAGACTCAGGTAACACTTCAATTGTGCTCACTATGCAACAATGCAACTTGGAAGTTATTTTGATCTGATCAGGCACCAGAAATAGTCAGTGACGGTTTTATATGCTTTTATTTGCTAGAATAGTCAGTTACACAGGGAAAAGCTAAATAGGGCTTGTCTGCATAACTACAGAGAATCTGGTATTTCGCTGTATTAGACCAGTGTTTCAAGGTGTGTTTTCCTTCCCCCTCCGATTCAAAATAGATGTTGCAATCATAAACCTCTATGAACCTTATTTCATGGTGAAGGCAAAAAACTAGGTTAAGGCATTATTAAACTTGTACAGATAGGCAAACAATTACACTACGAAAAAGCTCAACATGAAAAAAGTCTGTTCTTTTTCATTGTCTGTTCTCATGATACTTTCTGTACATAAAAGCATAATTCTTTTACACGAACAGAAAAAAGTTATTTCATATAACATAATTATGAGCCTGAAGGCTATTGTAAAGAAGATTCAAAGGGGCAGAATTGGACAATGCAATTGCTCTTTAGCACCCAGTAATCCGTGCAGCACAAAGCTCGTTGATATGACATAGTGCTGTAAAGAACACAATGAGAGAGAAAATTAAAGCCTCAATATTCCAGATATGAGCTGGCCAGCTATTACCTCAAAAACATCTTTACCAATGTAAACAAGTCTTTTAAGAATTTAACTGAAGTAGCACAAAGTTCCTACATGTATTGGGTCCCATTCGAAGATGAGGAACTACTACAGAGTTCCCCCAGAACAGTTAAAGAAGCATTCCTTTAAATG
>WEKX01021469.1:253267-351489 GCA_013390025.1 Pitta sordida
TAGCTTTAATGTTCTACTTTCCTTCATCTTTTTCCATACAAACAGCAGGTCAAAGAACAAACCCTTCTTCAGGGACACCATGTAGAAATGCAAAAAGCAGAATTGGGATGCTACACCAGGGTGCAGTTTGTTATCTAAGCTATCAACACCTTATCAACAACTCGTGCTCCTGAAGTGATAAACGTAAATGCCATGAGTACTCTCTCCCTTCCTTCATGAGGAGCATCTCCACCTTTTCTCAATTTCACAGGGAAGTTTAAGTCCTGGATATTCATCATATGTCCAATCATTTATCCACCTGACCCTTCCTTGGCCAAGAAATAAGTGGTCTTCATAATAAAGACCTTTAGAATATAAAACATAGAAGACAGTGCAATTCTGAAGCCCTCTTAGACAGAGTCACCTATGGCAGGTTCCCTAGAGAGGAACTTTCCTATTAGGAGACAGGTGCAATCTCTATTCCCTGTTACTGGGCAGGGTATTAATGCTGAACTAGTGAGAGGTTGTGTACTTCTTTGTGTTGGTTTGCATTCACAGTTATTCTTCTCTTTTTTCCTCTTCTCTCACAAATTAAAGATCCAACAAAACACAAATAATTAACTTTCAAGTTAACGATGGAGTGATTGGAATTTATAAATTCCCCAATGACTCAGCAGTGCTTGCACCAGAGGTGGGTACAAAAATGAACATTTTTCTAGTTTTAGACCTCTAGGAAATACTGAAATTAGATGCCTTGGTTTCATTCAGTACCAGAACTTGAATTACAGTGTTTCCTTTACTTCTTGTGTGCCGAGCCCTGCCATGTTCTAAAACTCTACTGTGCCTCAGGNACTCTACTTTGCCTCAGGCTGATACATGCTCTCAATTTCTCATTTATAAGCTGTTCTGCCCCTAGAAGTAGTCAAATATCCAACAGGTCAGAGAACAGGAATGACTCTATCATCCCAAATGACTAAAAAAAATCCACTCACCTGCAGAGATAAGGCAATGTCCCTGTTCCTCATCTTTGCTTTAACTCATCCCACAGATTAGAATATCTCAAATGAGTTGTTGGCCCAAGTTCAGTATGACTGCCAGCTCAGCTGCCCAAGCAAGAGAAACAAAGACATATCAATTTTAAATTCTATTGCAGTTCCTGTGTGGCAGAGCTCAAAGCTGCAAAAAGCCACTGAAACACAAGCAGGAACAGGATTAAGTAGCACCTGAGCACAGGTTTTTGTAGTTGAGGGAAATGAGGGGTCCTTGTTAGGTAAATGTGAAACTAGAAACAGGTGTGGATTTGCACCTGAGGTATCTACAGAGTGCGCAAATGTAAAATCCTGGGCAGGCTAAGCCGTGGTAAACAGAAAAAATACATAATATCATAGCTAGCAGTGCCAGTGCGCCTCAGATCCGGTTGCCAATATTATACATTCTCTAGAGCTGGAGAAACTTTGAATAAAAATCAAGGAACAAAGGATAAGCCAATCTCATTAGAAAGCAAGGTCACTCACAGTCAGATGCTCAAGTTTTAGCACCTGTGACCTGCTAAACCAAGGAAACAGCTGGAAGTGTTTCAAAAACCACTTCATACAGTATAATTTAGAATTCTTTCCTGCACTTGTCAAATTCACTGCGTTTCTATGCATTAGGTAAAAAATATCCAGGCTAATATAAAGTGAAAAAGAAAAATATTCTTAGTGCTTATATTGTTTGAGCGGTTTGGAAATGTGAATCATTGTGACAATGTGTTTGAGATTACTTACTCAAAGTTAGGTATAAGTCAGAACTATTAAGTAGCTTCATTATCAGTACACAGACTTTCCTTTGCCCCTTTGTTGCAGTGTCTCATCTTGAATTGTTACTCCCCAGCCCTCATCTCCCTATCACCATCTGCAGCAGCCAAGTGATAAGGCCTCATGTTTACCTTTAAGAATGGCAATTGTTCGTGCTGTCAGTGCTCAGGTTTTATCACTGGTTCAGTGGCAGTGAAATTGAGTTCTGGGAGGAGGGAGTCTGCATTCTGTGGGAACAGTTAGATGCAAGGACAGCAGTATTTTTGTGATTGAGAAGTCGGCTGTAAAGGCAGCATTTACTATCCATTTGAGTGAGCTGTGACCATAGAAAAGAACCTGATGGCATGATGATAGTCAATCCTGCTGCAGATCTCCTGGACACAGAGAACTGTGAATATGGGCAGTGATTCTCAGAGCTGGCTGCATCCCACACATGGTCTGCAGAGGAGAAATAGTAATGGGTATTATATGTCAAACCACATTGCTCTCTGCAGGAAAGCAAGCAGCCCAAGACTTTTCATGGGCTATAGGTAGGGGGTTTTGTTTAAGTATATTTGAAACCAGGAATTCTCATCTGACAGTTTCGTATGGAGTTAATTTAGTGGGTAATCTCACCATCCGAGGAGTAAATGCACTCAGGTAGACAAAGGTGTGACTATAAAACAGTGTTGAGAAATTAAAGTAACAGTGGTTATAGAGGAAAAAGACAAAACAAATAGGAATTAAAAAGGCCATAAATCCAAGGAAGGAAAATACATAGAAACATACAGGAGGATGATTCTCAAATGGGTAACTTAATCACACTTTTTGTAGATGACCTGCATAAACCCCTGCAGGGCGGGGAGGGGAGGCAGGGGGGTCAGGATCTACTTTCTGAAATGCAAAGTGAAGGTACTGAATACTTTAAAAAAATCTCGCTAGTTTTTCAGATGTTTGGATAAAATTGGAAACCAAAATATAAACACAAATAGCATAATTTCCCCACTTCAAATGCAGTAGTCCAATAATATTGAAGGGTGCCCAGCATCCCTGAGATCATCCTATTTCACTTTCTACTTAGTGAGGAATAAAATAAAGTTATGGTACAACTTTTCTTGCCCCAAGTGCCCAAGACCAGTATCTGTTCTAGAAAGATAGTAAGTCTTATCTTAACTGTAAACTTATGACTTTACTATTACTACAGTTAAACACAAGACACCATCCTGTGTCAGTGGAGTGGTACAAGTGAAAGCAACAGAACTGAAGAACTTGTACTCCAGCTGGGATCACTAAATTGAGAGCGTGTGAACACAGCATTCAATGAAACACACATCACTAATTATATGCTGCTGCATCAAAAAAAACCCCAAATGGCTGACTCCTCACAATGTACTTAGAGGGCCTATGAAATCAAGATCTGATCCTTACGATTATATTAGATGGTATAGTTGGATATTGTTCTGAGTTCCCTGTGGGCTAGATCTTTGCCAGGATGAAATTTAAAAAAGGAAATTTAGGAGAGGATATTTGTAATTGGTACATACAAATTATCTAAAAGAGTGCACGAAAAACCAACAGAAAGTGTGGCTTTATCAAAAGATTCACTGGAAGCAGGATAAAGGCCAGTGGACTGACACAGACATGAGGTCAATTACTCATAAGATTCAGAAATTCACCTTCCCTGCAACCTTAACTATTTCCAGAGAATCAAGGAAATGAAGGAAGGAGCCTTCAGTGGATGCTGTTCCTGTCTGCTGAAGTTTTTATTACATTTGCACTTCTCACCTTATGGATGGATTTATTCTACCCTCATTTCACAGAGTGGAAAACACAGAGCAAAGTAAATCAGTCCCTCAAGGGAACAGAGGTGCTTGGTGGCTGAGTTAGGACTGGGTTAATTTGATTTCCTTAACCTGCAAACAAAGGCTTTCCACTGCCATGATTATCAATATGTGCCAAGACTCACACAAAGGAGCAAACTCAAGAACTCTGAGGGGAGCACCACATCCATACAAGGTGCAATAAAAGTATATCAATATTAGTGATAAGGTGGGGACAGGTGGGACAAAACCTGCAGCACTGAGCTCTCATTTAAAGAGCCGGTGGATAAGAACGCAAGTAAATCTTTCTCGTTGGCATTTCCGTATATTATTCCCTGATAACTGGAAATGAATATTGTTTGAGATGGACTCAGTAGATTGGAACTAGTTAGAGAACTATGGCCACACTAATTCTTAAAGTCAGTGATGCAGGATATTTGTTAATTGGACAGAGAAGATGCTGAGCTAAATGAGGCCTAAGAGTACTACATCCATTGCTCTTCTTGAAATGAATAAGAAGAGGAGGGAGGAAAGAAAAATGTCTTGCCTGAAAAATAAGTTCTGTTGAAACAAATTGTCATGTGTGCAGACTTCCTCCTGATGTGACTGACTCAGCAGAGACTCTGCAGAAAGCTCTGCCAGCATCTTAAATTCCAAAACTGAAGCCCTCATTTGATTTGCTTGTAATCAAAGATTCCGCATCTAACATTTGTCCTTCCCTCCTTTCTGCATGACATCAAGGTAAGCAATTAAGTAATTACAGCTGTTCCCAGATATCTGAAGCACTGATCTCAGGTAACAGATTCTCTTAAAATTGTTCAACTGGAATTGTCACCTGCTACTATGTTGAAAAAATCAGCATCTCTCTTACATGTGATATGATAAAAAGCTCAGTAAAATCCTGCAACACACAGTCCTAAAATAAGTCTGTCTACCAGATAGTAATGTGGTTGTCAAATTAATAGAACACAAAATAGCACCTGACATCCTGAAATAGAACAGAATAGTCTCCTCCTTCCACTTAACAACAGCAAGAACCTGTATGAACCCAGGCTGCATTTGGTATTGTTAGAGCAGCGGCAATAGCAGTGTGCGAACTGCTCCAGTAGCTGCAGAGTGTATCCATATTGTTAAGTGCCTTTTATTTTTGTGAGTATAAATAACATACTCTTTTTTAACAGAAATGAAAGAATAGCGTGTGTCATCACAATTTCCATCAGAGTAAAGCTGTCAGCTACACTAGGGAAATGGATTAACTGACAGGAGAGTTACAGATAAACATCTTCTGAACTGCACATAGTGCTGTGAAAGTACATGAGGAATATTGTGCTCTGACAAAGACAGGGAAGAAAAACCTCCACCAAAGCCATTACAGCCATTGCAATAATTCACTAATATTTGGTATGTGCAGCTCAGTTATCGCTATGTCAGAGTGTGACTAATTTGACTCACACAAAAACTAGGTAATTAAACTTGTAAAACTGATGAGAGTTGAACTGGAAGTAAAAAACACCAATAATTTGGCATCACCTGATGAAGGACCAAAAGGTTGCTTTTGGTTGCCCACAGTGGCTGTATTTGGATCTGACCCCTGGCTTCCACACTAGTTTACTAGGGTTTGCCATATGGTCCATCCTTATGGCCAACAAAGACTTACTCCCATGCCTACTCCTCTCTCATCAGTTACCATCCAGAGCTGTGGAATAAATGGGATGCAGGGACTGATATTAACCTTCAGAACCGGGTGAAGTTCACTGGTTCTTGAAAACCAGAGAAAACCACTGACCCAGATTGTCCTTACTAGCAGCAAATTGCTATGGCTGAAGCCATCGGTGCCCTTCTGAGTCTGCAGAAGGTTGGGCACCTGCAGCTACATCATGGGAGAGGGTGCACAAACACGTGAAGATACCAGCCAGCACCTGCAATTTGAAAGGAACTTGTAGGTGGTGCTATAAGCCAGAGAACAGCAATGGAAAAATAAGCAGTTTACTTTGTACAAGGGTGTGTAACCGCATAACGTGTGAGGATGGGCTTTCAGAAGCAATGATGCATCTTCTCTAACAGGCATCATCCACTGCACAAGCCCCCAAAGCCTTTAGACACCTACACTCTCGAGGTCTAAACTTTAGAGAGTAACTCAAGCAAAAGATAATTATATACACTTTCCTCAGTGCCAAAGATGATAAATGACCAGCAAAGCATTTTGTTGCAGAATACTACACACACTCCAACAAAAGAAAAAACTATGGAGGCTAAAATTCTGAAAGAAACGTGGAGCTCAAGAAAGGGAAGCTTAATGAGCTACCTCACTACAGGCAGTCTTTGTACCTATAATTAATGTGATGTTTCCTCTCACATTTATTTTAGGAAGGGGAAAAATGACTGTAACAAATTTTCTGAAAGGTAAGCATCAAAGCTTGAAAGTGATGCTGTTTCAGATCCAAAATTTCTAACGCTGTGTGTGTATATATGGATGAATAATTAGCAGTAGGCTTCATAAGGAGACTAATATTTTAAAAAATAATTGTCAGTTAAGTGTTCTGGGTTATGAATAACCAAACTAACATCCTCACCAGGAGCTGTTTTATGAGGGTTAGGGCTTTCTTCCCCAGATTATGGATCCTGGCAGCAAGTCAAACTGAAACTCAGAATGACTTACAACTTCCAGAAACCTCAAGCAAAATAAAAGGAAAACTAATAGTGCCAATTTCTGGCCTTTTCTTCTGTATTGTCCTGTGATACATGGAGCTTGTAAAGTAGCAGGTAGTAAACAAAATTACTATTCTCAGCTACACTTCAATTGCCTTTGCAAAGACATGATCTCCTACAATAGAAAAAAAAGTGAAGCAGCCTCAAGGATCTGGCTGGCAAGTGAAGGATGAATTACTTTTATTGAGATGAACAAAATCTTTTGTGATAAAAAAACATTGGCTCCGTAAAAAATGAGGCATGTAACATGAGCTCACTGTGCAGATTCTAGTATTTATGCCCTTGTGCTATCTCCAGGTGTCAGAGATGTGCACTGTAATACATAAACAGGGCCATCAGCTGATGCATCCTAGTGCTCCTACCTTTGTGTCTCTAATGCAGATGAGAGTCACAGCAGCTGCAAAAGCCTGGAGTAGGGGAAGGAGGAAGGAAATTCTGAATCAGACTCAACCACAGACATCTGTACAACACGGCTCTGTTTCCAACTCTGCTGTTAGCAGCTAAGATATAGACTGGAAGCTACATCACACAGAGAAGAAAGGAGAGCAAAGAACTGAGCAAAAGTCTTTACTGAAATATGACCTGTAATAAACACAAAGCTTCCTGGTTCTCTAAGTCTCTTCCCTACCTTCGGTGCCGTTTGCTAGAACTTTCCTTTTGGTCTTTTATTGAGCTATTTCATGGAGATTCCAAGAGCACCAGAATTTTTTAATTTTCTCACACGTCCTTTAGAATTTCTGTGTCATCCAACTGAAGTTTCCCCTTTAGACTGAAGTTTACTAGAACAGAGTCTAAAATTCAACTGAGAAAACTCATCTGCTGGGAGAATTTAAGCTTGTCTCAAGCCAACATATCTCAATTTTCTCAGCAAATACTGACCTACCTGAAAAGCACTTAATGTCTGCAGATGACCTAACATTCATATTTCCTTGCAAATAGCCTTTCTTCACAGTGAGGAGAGTTCACTTTTACCAGAATACAACATTGGTGCACAACCACCCCCAGCACATTTCTAAAGAGAAGTATTATTCCCCCAGAGCCCCAGGGATGATGTTATTAGAGGTCTGATTCCCATAGTAAGTACACTGCAACCTTAATAAACCATGTATTTGCATCAAGGGATTATGTCCATGAGTGCAGGGGAGTGGACTCATTTAATAGTCTTTCTTTATCCCTGACTGCTCTGATCCCTACAGCAATTCTGCACTGCAAAAAAAAACCAACATACCTCCAGAATGACAAATTGATGCTTTTTTTTTTGCCCTTTTAAAACAAGTCACTTCTGATTTTATGGGTACACCAGATGCACTTTCCTCACTTAGATTTAAGGAGGACAAGCTGGTTATATTTCTCTCTGGTTTTGCCAGAGGCTTTGTATTTTGTGCTGGGTGCCTCAGGACAGAGCTGATGTAATTCTACAAACTATGGTTGATCTGTTTTTCTTTTGCTGAGCAATAGCTCACGAAAATAATCTTTATGATCCTGACTGCAGCAATTGGGCAGGATTAGAAAGTCAAAGGTCTGACATGCACAGGCATGTACGTACCTTGGCCCTTAATTCTGTGTGCCTCCATTATAACTCAGATAATCTTCCTTTTGAATTTTAGCTAAATAACTCCTTGTTCCTTTTTTTTCTTGAATAACTAATACAGTTTTACCCTGACTGCATGAATGAAAATACATTGAAAACTACTACTGTGAAAATAATGCAGTCCCCTCATGTTGGCTGTCAGGAGCCTGCTCTGAAGGGCCTCTCAGGTTTAACAGCTGGCACTAGTTGGTTAAGTTCTGGTGGTCTCAGATAAGCTGCCAGTGGCAGAGAGAACTGAAGACTCACTGCCCTCATGCCTCCAGAAGAGTTCTCCCTCTCTACAGTAGTGTAAGGGCACAGTGGCATATGCAGGCAGAGTAGTGTGTCCTGATAATGCCTCTGCTGTCTCTTTCACATGGATAAACAGCTCATTTCGAGATACAGTGCCATCAAATTTATTGTCTAGAACACATTTTTAAGCCTTTTCCTCTCAAAGATTCAAAGTTCTCCATGTCCCTAAGATGTGTTCTAAATTTGTCCTACAGTGGAGTTAGGCAGCCACATGAAGAATTTTGCTCTCAAACTTATCTGTCCCCAGTAACATAAAAACCAGCCATTTCCCTTAGTTTCCTTTCTCTCAAATGTCTTAATGTAGGAAAGTGAGATTTTACAGACTTGCATTTCTGCATGTCCTAGAGCAATTTCTTTCATGCATAGTGAATATCCAGGCAAAATGAAAATTGTGCAGTACATGTAGAGGTACTTCCATGACAGTCAAGTGGCTCAGTCCTCTGGCTTTATCACTGGCCAGTTCTTGTGTTTCCCAAACTACCAGTTCCATCTATTCTGACTTAATACAGAAATTATGATAATTATTCTTTTAATCCCAAGTGAAGCTCATAGACCTTCAAAATATATGCTATCTTTTCCCTGTTGTCTGTTCCTGTTGTCTCCTCACTTTCTAGAAGTTCATAACTGATCTCCCAAGAACCATTCCCTCCCTCTTGTCCCTCAGTCACTCAGAGTGAAATTGGTCCTTTGAGCTAAGGAGACTGAGACATCCTTCTGCAGTCCCAGTCTGTCTTTATCACTCAAAACACTCCTTTCTTAGCTTTTGTCCTCAGATGAGTGATACGATGCATTTACATCTCTGCTTTTTTCCTCCATTTTTCTTATTGCCTACAGTTTGTACAGACCTACAAACTCCAGGTTTCTACAGACCTACAAACTCCAGGCCTCACAACATCTCAGTTCCAGCCTGATGTAACCACAACTTCTCTTAAAGAACTTCACTGCTTTACTTTAACTTCCTGATTTCAAGAGTTAAAAGTGCCTCCCTCTTTTCCTTTCATAGCTTTTTCTCAAACATTTCTTTTCTTCCAATTATTACTGGACTCAGACAGCAGTGGTCTTATTTTATTTCACATTTTACAGCCAGGTATCCTGTCTTAAAAATCAATGCATGGGGTGGTACCAAGGTAACCCTGTTTCATCTCTATCACCATCTTTTATTCTTGAGTATGGGAGGGCTGTTCAGTGTCACAACTCCTCATTCAGTTCACTGCTAGATTTGTCAACCTTGGGAACAGCTGTATGGATTTTGTTTAGCCTAGAGGTAAGAATCAGGTATTTGTAATTTATAATTTATTCTTCTGGTTGTTTAGATGAATGGTCTGTTCCCTGTGATGTATCTTCTACTGCCTTATTGACTGGAAGGGTGGAAGAGCCTGTCTTTTGTTTCGCAGTATTTCTTCACCTGGCTCCGTAGATATTTAGGATTCAGGGCCTGCTGCAGGGGGCTAATTAAACTTAGATAGGCTGTGTTTATTTATTTTTCTGTTAAATGATCTAATTAACTATCAATGTGTCATAGCACTAGAGGAAACACTCTCTCATAGTACTATAAGATTGCAGAAATATTTCAAACACCAGTCAGGAGAAGGGAAGAGCAGAAAATATCCTTCAAACTTTGCTAATACAGTGATCCCCCGAGTTTCTTGAGTCATTGGGTCCAGGTCCCGCCCGCAAAGCCTGTGATCTGAGGAGATAGCAAGCTCATGAATATGCAATTAAGACCCACCCGTCACCCCACCCCCTCAGCTCTGGAGTGCTGTAGGATGTTCCTGGGACTGCCCCGTACCTTGTGCCACCTCAGGAGGGTAAAAGGACTGTCTTTTGTCCCTTCATGGCTGGGGAGTCCTGGCTTTTGTCCCCCCACCGCTTTTTCCAGCAAGGCAACACCTTGTAGCACAGTGTGTATATCAGTGAATGTTTGAAAGTCCTTTATTACACAAACATAGAATGAATTGTTTAAATTGTTAATTTAACTCAATAGGGTTAAAATTAAAAAGCTGCATTACAGAACAAGACCTGCTGAAGTAACGGTTTATTGGAGCCCAGAAAATCATAACACAGAAACCAACACAGCTATTGCAAACAGCTCCCCATTGGCCCTCTCCGATAATATTTTAGGCAATACAACAACAAGCAAAACTAAAGTAAGCTAGTTTTAAAAAGAAATATTTAAAGACGATTTTAATTCAAAAATTATTATGCCCTATGTGAGTTAAAATTGTATGTAGAGTAGGTGAAAGAGGCAAAGATGACAAAAAGCTGCAGGTAAAAAAAAATATTCCAATATCTCAGTTTAAAGAGGCCATAATTACAAAGTGAATCCCCCAACACACACACTGAATACCTCCATCATTATCTGCCTTTTGGAGTGAGTAACTGAATGATCAGATTAGTAACTTTCTCATAAAGCCTAATTTTTCCATAGGCTAAACAGAACTAATTCAGCATCTCTGAGTACTCTGGGAACAAAAGTCATCTGGCAGTGTCAAAAATAATATAAAGCCTGTAATGGCAACTTGCACTGGTAAGTTAAAAAGAATCCACATTTCTTACTTTAGGGTCACAGTTTTTATTTTACCTTTTACAGCTCATATGAGATCAACTAGGTTTTTCTTTTTTCCATCTTTTTCCTAATTACTGGCAAAAATGTGACCTTCAACTCTGCTTCTGACCTCCTGACTTAAAACAATTCAATGGAAATTAGTAACAATGAATCTAAGATAATTATCACCAAGCAAAACCAACAAGTAGGTGACTGCAAAGGAAAACCTAACTCCCGCCTTGCCCCTGGTCATCTAGTAGTGATCAAAGAGAGAATACATCAATTGTAAGGTCATTAAAAGACAAGGGCAAACAGCTGATATTGATGTAAGAGGAAACAAGCTTAGAGAAGGCTAACTGGTAACACAGTCATTTTGATGGAAGAAGTGTCCCAGTGGGACAAGACCCAGTGCCCACCCTCAGACAGGGGTCTCCTTTTGTCAGGGGACACGCCTGATTAGCCACTTGCTGGGCCACTCATCTGCAAATGACCTCAGCTCTGTAACTGAGCCCAGTGGGACCACCAGGGTTTCCCCAGTTGTGAGCAATTATTGAATGTTCCATTATGGCATTCAGCTGTCACCCACATGCCAAAGAAACCCCCTTCAGGCTACAAAGGGCTTTGTGATACGTACTTCCTTTAAAATGTATCCATGGGAAGAGACTTTTTGTGAAGCAAAGCCCTTAAAAATTACCACAATAGATGAGCAATTTGAGTGAATTAATTTTACCTGATTCAACTGGTAGCCATTATAATTACAAAACCAGCTCAGCTTGCTGTGGAATTCTCTATTTATCCGCTTTCGTCTCAAAGACGGGTAAAGAAAGAAATGCATTTCAAGGTATCTTTAATATCTTACTGATTACAGCTGGGGGCAGGAGCTGAGCATGGCTCTCACCACTATATATTAGCTTCAGTAAGCCGTGTGTTAATATAAGGAACAAAATTTAACAGAACTTGCAGACTCATTTATTCTATAGAAACAATGGTTTAGCAGCTAGTTCCACTGTTAAAGCTCAAAAAGGAAACACCAAAACAAGAACAAAAGCCCTCAAACCAACACACCAAAAGCAGAAGTTTGGTATCATAGCTGACATCTGAGATTTGAACTTTAGCATTACAGGCTATTTTGATTTAAATGCTATCTGCAGTATCACTCTAAAGAGTGTTATGATATGAAAATTAAGATTTGTATCACATTCACTTGCTACAGTATAAGAGAAATATATACAATAATCATGTCTTCCAAAATATAATTACTGTTTTGAAATTATCCTGAATTAAATATTTGTAAATTCTAAAATTGTGTGTTCTGAAGACTTTAAGGTAACAAAATAAACTCATTACCACAGTTTCATACAGACTGAAAGGGAAAAATAAATCCTATGATAAATACCTCACAACAATGGGTGTAATGAAGTCAACACAGAGTGGCCTAAGGATTGCAACTGGCCAGGGAATAAATAGCAACAGACTAGTTCACACTTCCCCTGCCTCTTGTGACATTAAACCTCTCTTGAAAGAGAAATTGCACATACCCATTTTCCTAAAAGAAGGATGGATGACTGAAAGTGATAGGTCAACAATGATTTATCTGCATAAGTGTTTGATATATGACTGACACGTTTTATCTGCCTGTTCTCTTAATGATGCAACATGATAGATACAGTTATTTTGGAGGGTATGATTCCTCTTTACCCATATGCTGAGGGTGGCTTTTGCCAGAAACACAGAAAGTATTACAAAGTTGCTCTGAGAGATTTTAAAACAAGCACATACGTATTTAATTACTCATCTATGTGAGAAAGAAAACTCTGCCTTAAGAAAATTATCAACCAACCAATTTTCATTTTGAAAGTAGTCAGATATTATTCAAGTCCAGACCATAGAAGAACATAAAGGTAGACATCTGATCCAGTTTCAGTGTTGATTTTCAATGGTTTTCTATACGATATACCCAGCAATAAAATACCCCATGCCCACAGACATATCACATTTCATCATACTGCTTAAAGATTCCCTTTTTCTTATTTTTCTGACTTTTTTTTCTCATCTCTCTTTTCATAAGCAAAATGTTTTACAGCAGATTCAGCCCTTGATTACACAGGGCATGAGTACAAAATGAGAGGAGTGGGAATTTACTGCTCACTAGTTCCTTTACAGACTCAGACCCAATGTGGGCAGAAATTTTAACTGTTAAGCTCTAGCCAGTGTTTGGTGAAACACTTATAAACTTTCAGTGTTCGATAACTGAAAATTCAATCAAAGTTGGGTACAGTGTAAAAAGATTTTCCCTGATATGAAGCATCATTCTTACTGGATAATAGGTCTGTGTTACAAAATAAAATACAAAAATAATAACATAAAAACATAACAACAATTATTATTAGCAGCAATAAATAATAATAATAATAATAATAATAATAATAATAATAATAATAATAATAGTTCTATGTTTTTTTCCAGGAAAGAAATATCCTCAGTATTGAAAATTTCAGACAAAATGTTTTATTTGAGCTATAAAGCTATAAACCACTGAAAAGTTGCTCTTGTAACAGAAATTGGTGTAAATAACACTAAGCAAGGCCAGCCCTTCCTATATTGGGAAGAAGATCCATCCTATAAGAATCCTGAGGCAGCTGAGTCATGACCTGTTCTTGTAACTGCCCAGCACAGACTTACTGAACATGACACAAATGTGAATGTCCAAAGGGAGAGGAAACCACAGTTGGATTCCAGACCTCTAGCAGGCAATGGGAAAAGTCTCCCACTGATTTTAAGGGACTCTAGCTCAGCTCTGCAATGTTTGTTTTCATCTAAGCCAAGCTATTCTGCAGATTCCCAGCCTGGCCAAACTTCTGAGCGCGAATTACAATAGAAACTAGAATGCATTCCAGTGTTATTGGCTCTACAGAAGTGGAGCCAAATTCACACTAAAAAGCACTCTTTAACAGATAGGAATATGCTGATTTCTCCCAGATTGTGTGGATTCAAATGGCAGTGTTATAAAAACAAGAATTCCATTTTCAGGCCAGGGGAAAGAGGGGAATAGCAATCTGAGCCTGCTCCAGGCTCAGAAAACACAGAGTATTGCTGGGCTTGCAGCACATCCAGTGACAACACAAGGTAGCAGGGATCACTGTAGAGTTACGTGGTTATTTAAAGGCTGTTTTCTTCAATGAGTTACTTACATGTGCAGTTTTCCAGCTTAGCCATAGAAAGGTAGCAGTGCATTGTCCAGAGGTAAATAATGTTTATTAATATCTTTTCAGGTCTCTTCCTTATTTGTGCAAATTGCTGTTATGTAATGTTTAATACAACGTATTTCTGCATTTTTACGCTGGTGTTTTACTTCTGAGACCCTGTAGAGGGCATTTGGAAACACAAACACTGCCTCCTCCGAGTTCTACATTGCTGGGACTGTAACAGGAGCAGAGCTAATGTAGCAACATTTACCCTCCTAATCTCATTCTTTTACTTTTTAGTATTTTCTCTGTTGCATGGTTTTCTTTATCTTGGGAGTGTGTTACAGAGGTGCTTGTTTCACTCATGTTATTCTTGTATTATTTTTACTGGAATGACTTACTTATATAAACGCCACACATAACAGACAAAATTAATTGGGGGGGAAATGAACTGAAATTCCCAAAGGCTCTGAGTGTTGGAGAGTTATACAATGAAAACATATAATCTGTTAGCATGGCTGGTTTGAAGGTACTTTGATTTCTCAAGTAGCTCAAAACAGGTTATTGCTCCCATAGAAACAACAAGAATAGTGGAATCAACAACACATGGTCCTGTGGACTTGAGACCACCACCGCTATTCTCAGCCTCAGCAGGAGCAGCAGCTGCTCCACCTTTCCTTGTGATACACTCCACAGGAAGGGGCAGCCAATGCAGGACTAAGCCTATGCTGCCTGCAAAGCTGAGAACAAAGACAACCTGGAATATGTTAGTATTACCCACTGGGAAACAACCCATCAGGGCATTTTACCATTGTATTCAGCCACCAGGTTCTACGGGCTTTACAGAGACTCTGCCTCTGAGATATCTCAGCTCAATGTGACCAAAGGATTCAAAAGATACAAGGGAAAAATTGAGCAGACAGATAGTGCAATAACACACACACCATTTACTGAAGTTAAAATCATTAATACTGAGAATTTCACTAGGAAAAGCTCCACCTCTTCTCAGTCTACTGAGTGGCTTCTTCTTCACCCTTTGCATTCCTGTTTTAATGCAGAGAAGAAAAGTAAATCACTGCGAGACTGGTTTCCATCCTGAGGGGTGGTAATAACACATCTGTACCTGTACCTGAGATTGCCATGAATACCTACCTGCCTTAAGATGAGTCTGAGGAAGGGGACAGGCTTGGACAAAGAAAAGCTGTGATGTTTCATTTATGGAAAAGAGTCTTTCTCTCACCACAGGAGTGAATGGTTTGCTCTTACAAAAACCTGGACACTGATAGCTCCTTTTTGATCTTTCATAACTCTTCTATTCCTTAGATAGTCTGTTAATTGAATAAGCAAAGCAGACCAGGCTGTCACATCCTCTGCCTGTCTGCCTTGATTTCTGAAACAGTTGAAGTTCGCAACAGTCTTGAGCCCATTTCTATTCATGACCATGTGGAAATACAAAGCACGATGGGAGGAGTTGTCATTGCAATAGATTCGCATTGGATTTATCAAGGTGGGAAGCTGTATGCCTCTGGATTTTTTTTCAGAACAGTATCTAATAGGATTAATTTCAAGGCTGTGGATGTGAGTTACCAAGCAAGGCAGAAAGAGCCATGGTGCAGGGCATTATGGGGCTCCCTGCCAGCTAGTTCTGCTTCATGCTTCTTTGCCAATTAGTCTTGCAATGTCTGCTCCAAACAAACAAGTCACCAATGAGTTTCTCATTCAGCAGTTCTTTATCCCATTTTCTCTCTACAACCACTTGTTTTTATGCTCTGGAGCTGGCAATTCAGAGACGAGATGAAAGGTAGGAGACGGACAGACATATAAAAATACACCTGCACCACTTCCATTCTTATTTCAATAGATCTCATTAGGGAACACCTGCCTGAATTCCCCAGGAGCAGGTCTGTACAGGGAAGAGGAGAAGCAAAGTGAGCTCACAAGGACCTTTTCAGGCCTCTGCTGAGGTTAAAGGCAGCGGCCACTGCTGTGGGACCTGCAGGCCACACAGTGTTTATACTAAAGGAAATGTATATTTGCCGCTACCTCTCGGCAACTTTGCTCTGAAAAAGGACATTGTAATTTATATTAAACAGAAAAGCTAGATATTGCCTTTCTGGGTGGGGAGGGGCAGGATGTGGAGTGGAAGAACTGAGGCATTTCTTTTCAACAACAACTGCATTTAGAGCTGCAGTTAATGGCCATGTGCCATGTTCCCCAACTAAGTTTTGTTAAAGACCTAGACTTAGGATTTGTAAAAATAATGCACTGGAGATGCAGAGGGGTTTAGGAAAGAAGGAGGTCTGCTGTGGAACCTGATACTAATAGATGCTTGCAGTTTAGAGAGTCACTTAACAACATAAAGCTTCTGAAGCTTTTTGAGCTTAGCAGAAAGGAATCAGACTCAGTGCTCCCTGCTCCAGCATTCTCTGTTACAAAACATTGGTGTGGGTCATTGAAGTGAAAAATTCTTTGAGTTACATCTTCGCTAAACAACACCTATGCATGATAACACTTTAGTTACAAAGACTTAGCTCTGAAAGGCTACAGCAGGTAGACACATCCATCCTTTATTGGCTGAATTTTCACGCCTGCTCTTTCTCCCTTCAGAATCTATGGTTATCACAGAAAAACCTCTGGTTCCTCTTTCTGCTGTGCACCACATGGGACAAAAGACATTGTAAAGCTTCTCTGCCCAAGTACGGTCAGGCACTGGTTTCCTCAGATGAACGGGTCTGGGCAAGCTCTGTGAACCCAACGAAACGCAAAGACAGCAAGCC
Source organism: Pitta sordida (assembly GCA_013390025.1). NCBI lineage: Eukaryota > Metazoa > Chordata > Aves > Passeriformes > Pittidae > Pitta > Pitta sordida. The sequence goes on from WEKX01021469.1 coordinate 269,940, forward strand.
CATGAATACTCAGTTAGGCCCTGCCCATAGCCAGGCCCCCTCCACAAATGAGCTCTAGAGGCCAGTCCTGTAGAGCCTCTGGAAAGTGAAGGAAATGCCTTTTGCCACTTCCCAGCTGTAGAATCCCGGCTTCTGGATGTTTTTCTGTGTGGCCAAAGTCTGGTCTCCTGAAGTCTGGGGCAGTGAGCTTGCTGTGCACACTTTTCAGTATCCTAAGGATCTTGAACTCCGCCATTTCATGATTGCTGCAGCCATGGCTGCCCTGGAACTTCACATTCGCCACAAGTCCCTCCTTGTTTGTGAGAGCAAGGTCCAGCATAGCATTTGTCCTCATTGGCTTCTCTGTCACTTAGAGAAGGGATCATCAATGCATTCCCAGGTTCACAGGTTATTCTGAGTTGGAAGGGACCCACAGGACCATCTAGTCCAACTCCCAAGCGAACGCCCACCCAGGGATCAGGCATTCCAGGAACATCTTGGACAGCTTATGCCCTTCTGTGGTGCCCCTCTAACAGATATTGGGGTGTTTGAAGTAGCACATGAGGACTGATGATTGTAAATATGAGGACAATCCTATCTGTCTATAGAGAGCTTCTTCCATTCAATCTTCCTGGTTGGACAGCTTGTAGCACTATGATGTCACCTGTCCCTGCCCTCCTTCTAATCCTGGAAGCATTCTGTCAGCTCTTCATCCATCCCCAGGGAGATCTCCATGCACTCCAACTGGTCATTGACATAGAGGGTAACACATCTTCCTCATCTCCCCTGCCTGTCCTTCTTGAAGAGCCTGTATCCTTCCATTCCAACATTCCACTCATAGAAACCTCCCACCACGTTTCTATGCTGCCAATAAGATCATAACCCTGCAGGTATGTGCCCATCTCTATCTCCTCTTAATTATTCCAAATATTCTGATGACTTGCATAGGAGTAAATTCAGTTCCCAGTGAAGCTGGGGAGTGACTGGGATTCCTTTGTGCTACTCTTCAGACACTGTCCAGCTGACCTGTACTGGATACTCCTCAGATACTCCTCAAACTGCTCATGGCTCTATCACTGGTGCCCACATGAATCAATAGCAGCAGATAATGGTCAGTGAACTGCATGAGGCTCAGTAGTCTCTGGGTGACATCCCCGATACAACCACCCGGCAGGCAATCCCTCTCTGTAGTAAGAGTCAGGTCAGCAAATGGGTGCCTCCATGTCATGACAAGCAGATGGGGCCAGCCAGTCTTCGGATATGAAGGGTCTTTTCAGCCTAAAGAGTGGTGAAGAGGTTCTGCAAGTGCACCTCAGGCTTTTGGGGACATCTCTTCCTCCTGCAGGTCCTTGCCATTGCAAGCTTCATCCTCCTGCATCACTGGACCCTCTCCCTCCCTCCTTCCCTTCCTTCCATGAATGCTGGTGATGGAGTTTTTGTTTGTTTGGCTGTGGGTCCACTGCAGACTGCTCTTGGAAGCAGATCTCCAACTCCTTCCCAGCCTCCCTGATGTTACTCACCCTTCCCACCACCTCCTGCAGTTCAGTCAACTGTTGCAAATATGCAAATTTTAGTTTGAGGGAAGTGCTAGACCTGGCACATTAGTGCTGATGTTGCAAACACACTGCATTTTGACACAACAACATTTTGACAGCACAATTATGCCAGTTAAAACCAGGGAGAATAGTGTGGCTACAGCATCTCAGCTATGATGGACAGAGCTGATGAAGTCACTCCTTGTTGAGGTCACAGTAAATCTGATATATTTCTTTCTGAAGCAGAACTAGAGCTGTACAGGGGCTGCTCAGTGGGCTGTCAGTGGATAACAAGCCGTGAAGGCAAGAAAGTATAGCCAGAGAACAATGAGGAACAATTGGAAGCAGTACAATTATCACACATGGATCCACAAGAGGATGACATCTTCCTTTTTTAAACCTTCATAATTTCCACTAGAAGAGAAACTCCTACTGAATTCAGTAGACAGTTGAGAATCTGTCACTGAGCAGGGTCTACCTAAAGTTCACACAGCACCTGGGATAAGGCCACGACTACAACAATTAAATTGTTATCATTAGGAAACTGGCTCAGCTACAGCTGAATTTCCCAAATGCTGTCTACTCACAAGCCATCCTATATTTGTAAGTACTTACAGAAAGTTAGTAACAAACTGTTTTATCATAAAAAACATACAAGAAAGAAGTGACTCAGCAGAAACAAACCTTCTTATTTAAATTTTTGCTACCAAGTTAACATTTACCTCATAGTCCTTTGAGATGTCAGGCTCTGCATGAAGATTTTACACTGTGAAATCAATGAAGACACCAAGTTCTTCTTCCAAAATGAAGAGACTGAATCCTTGTTTTAAATGAGGAATAAAAGCATTGACATTTCAAGAACAGTACAGTTTGTACTTCTATGACAAGATGTGAGCAGCATGAATTATGACTGATATCAAGTAATTCTGGTCCATCTACTAATCTTCCTTCAAGAGCAACTTTGATTTCCATCTCCACTAAAAAAAAAAAAAAAAAGGGTGGATGAGAAGCTTGTTTCTACTCCAATTCAATTCTCTTTAAAACAGAGCAGGGCAGTTAGAAATGTCTCAGACAGAGGGCAAGGAACTATGTATAGCTATAGCAAAGTCAGCAGTATTGTAGCACAACAGCAAACACTTGAGTATTAAAATAGAAACTGCACTCCTGGATTTTAGCAAGGAGACACTTAAACCTCTTTTCATTCCTTGGACAAGAGCAAGAAAAAAAAAAAACAAAACAACGTGTGTATTTCATCTAAGTTGTTGTCTACCCATTGAAACTAGAAAGAGATTTTGGCAGTGACACTCCTTAAGAAGTTAAAAACCTCCTAAGATTCCACAACTGAGTAGAGTACAGTTAAAAGAGTAATCCCTTTCTATTAATTTATATATTCCACTTGAGTCTTAAATTTGCAATGCGACTATATTTTGAAAAATTGCTGCCCAAAGCCAAAATACCCATCTTCACTGAATATGCACTGTAGCAGTCACTTCTATATTATATAACCAGTTTCCTTCTCAGGTTGCATCTTCTATCTCCAGCTTCTTAATTATTAATCAATTAAGCTCCGGCCATCACCTGCTTAGTTTCCATTGTGTTAAATTAGGCCATTTTCTCTTTTATTGAAAGACCTCAAATGGCATAAGCGTGCTGATCACTAGTCAAAGCAAACAGGGGTTTTTTGAATATCACATCATTCTATTTTCAAATGTGTGATGAAGAATTTTTAAGAGGCCTAAATAGTAACATTTCAACCTTCATTTTATTGTTTCCTTTTCATTGAGGTGAGGACTGTGCCTTCCTCAGCCCTGGTGCATCCCCAGGGCTCAGAGTCTATTTCATGTTTAGTTTGTATAGTTGATGCTTATGGCCCTTCACACAGAATTCACACCTACAGGAACAAGTTTTTGATATTGAAGTAGCTTGAACCGAATGGATCATGTCATTCAGCACAGGTCCACTTGTTGGGAAGTTCCCAAAGAACGTGTCACACCATGTAACTTCCATAGCAGTCTATTATTGGTGGCAAATGATGCCTAAAATGACCACACAAACTCTCCTAATCTCTACAGAAATACAGTCTTACCTCCGCATTCACGGATTACAGGTCTTGTGTAGGTCCCACGAATTTCCCAATCCGTGAGCATGCATATGCACATAGGCCATGCTCATCTCCCTCCCCCCCGACACCCCAGAGTGCCGGGGAGTGCTCCCCAGAGCCTCTCACAGCACAAGTGAGCAAAAGGAAGCATTTCTAAGCTCTCTCTGGCTGGGGAGACCCCTGGAGAATCCCTGGGCTTCCCTTTGGCCACGCTGCTGCTTTCGCCGCTGCCAGGCCGCTGCCACCACGCATGATTGCGCTGCTGCTGTGGTGGGGAAGCTCACCCTAGTGCTGCAGTGGGGGAGGGACTCAGCAGTCCCCACTGACAGTCCGCAGGCACTTCCCAGAAAGGTGCTGGTGGGGGCAAACGCTTGAGAGCACCACACACTGGGACACCCCGGTCCTGGCACACACAGGCATGCAGGGCAGAGGGGGAAGGGGAGGCTAGCTCATGCCACAGTCTCTGTGGAGGAGGCTGTAGTGCTGTGGGAGTGCTTTCCCTGAGGTTACATATATCACCAGGAGCACCAGGTACCGGGCACACAGCCCCTGGGGACACAGAGCGCTTAGCGCTTGGATTCCACCGCAGTTAGCACACCTATTGGCATTGCCTCCCCTGGCTGTATCCAGGACACCCAGGGGGAGAAGTGGGCACACGTGGTGCCGCAGGAGTATCCACCATGTGTTACATATAAACCTTCCCCACCACGTAACCTTCACAACACTTGTAAGGAAACGAACTGTAGCTGTGCCCAGTTGAGTGAGAGGCAAGCTCTTTGAATCGTCAATTAATACTTGCTGAGAAATATTCTGCCAATCTGTGAAGATGCAACTCAATAGGCACGAATATGTGAGGTATTACTGTATAAGTCTCCGACATTGGTCCCTCAAAATATGGCCTGTTTCACATCAGCACCACCTATAAATCTACAAATTGCACCAAACCATCGGTACTGTTCATGCTTAACTTTCCACCCACACAACATACTGTGTACTCATAACCCTCAGGCTTTGCATAAAATGAAAGCAGATCACTAGCTGGGACACAGGACAGGGAACAGGATGAAAGAGCTGTGTAATGCATGGTGGGGAGAAGGGTATTATGGTAGCAACCACTGCTGCCATGGGGGATGATTGTTCAACAGACAGGGCTGGAGGGAGATGCAGGACCACAGGCAGACGGGCCACAGTCCTACTGTGGGGCAGAGGAGACACAACACACCCTTAGAATGCCAATGTTAACATGCAAAAATATGTTTTATGCATTTTGTACAGTCTTTCAAAGAGCAGGAGAATGTCAATTTCTAAACAGAAGAGTAAAAAGATGAATGTACAGTCAACCCTCAAGTATCATGGGGTCATGAGTCTCCGAGGGAATTGCAAAGCCCTCACTCCATGAAGATAGGCAGCTCATGAATATGCAAATGAGCCCTGCCTGTCACACCACCCCCGTCAGCCCCAGCGTGCTTTGGCGGTGTGTTGGGCCTACCCTGCTCACTGCCACACAAAGGGACATGAGGCTCCCAGCGCCCGCAGGGATGCCATGATGGGAAAAAAAAACACTTCCCTTTGCCACTTGCCTGTGCATGTCAGTGCCCTGCTGTGTCCCGGCTTGCATCCATCCAGGGGGACCCGATTGCCCTGCTGTGTATTCCACTGGGGGAAACTGGCCGCGCCGTGAACAGAAAGACTTGCGTTATCCGTCCCTATGTATGATTTAGACAGCGCCTTAACATTCCTGGTGGGGATGGGGGTGACCCACATGCCAGGACACAGAGGGGCACTGGGGCACAAGGGCAAGCAGCAAAGGGAAGTAGGGTTTACTCCCCGTGCAGCCTGCCTGTGGGTGCCAGGATCCTCACGTCCCTTTGCGCTGTGGGGAGTAGGGTGGGGCCAACACACCTCCGGAGTGTGCTGGGGCTGAGGGGGTGGTGCGACAAGTGGGGTTCATCTGTGTATTCATGAGCTGCCTATCTTCATAGAACAAGGGCTTTGCGGTACCCTCAGAGACCCACAGCCCCACAACACTCGAGGGTCCACTGTATATACAAATTAATTCTTGTGTGGGGTTTTTTTTCTTTGCATTAGGAAACACGGAATTCACAATTATTTTCTCACCGTTTCATCTCCAGCAGAACACTATTTTTTCCTCAAGGAAAAAGATTTCCACTGAAAATTCTTAACTAGTTGTGGTTAGTATGCCCCAAGCACAGCCCAGGAGAGCCACAGAGGAGTGGCTGGTTCATGGGTAGCTAAAAAAGAAAATATCTTTTTCACCTGCAGAGTTTTAGCATGAGCATGACCTTTAAAGAATTTAGTGCATCACTTTTGCAGTTGGGAAGTTAAGATTTCATCACATCACCCTCTGGTGGCTACAGAAGGCAAATATAAGCCGTGAAACACCTGGATGTTTTTAAGCCTTTCGGGGGTCACACAGGATGAGCTCTGCAAGGCTCTTCCTCAGGGGAACAGCCAAGCGCAAGAGTGCAAAGCCCCTTCCTCCTCAAGTGCTGGCATAGGGCTCTCACCTCTCCCCAAAACCTCGGGGTGTTTTGGCTCCATCCTTCCCCAAGGAGCTGTTTGTGGCTGAGCTGCAATCTGAGGGGAAAGGGAAAGGAAAAGGGGGGATGGATGCCTTCTGCCTGCCCATGCGCCACAGAAAGCAGCCTGGGGGCTGGGGGAAACTGGGGAGTCTGGGGATACGAGGGCTGCCCACAGGCAGCCACAACAGGCTGTTGTCGTTCAAGCCCAGTTGGAAATCAAGCACCACACGGCTGCTCAGTCAACATCTTTACTCACCTCCATGCCAGTGAAATAGGGAGGAGAATCAAATTAAGCTTGTAGGTTGGGATAAGTTTAATAAGTTTAATAATTTGGGTTTAATAATTGAAAACAAAGTAAAATAAAATAATAATAGTAAATGACAGGCCCACCGTCTCCTGGACAGTTTTCACCTCACAGGGGCCCAGCCACTGCCATAGGGAAACATGGGCGTCCTGGTTTTCCAGCCTGGCCTAAAAGCAGGATTGCAGAGACATTTAAGCTCACAGCTCAAACACATGGAGCCTTTAAGGATTGGGGTCAGGGAGAGCTAGTAAACGCTTGACTCAATCTCATTTGTGAATTAAACTAAAGCATGGGCTTAGCAGCTGTGCAGCAGGTTTAATGAAGTTCTAGCAGGTGCAGCCTGCCGTTCATTAACTTATATGGACTTTCGGGTGTGCCCTGCATAGGGAATGTCAGAGGACACTTGGTCCAAGTCACTTGAGAGGCCTCTGGCCAAGCATAAACCACCACCTCCCATCTGCCAAACTGCGTCTCAGCTCCTCCTGCCTGGAGACCTGCCAGGGACTACTGATCCCACCCCTGCATACAGAGAAATATCCAGCTGTAGTTACAGAGAGATTCCCAACCTCTCAGTGCTTCCAGTGAAAAACAGACATAGTTCCTGAAAATAAGCAAAGTATTATTTAAAAATTTAAAAAGCACAACTGTCTGAAACTTAGGCTATTTTAACAACCTTTTTGGAGAAACAAAGCATTTTTTCTATATTGTATTAATTTTTAAAAGCTTGGCGCTTGGTTCTTGTAAAAACAGCATTCCCTTTGCCAAGAATATTTCACTCTCATAGGAGAAAGGCAATAAAATCTAAAAAGGCACGTGAAACAAAGACCTTGAGAAGATTCACCCAGTTATTTGACAGGCAGAGGAATTGCCTCACTTTGCCTTCTATTTTAATAACAAGTTCTCTTCTCATTTCCCCGGATTGAAGAGGCTGATCTCACCAGCAAGCTATTTTTCCACTCAAGCATCTGCCCAGCCAACTTGGAGCGAGATTGTAACGCCAGGCTGGGTTCTCTTATTGTATGAGCAGTAATTAAGATCCCAGATGTTGCTGCTCTGCACCTGTACAACCTTATTTTTGTCAGCAGGGCACGCACTGCTGCAACTGCAGCTGGAATGTGACAAGCAGCATTACAGCTGCACTCACTGTGTTCTGCTGACGTGAGAGTTGCTGCCTGTAGCCCTGGATCACTATTAGTGACAGCCCATGGGCTTTGCACCGAGTTTGCAAGGCCTCAGCACTGAGTCACGCCTGGCCTGCTTTGGCAGAGCATTTGCTGACTTGCTTGCAAGTTTTAACTTGGCTGAGCTGTAACTGTGTTTTTCCTTCTGACCACATGGTCCTGGATGATTTAACTTTTTTTATCCTTCTATGGTACCACCATGGTTGTGTAGACAGGAATAACAAGTTGTTGTCATCTGCAGAACAAGACACTTACAATCAACATAGTGATGTGGCGTGGAGAAACACAGACCTGGGGTGACAGCTCAGGTCTTGAGAGGTGGGGACACATGATACAGGAAGGAGGAATACGGGCATAGGATAACAAAAGATGGGGCACAGACTTGCCACTGGAGACCCCTCAGCTACGAACAAATCAACAATTGTTTTCCAGTTAAAAATACAGATCTGGAGTTAGACAAAACCTCCTTTTCATGGATAGCAGAACAAAGAACAAGTTGCTAGCATATGCAAGATGCATCACGTATGGTAAATTTGGATATGGTGTGGGCTGCAAACCAGTGATGAAGCAGCAAGGTGTTGAAAGTCTGTTGACAAACATAAAAAAAGACCCCAAGTGAATCCTGGAGTAAGATGCAGCCACCATCATGGCCCTCCCAGCCAAAGGACCCCCGGAGCTCATGACCAGACCTAGCAGCCCTACCACCTCACTGAAGGCAGCGACCTGAGAACCCTGAGAAGTAGTGGCAGGGTGAGTGTAACACCAGGAAAGAGGAAAGAAGCCAGAAACTGTGAGTATACAGTTGTGGTGTTGTTATTACTAGTATTACTGCAGTTCTTTCTGTGCAGAAGTGTTTTGACTTTTTCTGTAATAATTAAGTCTGGGCTAATAAATAAACTTAAGACACTAACAATAAAAACTTTGCTTTGTGTATATGATTTGTTTTCTCTTCATAAGCAATATATTTTGAGGGTGACATACTTTAAATCTATTCTGTGTTGTCACAGTAATACTCAAAGTGCACTTGGAGTTGGAGATGCACGATGAAGGTTCTTGTGTATGGAGGAGACTCCTGCCTGCAGGTCACTTTTCTTGAAGAAAGCAGCAGCAAGCAAAAAAAATAAATATGAAGTAGTAAGAAGAGAATTTAGCAAGATTTAAAAAGTTGTCATGGTAATGTACTCTTACATGTAAATTAGTCCATGAATTTAAGCAAACTATACTAAGAGCTGCCAGCTGTTTAAGGATTTTTCTCTCTTTTGCAGGAAAGACTGCAAGTGTTGCAATTATATTTTAATTTGCTTTTAAAAGAACACATTTCTTATTGGCAGAATAGCAGATTATTTGTTGAATTTAACTTACAACATTTATACGTTTCTTTGAAAGAACCTCCAACTTCTTATAAACCAACTCTTCCTGCCTCCCCCCTTCTAAGGATTTATAATTATATCCTGGGCAAACCTGACACTCTATGTTTCTACTAATTGCAGCAACACCTTTAAAATAAAGGTTAAAATTAATTAAATACTTGACATTGTGATGAACTTTCACAGGACTCATGGAATCTATTGCAAATACTGACCAAAAATAGCAGCCTTTAATAATTAACGCAGAGCTGGACTTACACCAGGGCAGATAAATTTCTGTGAGCAGCTCTTTGAATTTGTGTCACTTCCACATGCAGTCGAGATTAGGGGATCCTCTTTGAAGCCTGACCTCCCTCACTGTGCTGAAGGCCTCCCACATCCTTGGGTGGATTTGAAACAAGCCGAGTGTGCCAGTGCAGAGGTTGAGCTCAGCGCTGCCACTTCGTGGGGCCACGAACTGCTGTCCTCAGCATTCAGACTGTCCCCAGCCCAGCACTGACTGCTCCAGCTGCCCCCTCACTGATCTCCAGGGCTGGACATCCATCTCACAGCTCCCAGCCTGTCACTCTGAGGAAGCCGCAGGGAAAACAGCATTAAAGAAAGAGCTGAGCTCCCCTGAGAGGCACGTCCCCCAGGCAGGTAGCAGCAGAAAACCTGGCTAAGGAGGTTTCTCCCCAGCTTGGTTTCATGTGACCTGAACTTCACCATGGGATATGTATGATCATGGAACTGAAGCCATCTCCAGCCAGAAGCTGGAACTCTACCCAGGGTCAAAGTGGGAGCAAGAGCTGCTGCCATGGCATGTCTGTCTGTCTGTGGCATTTGGTTAGTATTTTTGGAAATGCAATCTGAGTGTAGCAGATTATTCAGAAGGGACTTGGACTATTTCTGAAAGGAGTACAAATTATTTATAAGGGGGTTGGTAGGCATTTGGCTGCTGGGAGAAAACAGAGAGGTGAAGGGAAATTGGAGTTAGAAGAGAAGGACTACCTATATACAGTGAGCTCTGGAAAATACATGCCAAAAGTATGGAAGAAATGGAAATGGACCCATGCTACCAGCCAAGCAGATGCAATGAAATCTTCCTGTAGGATGCAGGGTGCTTTGGCAGTGGGGGTGGAAACCCTCTCCCTACCCAAGGGAGCTAGGGCCTGGCCAGTCTGCCACTCTAGGATTGTCAGCCAGGGACACGACCCTTTAAGTCCAGCTAATCCTGAAGCATAGTGGTGTCTGGGACACTGCTGGGCAACTGAGGAATTAGGCTCCCAGTAAAGCTGCTCCTGCTGCATGTGCACACTGGAGAGCACACGTGCTCCCACCCACGAATGGCACAGTGACAGTGGGGGCTGCTGCAAAACTTGAAAAGAGACACTAGAGAGAACTGCCACTACTCCCTCATGCATTGCTGTGCCTGGTGTGCAAGGCTGCTGTGGAGCAGTAAAACATTCAGAGTAAACTGCTCCCAGGATTGTGGGGCAGCAAGTTCCACAGTTTAATTCTGTGCTGTGTTAAAATGTACTTCCTTTTGCTTATTTTAAATCCTGTTACCTGGGAATTACACTGGGGTCCCTGTTATAAGAACAAAGGAGAGCTCTGGGAGAAGCAGTCATTTCCTGTTTGTGTTTTCCACATCATGTTTGATTTTTTTTTTTTTTAATCTCGAGTTATTATTCTTTAAGCTGAAGAATTCTGGGCTATTTAACACATTCTGTCTATTCCACATAGCTGGTTATTTAGGGTATAAAGCAGAAGAAAGCACAAGAACGAGGCTTGGCTTTGTATCCACCTGTCTCACTATTTCCTAAAATCCACACTGTGCTCAAAACAAGGCAACTTCATGCATGCATCCTGTGATACAAAGATGGTTCTTGTTTTCTTCTCCTGTTGCCTAATAATATGTAATATTACAATTGCCTTTCTGCCCTCCCAGCAAGTTAATGTGCAGTTTAATCTGCTGTAAATATAGAGCTATTTCTCATGAGTGTTACTTCACATTTATCATTGACAAGCCTAATTTTCATCAAGCTGTCACTCATTAGAGCTTCTGCAGTTCTTGGCATCAGCTTTGTATCTCACAAATACCGAAATACGCCCAGACTGCTGAGTACCTGCAGTCCATCACCCCTCCCACCCACCACACTTCTCTTGTCAAGTCAGTCATGAACCCCTGCAAGAGCACAGAGCTCAGCCCACAGCGCCTGGGAACTCAGCAGTGTCCTCCTTTCTTGCAGGGATGAGACTATTTCTGCTCAGGTCTTCTCTTCTAAGACCTTGGATTGAAGGTTACGAGTCAAATAGAGGACTTGATTTTTTTTTTATTGGTTTTAAATTTAACAAGTCTATCTTACTTTCTTCCATTAGGAGAGTTGCACAGCCCCAGTGTGGATTACTCAGAGAGGCTGTGAAACCTCCATCCTCAGATGTTTTGAAAACAAGACTCAGCCAGACAAAGCCAGACCTGACCTGAACCAGCATCGAGCACAAGTCTGGACTAGGTAATTTTTCTCAGTTTCTTTCAATAAACACCTGCATTATTTATGGTTTATATTAACCGTGTCACACCTGACACCATACTTGCTTATAAACTCCTTTGAGAGTTTTAAGAGCAATCCTTACTTACAGTTTCTCTTTTTTCCCTCCAGTATTTAGCCAATACCTTGCCAGTTGCTTATGTTTTATTACTGAATAACTTTCAGCAATTTATTTTGGAACGAAGTTAAACTTTAGCTGGCCTGTAGTTAGTAGGACTATTTCTGAAGCTCTTTTGAAAGATTGTGGTCCCATTCTTTCCTCTAATTCCAACTGTAAGTGACATGATATAAACCACAGGCATTTGGTGAGTTGTTTTAGGGCTCTTGGTGCACAGCAGTTGGGCCTGATAGTCCTTGAGTCAGCTCTTTTCATACCCACACAGTTCTTGCTTTGACACTGGCACTGCCTTGACAGTTCTCCCTCCACCATGTTTCCAAGAAGTCTATTTTTAATTAATGTGCTCTCTGTCTTCAGATCCTCTGCAAATAGTGACAAACAGTAAGAGAGTAGAGCAGTGTGTGTCTGGCAGACACTGGTGGTGATGTCTCCTTAGCAAATCCTGGGCTTAAGTACAAGTGCTGCAAGGAAGCACTACACACACCCTGCATTCATGCACCATCTCTTTCATAAACTCATTTTATACAATCCAGAAGGTGTGGTGGCTTTTCTCCTTTTTCACAATCTATTTAACCTTATGCAGGACACAGTTTAACACTTTACCGCTTGTCTTTCATAAAGTCTCATGTTCTCATCCCAAATTCCACATTATTACCAACAATCCATATGTTCAGATCTCCTCTGAACACTCCCACAGTGTGACCAGAGTGGTACCTGTGGTGCAGTAACACAAGCAGTTCCCAGCCAATGTGACCATGACACCACAAACCAGTGCAGCAGCTTTTGAGCAGCAATGAACTCCTCTGCTCTCCCTGGGCTACATCCCCCACGAAAGGCTCCAGGGGCATTTACAGCTCCTCGCATAAATCAGGCATTCTGGAGCCAAGCACACACACACACACACTTACCTCCTTTGCCTCTACATGCACAGCAGGGCAGAGCTCAGCTCTCCCCCATTGCAGCCGGGGCAGAGACAGGGCTCCAGACATACTTCAACAACCCTCCAAGTGCTCTGAGGGGCACAGAAACTCCACAAGAGAATTCCTGGGGGAGACACAGAACAACATGCCTTCAATAGTTACAGTGTTTCTAAGAAGACGAAGGAGTCAGCATGAAACCGGCTAATGGAATACACGTTGCTCTTGATCCAGGATCTTGAGCTTGTTTTGGCAAGCTAGACCTGAAGCTGTGTTGTTAGTGTTCTTGGCCCTCATGGGTTTCTCCTTATGAACGTAAAAAGGGCAAAATACCTATAATCTTCCTGGTTCTTACTGTGGTACAAAAATTTGGGATTCAAACCCTCATGACTCCTCAGTATTTCTGTTGAGCTTGCACTGGAAAGGTGGGCAATAAACCAAGTCCCATGAAGCAGCCTGGAGTGTAGATTGGTGGAAGCAGACTTCAGCATCCTGAAACAGTAGTCATTTTAAGAGACACTGTGCACCATCAAACTGAGAGAACACTGACCATAGCTTATTTTGTTAAGTTCTCAGTGTTGCAATGAGTTGCTTATGGTGCAGCAGTGTATGGAATCTCCATGGCAACTGCTTGTAGGTGATACGCTTTGCAATGTATGTTGGAAGACAGCAACCTAATCCCAGAGCATGTGTTACTCCTGGAATATCATTTGGGAAGGGAAAGGCACTCACAGGCTAATTTGGGGCCCCTCAAAGCCTTCAGCAGCACCTTGTTCTTAGAAGAAATAGTTGGCACTTCAGAACACAAAGTGCTGTGCAGCCACATGCCAGGCCCAGATGTTGATCCAGCTTTCCATGTCATAACTTGCATGATGGTTCTTCTTCACCCTGTCAGACCTGTGTGTCTCAGATTTCATCTCCAGGGAAAGATTGTTAACTAAGGCTATTCTCCATTCCCACTGCTGGGCTCAGACACAGGACAAGTTTTTTAGCATGTTAGTGCTGAAACATCATTTTCTTTCACATGTGCCTGAATTTCTAGAATTCTTACTTCATCTCCAGGACATCAAAAATTCCTCATGCTCCTAAAATAAACTTATTGGTATAGAGGAAACTTCCATCAATTAAGAGAGTGACTAAAGTGTGCAGAACAGTTCTGCTCTTCCAGATATCCTTGTCTTATATACGCCTAAAATCTTGTTTGAAAGAATTATAATCTCCACCTCTCTAAGAGCACAACTCCTGTTTGGGAAGTCACACCACATACGAAGTCTAAGTAGAATCTCACATATCACAGTAGCTAGTCAAACCCGGGTTCATGGAACTCACCCAAGTCTTTTGGTTTTATCAATTCCAAAATCTTAATTTTTTCTTCAGATCCAGAAGAGAAAGTACATCCTAATGGTGCCATGAGCTCTCACTGGAACGAGACTCACAATGGCTCAGCAACTTGGTGGGTTTTGCAGTTGGACCCAGGAACCACAGTGGGATTCTGGTACCAGCAAAACCTGGTGTTCGGCAGAAACAGCCTGAGCAGGTGCCCTCCCCCTCACCCATCTCAGACTCTTCCTTGTTTGTGAGCAGCCAGAGCCCGACACTTCCAGCGACCTCAGTAAAACCCTCAGGAACATGCCAACTTCTCCCGAAAGATCTGGCACCGTGCCCCTGCCCAGTGCATTCCAAGCCCGCAGGCCTGGCCACGAGCCAAGCTCCCTGAGCTCTGACCTCACACTCAGTGACACAAGAGGACTTTTGGCCCTGCTGAGCACTGAGGGTTTCTCCTAGAAAAAGGAACAGAAACTGAGCTCAGCTTTAAACATCAGCATAACGTAGGACAGATCAAGACTGGCAACTTCGGGCTTTGAACTGATCATTTTGAGCTGTGTCCAGGCAAAACCTGCACAGACAAAGGCAGAGTTGTGTGTGAACCCGTGATTCAAGAGCCACTTCACTTGGCCCCAGGTAGCAAAGCTCACAAACCAAAGTACATTCTCAGGGATTTTCAGATCCCAAAAAAGCTGAAGCTTCATCATGTATGTTAATCAAACAGCAGAAACCAGTCCTCCTGAGAACTTCTGAAGGCTAATCACAAGTGCTACGTAAAGTTAACATGTATTTCAGCTTTGTACAAACCTCCTCACACTGTACACCACCAACAGGATAGATGTGTATTTGTGCCTTCTTGTGAGGAGTAGCAAAATTGACCTGGCTCCCTGAACAGAATCATTTTAGTGTTCTTTATAGCCCTAGACTGGATGTATACCACACTAATACATCATTCTAGAGTACAGATTTGCCTCAGTAATTTTAATTTATGTTCCACAGCCATAAATGGCTTGAAGTCCTGGATGCTTGCTTTCATCTCACATTTGAAATGACACTTAAATAATCATTATAACCCACACTAAATAAGGAAGGAAGAACTTTTATGATTACCTGGGATAAAATAACTATAAATTTGTTCCCACAAAATCCTAAATAAGATTCTCACTGCAATCTAAAGCATCACAAATAAAAAAAACCCATTATTTTGCAAGACGAAGCTCAATTTTAAAACTGGATGTTTGATATGCATGAATATACCCAGCACACAAATTCCAATTGGATTTTTCCATTAGAAAGATTAATTTCTTCCTCATTAAAAATTTACTGCCAGGTTTTAAAAAGAGTAAGGGCAAAGGAAACTACAAACAATAATTGCATTAGTTCTACTTAATTTTAGATGCTCCATTTCTGCTCCTAGAATGTAATTTCATTACAGCATTTTAACCTAGACATTTTTAATTTGAGTATGATGGCTTTGCCTTAAAATTCCTTGTCAAAAGCAAACAAATATTTAAAATATGAGCCAACAAAATGACACCAGATGTTACACAGCAGTTTATATAACACATTACTGAACTACTTTTTGAGGCTCAGTAACCTCAATATCAACCTTTTGAACCTAAATTTAAGGCTCTGTGTAGAGCTGGGACAAAAACTCATCTTACTGCGAGTTTTCCTTACAGTTTGAACTTCAACTGCAGTAGACACTAAATTTAACAGCAGATCAGAAAACAACTTAGGCTGGATATTTTAAAACTTTTTATCCCAGAAATGCTTTCAAGAGCCATATGTTTGGGACAAGAGGCCAACAACACATCCACGAATAAAACCCCAAAGTTCCACAACTTTGGCATCATTCCCAGAGGCAGTAAGGGGAATGGTCTCTTTTGTTGGGGTTTTTTACTTCAGACTGTAGTCCTTGAAGCTCTTCTCAAGTTTTGGTGTCTCCTTTAAATTTCTCCCTAATTTAAAGGGGAGAATTAAATTAGGGAATTTAAAGGAGAAAAAAAATTCAAGTTAAGAGTCCATTGAAAATGGCTGGTTTGGATCTTTAACAGAAATATTTATCCAGGTGGTAGATATTCATGTCCCCAATTAAACATTAACTCTTTGAAAAGAGGATGTTCTACCCAAAGGAATACTTGAGTCAAAGTTGCACCAGTGTCTTTTCCTTGTTTTCAGTGGTGAAAATACATTTAATCTTAAATAGGTGAAGTGACAGAGCTAGAAAATTCAGGGAAAAGAACAACACACACACACAAACTATTACTAGTCACTCATCTGACCAACAATGAACTGCTGTTCTGGGACACAATCACAGGGTCAGCTTTACAGGAGGAATAAAGATCATCTCACTCACTTCACACTCCAAGTTAACACACTTCCTCTCCACTTTTAAAAAACTAAATGCAGAGACAACTAAATTTTCTGTCCTAATATAGGAAACTTAAAGGAATCCCACACTGAACAGTAGGTCTACCTTTGCTTTACTCCAAGCAGTCCTTTTTCAGTATCACCTAATTGAACTCTGTAAAAGTTCAATGAACCTCCCTCTGAACAACTTTGGTCCACCTCTGAGTTTGTGTGGTGGCATGAAAGCAAACAGGTACAACATCTACACAATTCATCATTATTTAGCAGTCTAGCTTTTCACACACATAAAGTTCTCTGGCCTTTACTTCTCCAAACTGATGAAACAGAAGTTGTGGCTTAGGAGACTCAGAGATTCAGCTTGCAGACACAAGGTGATATTTATTACGTGTCTCCCAAATGCCCAGTGCAGTTCACTCCCCTCCCAACAAGGACTGCATATACCAGGGCTCCTTCCTCCATCCTCTGCATCACGAGTGCCTGTTGCCAGACCTATTGCATCAGGCATGGAAACCCAGGGCCTAACCCAGAGCTGCAAATGAAGTTCATTTTTCACAGCTGAAACAAAGATCCCGTGGCATTGGTAAACCAATCCACCCCCTGGGTCAGGACTCCTAACAGTTGCATTATTTATAATGGTCTCACTTTTATTTACAGTAAAACTATCTGAACCTACCGATGCTGCAATCATCTTAGTAAGTTACAGTCCTTTAGATAGGGGACCTTTAGGGCAAGTAAAAAAGAATATGTATGAAAGGATTCTGTTCCACAAAGATACAAGAACCCGGCAGTGTCTTTTACCCAAAGTCAAATTACCATATTACACAGAGGAAGAGAAGCAGCAGTATCAAGAATTACACTGGCCTCCTGAGAACACTCGGCTAGCAGAATTCAGGGCAAATTCCAATCTCATTATCTTCAAAAACCCAATTAACAGGCCATCCTATAAGAAGGACTTGATGCAGAAGATGACAGTTACCTAAGTTCTCTTAATCTTTTCAGCTTACATAGACAATTTTGGTTTTCCTGCCCTTTAAGCAAGAAAACAAACTTTACTGGAAAAGCCATGTGGGCTTGCCTGGGAGCAGTCCCACGCAGCCAAGCATTGCCTTGCCTTCTGCTTACTCAAAAGCAGGATGTCCAGAAAGGAAAAATGAGGGAAGATGGAATGCTCTCTAGTGCATCTGACACTGAAAACATCTTTATCAATTCAGTGAGGTTAAGCCCAAAGACATGGTTAAAAGCAAGAACTTCCGTTAGAATATTCTTTTACAGGAAAACTTATAGAGTGTTAACACCCCAGAATGACACCTTACCCACCCCAAGGGGCAGCGCAGCATTCCTTGGCCCCCAGTAAAACTGCCCTATTCCAGCCATGTGCCTGGCACCAGTGCATTGCCTGGGGAGAACCACCAAGGTTTTGCATCGTGGTGACCACCTTCCCTTCCAGCCTTTGCTCAGAGAGACTCAATCTACTGACAGCACAAACCCACCTCCACTAGGCCACCTGAAGAAATCACCTCCAGCACCATTCCCTGCCCCTGTGGTAAGCCCCTGTTCCACCAGTGCCTCCCATCCTGACACATCACTATTACCCAAACTAAGCATTTCACAGAATATTCTGAGTTGGAAGGGACCCACAAGGATCACCAAGTCCAACTCTTAAACGGCACCACTGCCTCCCTGGCGAGAATTGAACCCGTCTCCCTCATGAGAGGCAGGGACACTCACCACTGTACTAAAGTAGATTTTATTTTTTTCCCCTAAAGAGTCTGAAAGGGAAATAATTCATGTGAAAAGCCATGACCCCAAACCTTCCATAGAAGCATCACAATTACCCTGCTCATCTGAAAGTGCGGATGTCATCCCAAAGCAGCCACACACAATGCTTCCATTATGTAATTACTGACAAAAAAAAAGCAAGAGGAAATACTTTCACCAGGTTTCTTTTTTAAATATTTGCTCTTGCCTCTAACACACTGCTCGGTATTTCAAACTCCAGCAGCGACCCTTTACAACACAGAAACAGTTCCATTATGCTGGTGCAGGTTGAAGTGGCAGTGAGACGACACTCGTATCTCGTTGTACCAATTAATGAAAAATCCATCCTGAAATTAAAGCATTGTTCACATTCACCAAGAAACAGAGCAAAGCTCATGGGAACTTTCTCATTTTTCACTGAAGGAAGAAGCCATTAACAGCCCCTTAGAAGTGAAAAGTCCCACCACAATCAGAACCGCCCCATTTCCCCTTATGCTCCACCATATTTTCGTTATTTTGACTACACCTCCTGAGAGTTGTTTCTGAAAGATCTGTGGCAGCTTATGTAGAGAACTCCAAAATGCACCAAGAGACACAGCTCATCATCTCCAGAAAATTTCCAGGCTTGGCTGGTTTGACTGACCACAGCCTCTGGTCCAGGCAATGAATTTTCTTGTTCCAACACACAAGTGAAAAGCAAAGCACCACCTTCAGGATGCTCCACTATTATCTTTTGTCATCCTCTTTTTTTTTCCTTTTAGCAATTTACCTGACACTGCCTTCTTTCTGCAATCACTCTGAGGAGTGTTTCATTGCATGTTAAAAGACAAGATATGTATTGAAAGTAGCAATTTTATTTGAGTTAAAATTATTTACAAAAACCCAAAGACATACTTCATGAAACTGGTACAAACTATTTTTCCTGCCGTTGGCTTTTGCTCCAAAGATCACAGCTGAGAAATACTGTATAAAATAAAAATAGGATTGGATTCAGAAAAGTACTCTACTGTTCTAATTTCCAATTGAGAGTATTTACACAAATATTTACAATGGAAAAAAAGTTACTTTAAAATTTAAATTTGCAAGTTGGCCTCAAGTACCCTTCAATGCAGAGTTATTTGAGGGTCTAACACACAAAAACGCACTGCAGTTCACAGGGTGATTTCTCCCCCCACCCTCAAAAAAAAAAAATCTGCATTTGTCAGTGCTTGACAATTAGTTACATTTGAAAAAACTGTTAAACACTGAGGTAAATCAATTCCCAAACAATTACCAGTGTAACAAAGAAAGGTAGTTGTCCCTGCTTTCCCCCCATCATCACATTTGGATTTTTTCTCTTGTCATCTCTCTACAGAAAAATCTACAATCAATTTGAAAACCCATTGTAAGTGAAAATCTCTAAAATCAGAAAACTAGATGGGCCAAATATTTAATCATTTCCTCCTGATATAAATCATTTACATACAGTTTCTCCCTCTCTCAAGACTCTTCTGTTTTGTTTTTTTTTTTTAATGAAGGGGAATACAACCTCAAAAACTTTTCTAAGTTACACTGATACACTAAATTTTAGAAGGTGATGAGAGAAAACGCAAAAAAATATGACCAACATAAGATTTTTGCCGCTAATCAGTTACTTCCTTACAGAATTCCCAACAATCTGCATTATCAAAAATAGGAAGACATAGAAGGCAGCCACTGTATGTAAAAAATTTACAGCTGGCACTGATACAAAAAGCACAAAGTTCTTAACTTTATACACGGAGATAACACAAGATCTAAAAGCAGGTTAGATTTCCTGTTATTTCCCCCTCATTATACACAGAACTAATATTCTTATGGCTTCAAGTTTTACAAATTCAATGGAGTAACACGATGTAATTACCTATACAGGTATTTCAAAATGTCAGCGAAGCAGATCTCAGAAATATTCAAGACCACCTTAATAAAAATAATTACCAATTCTGTTGGTCTGAATAGCGAGTGCAAGAAAAAAATTGCTAAAAAAATTCATGTATTTTCTGGGATTCTTTGTTCCACTTCAGTCTTCAAACACAATGCTTTGCTGTGAACCAGACCTCAGACTGAACAAAATCTTAGCTATATCAGCAATTTAAGGCTTTGTGTTGTATGCATTTCAACTTTGTCATACTACAGAAAAATGAAATAGAAAGATTATGTCAGCTGGAACCATTAATCCCCATTGGTGTTTTAGCTTCTTTAAAATTCCTCCCCCTAAAACATCCAAATTCTTTGTATTGAACATTATAAAACACACCTTGAGTTCTTCCTTGAAGCAAATTAAAACAGCATTTCAAAGTTTTTGCTTATTAGAAATGTAAACTACCCTGGGATTAAGTACCTTTTTAAAATTCCTTTTCTCTTTATTTAATTCGCTTTTTTAAGCAGGGCACAACTTTTGACAGTTCCTATTTCTTTTGTGGATAACATACCCTCAGATGGCTTTGTGTGTTTATGGGTCTGCATGGTTCTTGAAACTACAAAACACAATGGTCTGTTACAGTACATGGGCCATGGTGGTTTTAGAACTGAGAAATAGTTCAATGACCTAATTTCAATCAAAACAGTATAAAAAATAAACTATCCAATCCTCACCTCTTTGGATTCCAACAAATTTTAAATATAGACAGTAGTTAAAATCACAAAAGTATTTAAAAATTTATATTTTTATGATTTTGGAATTATCTAGTAATAAAAAAAGCAAGAGCAAATTAAAGTCAAATAGGAGCGGTGCTGCTGTCCAGAACTTCTTTATTAGAACATTTGTTTGATACCTCAGTAGCTAAGCTGCCTTTGCACCTGGCTGGCATGAAACAGTGGCTCAACAGTAAACAGCAGTTGCACTATCAGCAGCAAGTTTTTCCCCTTGAAACTTGTCACGAACAAAGCAAGAAAAAAAGATAGGGAGGGTAAACCCTGCCAAAAATATTTAAATACTGCACTGCATCATAAACAGCAAGGTTGCTTTATTTACTTTCCTCAGAACCTTATACCCCTCATTTTTGATAGTTGCAGATTGATGTAGTAACTGTCTTTCAGAAAATGCTGAATGCATGGTTAAGAGACCAGGTAGCCTTAAAAATCCGAACACGAATGACACAGATGAATGCTCTTGGTACATCCTTCAAGGGCTTCTTTCATCACTCCTCCTTTTGTCTAAGGGTAGCTCCAGCATTACAGTGCCTGCAGCGGAAGTTAAGGATCTAGCAGTGTTCCAAGTATTCAATCACCCTAGAGATGGATTTCTGGCCTGTTGTTCCAACAGCACACTGGAAACGGAACAGAAAAACACAAGTAACAAAAAAGCA
This sequence comes from Pitta sordida, assembly GCA_013390025.1. Lineage (NCBI taxonomy): Eukaryota > Metazoa > Chordata > Aves > Passeriformes > Pittidae > Pitta > Pitta sordida. Next base: position 291,299 of record WEKX01021469.1, read on the forward strand.
TTTGTAACACCTGGGTAAAGTACCGGAGAGCTGTTCGAATTTCAGAATTTTAGTACTTAAAAAGGTTCAGGCAGACATTCACCAGTGTTTTCCTGACCCATCACAATACCATGGCAGACAAATTCTGACAGACAAATGGGCTTTCAGGATTTAAAAGCAGAGTATCATCGTGTGCACTTAGAAAAACACAAACTGAGAATATTTCAAACATTTTTAGAGGCATTAACAGAAAACACAGTAACAAAAATATCTACATACACCAATTTAAAAGATACATTACTTACAGTAAGGTTCATAAAACTGAGAAATTTTTTGAGCATTTCAGTCATTATCGAGAAGTCCCCTTCGGGTAAGTACTCCCTCACAGTAGTCACATTGATCTACGAAATAAAACACTTTATTTCATTTGGGAAATATTTTTCTAACACAGAACTAAAGCACTCAGCATGTGAGATGCAGTAAGACAGTATATTCATAGTGTTATTAGGATGGCTTTTACTGTCATCTTTATGACTAAAGTCTCTCAAGCAATATTCACATTTAGTGTTTATGCTTCCAGAAAACAGTAATTATTAAAATATTATATTATGGTTTGGGAGTTTTTCTCTTAAAAAATAGNAGACCACTCCCTTGACATGGAGAGACTCTGCTTTCATAATTGTTGAGAGTTCAGAATTACCCAATTTATTGTCAGGCTCACTCCAAACACTAAAACTGTGTGGACACTAACCAGGCCAAGGCATAAGACAGCACCTTCCAGACCATTCCTGCCACTACAGTCAGTGCAGACAAGCCTGAAGGCAGCTCTGAAGCCCATTTTCATTTGAGCATATAGTTGACAGGAGACCATTAAGTTCTCAGCCATTAGAGTTCTGGATTTTAACTCCAGCTTTCTATTACATATTTCCAGTGTAGGGCAATCATCTGGAACTAATATGGACAGACACAATTTTGTGTAATTTCAGCGGAGGAAAAAAACCAAAGCAGATGATAAAGAATAAACAAGCCTGATGGCAACTTGCTTATTAAAACTACTGAGAAAGCAGAGGCTTGCCAACCCTCCTCTGCCTTCCCAAGTAAGTTCTTTTGCTGGCTATGAACCAGGGAAGAGAGGTGCATGAGGTTAAATATTCAATTCCAACTGGCTTTGATAAAGATATTGATGTTCAGAAAAATTTGTTTTGGATGGAATGCTCTGGCAACTCTTCACAAATCTCTGTACATCAGTGTAGCTTCATCAAGACACTTGTTCGCGTTGAAGCCTAACTTAATAAACCCCTTTCAATACAGCAAATTATTACTTCACTGAAAATTCTAATTTTGGACTTAAGAGCAACTTATTTCCTTACTGGACTCTCCTGGCAGAGACAGCCTAGAAGCAATGCTGTGTATGAGGCCACAATGCAGTCTTCCATGTGCTTCCCAGCATGCTGAAGAGCTGTAAAGAGACACAACCCAGTGTATTGTATCTTGTAAGCAGCTGCCACCTTTTACTGCTTCAAACACAATCTTTCATTATCACTTCCCAGAATTCTTTTTTCTCAAACAAAACGAGCTTTTGGGCTGAGATTTCAGAGGCAGGAATCAGGAAGCTCCCCACTGGTCTTCATTCGCTTTGAGCTTGTTCTGCTGGACAGTATTTTACTATTTGCCATTTTAATCTGCAAACTTGAAGCTGAACACACCAAACTACCAATGTCAATGTTCCATGTGGTACTGTAGGCCAGTAAGACTTCCACCTAAAGTAGTTTATTGTATTAAGGACAACAGATACAGCATTGCTGATGATTCAGGTATTTTTGGCAAACTACAAATACCTGCAGTGGAGCTACTAAAAGGAGGAAGGATATAAAGCAAGGTTGGAGAAAGTAATATACCACAGGTATTAAGAGTAAGATTAAAACACTATTAGAAGTAATACACTGCACCTGCTATTATAGGATTAAATGAGAAGGACTAATGTTTCACACCTAATACATTTTCCAGAGACAGATTACCTTACACCCTCAGATACTCGAATTCCTGGAACAAGCTACCAAAGATACAGGACATAAAGGCATTACACAGGTACCCAAAATACCACTGATGGAATGAGAAGACAGACACACAGAAGACTGAGACAGAGGAGGCTCACATGCAAACAGGGAGAACAGGGAAAAATATCTAATTCCTAAAAGTAACTTGAAACAAGAACCCTGGGAAACAAAACCAAAGCAGGTAACTTGCAAGGACTGTTCCACAAGAACAACATAAGGGCCTAAAAGCCAGCCTTTTCAAAATATCTCTTCTATAGAACGTCCCTAAAAAGGTGGGGCTTTGTTTAGTTTTAAGGAACTGGTACTATTAAAAAAGAGAAAGTAGTATAACTCCCACTTCTCATACTTCAGCTCTGAACTGCTTCTGCTCATGGTCTGTAGCAGTTTCACCCAGGCATACGCCAAGGAAATCTCAGCCCAAAGACTGTGTGCAGACAGGAAGATGAGGACAAAGTGGGACTTCAGGCAACCATACAGTTCTTTGCCTTTTCTGAGCTCATCACAGCCACACAACGCACCTTTATTAAGATCAAGTTCTTCATCATCCTCTTCCTTCTTGTCCTTCTCTTCAGTACTGTCTGGCTTTTCTGTGGAGACCCACTGGATCTCCCCACTTGTCTCCTGCCATTCCCCACTCTTGTCGTGCTGAGCAGTAGGAGCTTCTTTAATCAACTCATCTGTCTGGCTCTCGGCCAGCTGTGCTGCACGCTCACACTCCAGGAACAGCTGAGGGGGAAATTTCAGGGCAACCTCTTCATAAATTAAACCCTACACACATTGAGTTAATACTTGAAAGTTCATATCCCCTTCACATCAACAGTTTTCTTAACAAGCTTTTCTTCTTCAAAGGAAAATGTCATTTGTCCCAGCACTAGTGCTGTGCTCCACAGCAAGACCTCCCTCCCCAGTGCTCAACCAGCTGCCAGCTCCTCTTGGGCATCCCAAGTGTTTGATCACTTTCTTTGCCAAAATGTCCTGTCCATCTCTGTTTTCTAACAATTTCCACTTTCCTTCCATGCCACCTATCCCCTCTTGGCCTTCTTAGCTTTTCCCCTGGTATGTAAAAAGCAAAAATATGAAGTAGTATTTAAAATGACTTATGAAGACAGTGAATGAACCAGTAATCTCAGACTGAGCATTTCCACCTTGTGAATTATTTTCCAAACCATACATCCACCACTTTTAAATACTGCTGAGCTGTATATATTAAGATATTATTTTTATTGTTGTTTTTCTTTGGTTTGTTGTTTCATTTTTTTGCTGCTGTTTGTTGTTGTTGGGTTTTGTTTGGTTGGTTTTGTTGTTTGGGGTTTTTTTTGTCCACTGCTAGACAGTTATTCCACATAATTAAACAGAACTACTAAAAGCATCCATAAAATCAACTCCATTGAAACAAAATGTCTGTAATTTCCTCTTAATTTTTTAATTTTAATGTGCATGGTGGAACTCATTCACCGAAATTACATCTGCATGTAAGAGAAAAGTAGATTACAGTTTTTACAGCTGGTTTAAAACAAGTTGAAGTAAACCATTCAGGAACAATAAAACTGTAAGTAAATTGTATGGCAACAAAAGAGCTGTATGGAGCACCAGAACAGCCTTTAGATGTCTGCAATAATGATCCCACTGTCTTCAACCAGGAAATATTCATTCTGTAATGGACAGTACTGCACAAGTCACAATTGCAAGCAGCACCCTTCATCTCTCACTATTACTCAAAACACTAAACAGAAAAAATTCTGACACCTTCATTGCCAAGTTCTCCTTCCCCCATAACAGCCTGATCATGAGAAATGGTGACTGTTGCAGGACAAACATATCTTACCTGCACCAAAGCCTGCACAGCATCAATTTGCCCAGTTATTTTTAGGCTCTCGTCTCCTTCGCCCGCACACAAGGAATCAAAAGAACAGGAGGTTTCCATATTGACCAGACAGTGCCTGTTCCGGGCACTGTATTCCACCAGATTGATCAACAGACCCAATCCCTGCAACAATTACAGAGTCAAGAGGGATTATTCACATTAAAAAGAAAATTTAGTGAAAAACAATCTATCCAGGTAAGTGTCTCCTTTAGGCCTTGTCTCTCTGAGGATACGTAATGTACCAACACACCTCTGTGAAATAGAGGCAGCAGGATTTAAGGGAATAATAAGGCAAAACAGAAATCCCTGTACACTAGTACTTTGATGCAGGAATGTCTAATTTTCCAATTCAGAACATGGAAATGTTTATAGGACAGGGATTCATGAGTCTAACCTTCAGATTATGTTCTTAAAAGATCCTTCACACATATAATTTCACTGATGCTATTTAGGCCACACCGACTCATTTACATAAAATTAGGGAAATTTGACAAAGCCTTTCTCTTAAACAGTAACATCAACCACACTTCCAAAGTTGAAAAGATGTTTCAGAATTAGTCATTCATTCTTCTTTAGCTAAATCTCTTTGTTCATCACGAAGTGCACTTTTTTTCCCACCAAACACAGGAAAAAGACCTCCAACCAGCCAAATCCTTAGAGAAACTTCAAGTACCTCACTAAGCATATATATATAGTCAACAAAAACTGCAGAAGAAACTATTCCTTAATGTGGAACCAGAGCAGTTCAATGCACAAGAAGGGGGTAAACCACTTTCTGTTAACATAATGAAGACAGGATCTTACCAGCACCCGAATATCAAATCTCTGTTCTTGAGGTAGGAACTTTGGAACCTGAAGCACACAATTCATGGCTGTGCCTATCAGACCATCTTGTTCACCTGTTTTTGTACTACCCCATTCTGCAAACAAAGAGTTCAGAGGCTCAGTTTTGACAATACTCATGTTCATAGTGGTAAGCAGATTGATAAAATCCATTTGGCCCTAAGGCTAAACCAGCCACTCAGCCCAAGCACACATCTGAACACTTCACACTTGCAATTGCGAATCCAGCTTGCAAAGAAACCATTGATTGCTCTGAGCAACCATCTACCATACACAACTGCTTCATTGCATTGTACACAGGAAAACCTTTATCAGTACAAAAAAAAAGCTTTACATTAGTGTTTTATTTGACATTTTACCACAGAATATGCCCAAAAATTGTTGTTTTACCGTTATCATTCGTCAGGTTGAGCAAGACCCCAATGATGGCCCTCATACAGTCTTCTACTGCTTTGCCCACGTGGTTAGTTACATTCTGGTGAGGCAGAGGCTTATTGTCTGGTAAACAGATACTGTCTTCAGCACGATTATATCGCTGGATTAACTCCTCACAATGCTGCAGTGCTCTGCAGGGAAGGGATACACAGCAAAATTATCTTTACAACACAGAGAACATTCCACCTTTATGCTTGTTTCACTAGGGAGAAGAACCCCCTCAAACACAGAGCTTATGCAGAATTTTGCTGATACCCATATGCCCAGTCTGTAGAGAAAGATAATCAATTTATCTATAAAATCTTTCATAACCTCAACCCAAAATGTGAAAACAAAAAACAGGAAAGCTTTGTGGCTTACAGCTTTATCAGTGTAGTATTTCAAGGGCAAAAGTTAATTTGCCTTTTGAGCTTCATCACAAGGCCTTACAAAAGATATCTCCTCTTCCTACAAACCCAGCCTCTCGTATCCTCTGGCCATCAAGGCACAACATGATTCTGACAGTGTTATCTAAATGTTCTCTTGTTCTCTTCTCAGAGCATTTTCCATTCCTTAAGAAATGACACATGATTTCCCAGCAGTAAAATCTTAATCTCGTAACACTAATGGACCACAGGCACAATTCTACTGCATAGCATTAGTTTCATGTTAAACCACCACACAGATTTCCATCAGAAACAAAAGCAGAAATGGCAAAAATACATACGGGTCAAAATAGCATATTAAACTGTTTTAATTTAAAAATATGCTCCAAATACCTAACCTACAACCATGAAATTATGTTTCCAATGAGGTCTGCAAAGTCAAACTTTCAGCTTCATTTGTTCACTTATGAAGAGCAATATGAGGGGCAGACAGGCTCTGCCAGCCAACTGAGACCTCACCCAGATTGATAAATGGGTTAGAGGTGTTTGTACAAGAATCTCGGCCAGGGAGAACAGCCAAGAACACAATTTCACTATTTTAATTCTTTCTTACACTGTCAATTCTGTTATGCTCCACTCCAGTAAACACTTAAGTGTAACGAAAACACAATAAATAAATGCAGCTTCGCAACTGCCTTCTGTGCTCTAACATAGTACAGGAGCTGAATCCACAGTTTGCAGCTTCTACAGAACCAACAAGAGCAGCACTACACATGGGTAGTGCTCATGTAGTTGCCCATATCCTCATCTAAATTAACTGGAGCATTACTTAATGAAAAGCAACAGTGGAAATTGTGGGTTATCCCCCACTAGAATCTTCCGGGATAACATTTATTTTTCCCCCTGTCATGGGAAGCGTTGTGCCAAATTGTCTGTCTTTGTTTTAAAACTTACTTGGCTGAGGAGACTATGAGTTGTGAGTCTTTGTATGCTATCAGATAGCTCTGATTTTCTGGGTTATGCACAGTTACCTAAAAAGAGAAGGAGAGAGTAATATTAAAAATAGGAGGGGTTTTTTTGCCCTGAAAGAGAAGCCTTCCCTTCCACTACTACCCCACTTTACCCAGTTCCATATTTCTTGATTATTATCCAGTGTAAACTTTCACTTCTCATTTTTAAGTAATGAATTTCACAGAACTGTGGCACTGAATTTAAAACCATCTTCCCTGGCAGAGTTAAGCACAGAAAACATGCAGCAGAACCTTGAATCCACATCCTGGGATTACACTATCCCAAGTGTGTAAACAGAACACAATTTTACATGTGATATCACTTCTAGGACTTGACATCAAATCCATTTCTGAGAGCTCATTACACATCCAATTGCAACACACAAGCCCTGAGTTTCCTTGATTGACATTTGGAATCAATTTTTAGAAACAACAAAAGTTCTTCTGTTAGACTTCCATAATTTGGTGTGTTTGGGGTTTTTTTTGGTCCCTCCCAGGTTTCTAAGGATCTTACTACATAACGAACCACCCATAAGTTCAAAGACTCTTCTAGTACTGCTTGGCAATTCCATCTATCCAACTTAATAGCAGAAAATGGATCGGAAAATTTCTCTCTCACCTTTGAGAAGGCACGTAATGAGAAATTAAGCTCTACAAATGTATCTCGTGTTTTGATTTTGTTCAAAGTTCTCAAAGGAATATTTACCATCTCTACTCACTGAATTGATGACAGGGCTAGTTTGCCTTTCAGGGCAGTTTTCCCTTTCAGCACTTAGCCAGATGATGGTTCAAATTAGCAGTTCTTAAAATATACATCCATTTATTGCTTTTAAGGAAATACTGCTTCTATAATGAGCAGCTATTACTCGACACACATTAAAGAGTCAAAGTCAAGCCTTGAGAACAACATCCATAAACAGCAGCTTTTTTGTAGGAACTTAGGAAAAAACATGCAAAAAGGACTGCAGTACACACACACACACAGAATAGCAAAACAAATGTCAAGCATTTTAGAAACACTGATGAACAGCAGAGAGTTAGTACTGGCTATTAAAATAATCAACATTAGAGTGTTATAATGTAGCTATATACTGAAAGACTAACACTGAAAAGATGTTCTTAAAAGGGTTTTCAGAAATGCAATGTATGTGCTTGTACTTACACTTTCTAAGACCCGTAAACACCTTTCTGCACCCCATAATGAAGCAACCAGCTTCTCTTCATTTTCATCACTGCTCAGGTGATCCACACATTCTTTAACTAAACACAAAAAGGAGTTATATTCCAGTATCAGTAAGAGGTCTTCAAAAAGCAAGTGTACAAACTAACTTGCTACCTGGTTTTACTCTTTATACACCCATAACACAGGGAAACAACCATGAAGACATGATCAGCAATCCAAAACTTCTCATTTCTGAGAGTAAATTAAAAACCCAAATCTTACTATTTTGACTTTACAAGTTTGTGACTGTTAAAAAGTCCAGCACATGTTCCATAACAGTAATGGACTGTTTTCAGTAGAGACAAGAGCTATGGCAAGCACACACTCCCCACACTTCACAAGTCTGAAATTGTAAATTGAAATCCTGTGCAAGTTGAACACTTCCATGTCTCCAATCCTCCCTTTGTTCGTCCTCTGCTTACTTAAGACCAAGCTTTATTCAGCTCAAGAATTCATTTCAGAAATGAATTTCCTACCTGTGAGATGCTCAATAAACCCCGAGACATACTTTTGAAAAAAGAATGAAAACAACCCCCCCCACCATTTTTTCTTGGAGGGCTGACTTCCTCTGGGATATTTAGTTCAAAAATATTAGGCCTGAATACAATTCTAGAAGACTGCCAAAGAGATTCTACTCTTGAATAAGTGTGCTGTATTTGTGTGCTGAACAGAGATATGTAGCACAGTAATCTCTAGTCTAAATTTAAGCAATTTTTAATCTCATACATTATAATACAGCATAATACATATTGTTTAACATTAAAGCTACTTTCAACCTCACATGCAACAGATTAAAGTCACTAATATTTCCCAATAATTCGATATTGAGTTGTGTACATTTTCAACACAGCTAATCAATTTTCTAGTTTTCATGAGAGAAAATGAATGTTAATAAAAGCAAACATCTCATGCCAAGTCACTGCTTTTTCACACTGTCAAAGCAATATCTTCACTATACCTTTATCTACAATATGATCCAGACCACCCAGAAGTCGCAGCTCTTCTTTAAACCAGTCCCCAGCTCTCTTGGAGGTGAGGGACAGTAACGTCTCCATTGCCAAATGCCCGGTCTGAAAGAGTAAGGGTCTGCAATTAGTGAAACCACCACATGCTGCTGCAGCCAACGTAGCAAATCATACAGAGACACGTCACATAAAAAAATGAAAGTAAAGATTCTGAGTAGAAGAACCACCAGAGGGAGCAAGAACGGACTGAAAAACATGCGTATCTTAAAAAAAGGATGGTACTGATAAAAAGGCACTTTGGATTTTCAAATTTTCTTTATTTTACTAATAGCTTAGAAAACCCAAGCGTACCCCTTGCAGTTGTTTCTTCTGTTAGAAGGAGAAACAAGTGGAGGAAGGAACTGAACAAATCAGCCAGGCAGGAAAAAAAAATCCTCCAAAAGCTGCAGTTTGTGTGTCTCCCCTATACATTGGTGCTGCTGCTTGTAGAACATTCTGCTTCCAACACAGGTATTTTGTGGTTTTTATTTGGGTATTTTTTGTGGGATAAAGCAATTAAACAGAAACACTGCAGAAAATCTTACTCTATTTACTGTTTTACTTTTCTTTCAAAAAAAGGAACACATACAGAAATTCAGCTATAGCAAAGGTAAGTTCACTTTCTGCACATGGAAGTTGAAAAGATTTTAGGTGACTATCTTAAATAACCCCTTGCAATGTTTTTAACCAAAATCAACACCATTTGTTAAGTCAACACTATAACTTGTTTTTCCAAAGGTCTCTATAAAAGGCAAATGTTAACAATAAAACATCTGTGGATGTACAAATTTACAACTACACAGAAGTGACTAGCACAGAGTTCTGTCAACACCTGGAAAACACACAGGCAAATCTGAACTACTATATCTTACTAAGTTCATACATGGTATATAAAGACAACAACGAAAGGCCAAAGAAAAAGCCTTAAGACCTCATTAAAACCAAATGAATTTCACCACTCTGGAGTTCCCTTCCCTCCCTGACACACTGGATTGGATTGTGGCACTTCAAGGAGGGCTGGGCTTACTCTGAGCTGTGCAGAAGGTTCCAGGACCCCAGTTCAAACCTCAGCACCTCCTGGGAATACCAGTACTCACTAGGCTTGGGAAACTTGAGCTCAGGTGATTCCTCTCACTGTCATAGACTGAGCTTGAAAACACTGCAGCATGGACATCTGAAATCAGGCATAATCTCAACCTGATTGATAGGAGCCGACTGAAAACTCTCCTTGGAGATCTTTATAGCGACCAAAGATTTAGGTACCGTCCTAAATACCTTCACCACAAAAGCTCAAAGGCCACACAATATTTAAATATGGTGATTAGTTTTTCGCCAAAGAGCAATAAGACTTCAAGCAACTCCATGAGAATATCATCTGATATTTGTACTACTGAACATAAGAACGTCATTTTCTTTTTTTTAAATAAAAGCAAAGAAATCTTGCAACCCTTTTGCTTTTGAAGAAATAATCCATTATATCCAATTCTTATGTCAATTACCACAAAATTTTAAAAGCAAAGATTCAAAACGTGGTTCCTTTAAGCTTTCAGCCTTATGCTGAGAGTGCAAACCAGAATAACCTCTTTCATCATCTGAAAAGCAAAGTCACTGAAGGTTTTTGTTATGATGCAACAGAGAGGAGCTGCCTACAAGCACAAACTGCAGAGGGCTGTGCTGGCTGACAAGGGCCATTTGCTGACATGAAGGCCAAGTTCCTCGGGTTTTATCATCTTCTAAATCAGCACAAAAATTCTGGAACAAATTCTACCCACAGAGAACTCCTTTTCAGTTTCTGGGCGTATGCTGTTAATGTTAAGGTCAATCTAGAAAATAGAACCCTTTGAATACCTGTTTGAGTACTCAAACCCAACTTCCAGACAGTCAAACAACATGGTCTGGAGAGAGAGGCAGTACTGATCATCTGTGCAGGATTCAAAAGGTGAAGGTCTAACTCGTTAAGCACAAACTGGAGTTATCAAAACATCTGCTGCAATCCTCCCATTTCTTAGTGCATGTACGAGTCTCAAAACGCACACATCTTTTCTTTACCCTCACAAGATTCACATTTTTGTTAGCATTTTTCTGGTACAAAACAGAAATTACTTATTGTATCACATGACAGAGATCTATTTGAAGGCAGCTTGATCTCCTACATATGAAGTTCATTCCTGTCTCTACTTACCACTGTTACTCTCTTAAATTGGAAGAGAACCTAATCATCTCATTTGGCTTGCAAATACTCTTTAAACACTATATAGTCTCTGCTTCTAGATGGTGCAGCTGGGAGAAAACCAGTTTCCATCTGTGAGATACTACAGTATTCAATGCACTTACAGCAAGAGCTCAAAATAAATTTAAGAAATAGAGCTGTCTCAGAAAAACCCCCACAAATAAAACAGCTGAACTGATGGCCTAAGATATTACTGCTCCTTCCTCATGAGCAGCTTCCTCCCAAGACAGAGTCCCTTCTGATATATCCTCTCCCTTTAAAACCCGTGCCTAAGAAAACACGAGAACAGAATTACAGTTCATAAAAAAGCATCAGGCTAGATGAGATTCTCAATATGAGCAGAGCTCAAGCAGGAGACAGTGGTCTTTGTGGCTGGATGCTTTAGCCATGAGGAACCTGTACCAGCTGTTCCATGTTTAATAAAGGGAGCTGTCTTACATTTTATAGTGCAAGAGATACCCTGGCACTGACAAACTGTGCTATGTGAGCTGCCTGCAGTGCCAAACCAGCACTGAAATAAGACTCTGATTATACCAACTCCTAGCTGATCACCACCTAGAGAACAAATTTTATTCTGTGTTGGTATTTTCAGACTGTAAACCAAAAGTGGAGAATATGATCCCAAATTCATTCTTCCTTTGCAGATTTCCAAGGCCAGAAAATTAATATGAGCCTCCTACCTGCACATTTCACGTATTTGCAGAAAACAAACCTAAAACTGTCACTTGTAAACAATTCCCCACTGTCACCACAAACTGATTACCAAGGTTAGCAATGATGACATCAGTATTATCTTCCTCACCCAAAATTCAGCTCTTTCTATTGCTACATAGCACTGAATTTTCATACTGTGGTGGTTTGACCCTGGCTGGATGCCATCTGCTTGATGCATCAAACCATGGCTAAAGTTATTTTTAAACAAAACCAGTTCACTCTGCTGCAGCTCAAGGTATTTTCATAAAAAGCAAGTATGTTTGAGAAAGGGAAGAACAAAATTTGTCCACATTTATGGTAATCAACAGATCTGCCACCACACTTGGGGCAGGGCAAAATCTGTTTCTGTAGGACAGATGTATTTTTTTTAATGGCAAAACCTGGACCATGTTTTCAATTAAATACACAATACTCTTATTCCCACACACAAATTCCTATTTGTTCATGAAAGTACCTATAAATTTAGGCAAAGAGATGGAGTCAAATAATCTGAGCATGGTCTTGAAACACAGGATTATTTGAAGTGTTACTTGTTTGCAATTGCTCCCTCTAACCAGCTGCCCTTGGCAGGGGTGAATGGACACTCAGACAGCTGAGGAACACCCTAACTTTATCCTACTAACAGCCTTTTAAAAAAGGAAATTCCTAACTGGAAGAAGAAAATACTGGCAGTGCAGTCATGTGTATTTATATCAAAGGTTGACAAAGTGTCACAGCTCCTTCCCTGGCGGTATGGAACTAAGGATGATGCTTTACAAGCTCTATTTTATTAAGCATTCCACAACTACCATGGCTTTCCAATAAAAGCATGTTACCCACCGTGATGTTTTCGAGATCAAGATGTTTGTTGTGAACTGTTTCACATAGTCTCCGAATTTTTTCCTTAATTTTATTCATGTCTTTTTCATTCAGCAGCTTGGCAGAAGAAGCATCTTGTTCCAATTCCAAAAGCCGGATCATCAGATCTAGACTAGCTCTGTCTAAATCCATGTTCAAACGATCCCTGCTCAGGATGTACATCAGAGCTGCTGTACAAAGGGACAAATTCTTGGGTTGAGGGAGAAAGGAAAAACAAACCAGTTAGTTTTTACTAATCATTTTAGGCAGATCTTTTACTATTTTTAACAAACAAGTCAAAGATTTATGAAAGAAGCCCCAATCTACACTAGCGCTTGCATCAGTACTCGCTGTTGAACACAAGATTCCTGCTAACCATGTGTTCTCCTAACAAATAAAACGGAGACACAAAGCACACAATATACTGACAAAGCCCCAGTAGAAAAGCAGGAGATTCTCCTTTTTAGAGACCCTGCTACAGACAGAACAAGAAGCAGCTCCTCCAGCAACACAGGATTACACAAGAGACAGATGGCAGGGAAGTAACGAGAAAAAGCACTGGCTGGGTGGCAAGTGGGTGGACACTCTGGTTCAAGGGGATGAACTGGTGACAGCAGCAGAAAACACAGACATCACACGGACAGCGTCTGCAGAGGGGGAACAGGAAGAGCACCTGGTGACAAACTCCAATTCTACCAAACAGGTCCATCAATCAACGGTTTATTCAAACCTCTTCAGCATACATGCATTTTATTTCCAGGGGAATTATGCATTTTTGGAAGCAGCCAGAGCACAAAACAGCTTCCTCCCTGCCCCTTAACATATGAACGTTACTATTCTGACCACCCTTATCTTAAAAAGAAGCTGTGTAGAGGGACCTCTTAGTAGCCAAAGAACATTTAATCCTTCTTCAAGAAGGAATTAAATTTTATCTTCATGAGGATCCAGAAAACCAAAGGCAGAAGTTGATTGTCAGGAAGGGACCAATGACAGAAGAGAGTGTTGCAAAGTGCAGCACTTGCACCGAGAGCACTGAGCTCCAAATTATGGTAAAGAGGAGAAATGTTACAGGGAATTGAGTTGTGCTGGGAACAAAACTTTCAAAAGGCTTTGACAATAACAGGAGTCGAGAGCAGGGGGAGGGTGTGGGGTATGACTGTCTTACTGAGTTCAAAGAGTCAATATGCTGCTTGCATCCACTGCAATTGTTTCTGTATAAGGTACGTTAAAAATGGAAACAAACTAATTCTGGGATGTGAATGTTGTACAGCTCAACAGGAAAGAGCAGAATTTCTGTGTCACAGCAGATTAACATCTTGTTTAGAATTCAGCCAACCACCAAAGCAATCATTAAGTGCTGTTTATTTTAGAAGCAAGTTATAATCATACTGGGCCATACTAAGCAGTATCAGCATAACCAAAACAGGATTAGGCAGATGACAGTCTACCAAAAGCTATGTTAAAACTCCTTCCTGTCTGAGTCAAGGAAATCCTCAGGTGAGTAAAGACTTCAGTCTCATCCATTACCAAAGATGCACCTGAAGTACTGAAGGAAGGAAGCAAGAGTTTCCAAATCTACATCTCCTTCCATGAATACAACCTTGAGCCAGGGTTGTTTAAAAAAACCAACCACAATGTTAGCTGTGAATATCACTACTCCAGCCCTGCCAGATGTAAGGCAGAAAGCAATTATACAACTTACCTACATACACAGGGTGTACATTGTCTTCCCTTTATTTTTATTAACTTTCTCCAATAAGCCTTGCAATTTTATAATTTTATTATAGAAATCATTTACTCTTTATTTACTTTCAGCTGTCTTATACTGTAAGAAATAGGTTCCTGAAGAAGACTCAGTTCTTTTGGACAGGCAGTAATTAAACAGGACACAGGAGCACAGGCATTCCAGAGAAACCAAAGGCTACTCTGCTGACCATCGTTCACTCAAAGTGGGACCTAATAAAGCAACATCTAAGAAGAACTCTTTTCTAATGACCAGAATTTTCTCAGTGAGTTTTGTGGCAAAAAAAAAATGGCTTAAGTCCCCAAAGGAATTTCTATCAACTAGAAACTACGCAGCAGTTAATAGAGGGAAACTGCTGAATTTATAACCTGGGTTGCCAATATTCAAGCATTTCAAAAAGTCAGAGACTATTCTTAGATCACTACTCAGAAATGCTTTTCAGATATTACAAAGTCTGATAAGGGAAATCACACACATTTTGTGAAGCTCTGTACCAAGCCCTTGTCTGTCCCGACTTCCCTTCTTCTCAACCCAACCCACTTTCCTTTGTGCAGGGAGTAATGTTTCTCTCTCCCTATCAGTTCTGCCAAAACTTCCCGTCAGACCTGCCTCCAAGGTTTCAAAACACTTAAGTGTGATCAGAAGGGACCAAGACACGATGCAGAAAGTTTCAGGCTGCAGGACTGCTGGAGAACTGGAAAAGCCAAGAGGAGAGCACTAACTCTGTGTAACAAGAATCCAGTTCCTGCCACAGCACAGACACAAGAGGGACTCTGGCCAATAAGCTCCAAATGCTGATGTGCAGCAGGAAAACTGTGATGTTGTAAAAGCACAGGTCTCAAATGTGAATGGTGCTTTTAACATGGAACAAACCAGCTTTAGCTTCATGCCAGTGATATTTCTAGAACTGGCTTCTCTTAGTCCCTGTAGGCAAGTTGGTTTCATTTTGAATAAAACAACTCTCCATTTCGCTCTGATCTTTTGTAAGTGTTAAATTCACCACCCTGCCTGAAAGCCATTTCATGCCCTACCATACACAGAATTCTGAGCTGAGGAGAAGAAAATTGTTAGTACAACTCATTTTTGATCAGCATCCTAAGAAAACAAACAAAGCAACCAAAGAATCCAATCAATCTGTTAAAATCCCACCCTTACAGATTGCAGTAGAGGCGCAGTTTTTTCGGGTGAGCTTCCCCCATCCCATGCTACTCCTCAAGATGCTTAAAACACATTCCGCTTCCAAATAAATGTAGAGAGATGAAAAAAAGCAAAATAAATAGAATTTGCTCTAGACAGAAATTTTATGGCATATCTAACTATGGATTTGCACCCCATACCTCTACAGAATTCAGGCAAACATCCTAGTTGAACATACACTCCAGAAACAGCAGACCATTTACACCCACTCTCATCCCTGTCTCCTCTTGCTTGTTCTATTTATACTCCAGCTTGTGGGAACAGATGGTTATTTTCTAGGCTTCAGCACTACATTTAATGCACTTTCATTTTTTTAAAGTTATTCACATGGTGAAGACATTACAAAACCACATTTCTGTGCTTAACTACTGACAGCTATTACAGAAATACAGTTTTCATTTTAAAAATTAATAACACATCATTTATAGAGCAGTGCTGAAGAGACAAAGCCAATTAAAAACTCAAGCTTAAACACAAGTCTAAAGGAAAAATTTGGTGGAACAAGTAATTTTCCTGGGATTATTTTTGAGAATAGCTCAGTAAAATAGCTGGTTAGTTTGTTTTCCTTGCTGGTTAAAGAAATGCCAACTCCCCATATGCAAATGGTATTTTATACTCCTTATGGAAATATTACTACACCCTCAGTCAGAACAACAAATGCCCACATTTATTTCTATTACCAGTGTCATTGTGGCACTTTCTCATCTCCAAAATACCTTAAGAGAAAATACAAACCGAATAATTGTGTGGTTTCTAACTCAGTCTTTATTAATCTTAATTGGATTTGAGCCATGCATGCAAAGCCTAGTGTGATTTATTACTCTTGAGTTACTTTGAACTGAGATTTAGTGGAGAAATGTTGTTCATTTTTTCAAAATTTAAATTGTAGTGAAATAATTAGTGGGTAAAGGGTAGTATGGAAAGACAAATGTGCTTATACAGAGAGGATCATATTGGAGCATATATTGTCAGTAGTTAGGGCATCTATATTAGCATTTACAAAGAGTAGTTTAATAAATCAGTAATTTCATAATTCTGTAAAACCTGTACCAAGAACGCACTGGAACTATGTTAAAATATTAACCACCATTTCCCCCCCCCCCGACAAAAGGGAGCATTTCATCAAATATACTGAAAATAGTGAATATAATCAATGCTTTTTACTACTGCAGACTAATAATAGCACTCAATTTCCTTTTGAACTGTATGTGCTGGTTCTTTGGAAAATGAAGAAATAATGGTAACTGTTAAAAGACAGCCAAAAATACACCCAGCAAGCTTGTACACTTTCCAAGGAACCGGAGCTGTCCTCTGCTCATCTCCTGCAACACAGTGGTGGCAACTGGCCTAAATAGCGTGACTGTACTTGATTTATTTCTAGTATCTCTTGGCAGTATTTTGTCAGCTCACAAAATAACGAATTCAGTGAACCTGCTGCCTGTGTTTCACAGTTAGCCATTGCTAATTTTTGAGGGAGATGGGAAATAAGCTATTATTCTTGATCAGGTACTTAAGACTCTACAGCTTTTCCTCCCACCCACAGTAAGATGTCAAACACCATCTCTGAAATGTGTGTTTCTGTGGGTGCAAAGTTTCATGCTGCATTGTATGTCATTCTTCCAGAGCTATTACAGAAAATAAAGAACCTGATCAGATATACAGATCCGCTACCCATTTAAAGTCGCATCTCCTATGGTCAGCTTTTGTAAAAACATTTCAAGGGATACCCCATGGAGAGGTGAGGGAAACCCCAAGCTGCTTCAGTTTAACTCTCAGCTCATGTTACCACAAGCAGTTAAAACTTCCTTTTCCTAGATTTCTCACAGAACACTGCACACACTCAGGGCATCCTACAACTGCAATCACACTGGTGCTCAAGGAGAAAAGACTAAGACATGAAAAATTCCCACAACAGCTACAGAAGAGGTGACAGGTAATTCACGTACAAGCAAGTCTGGAGATGAGCACTCAGAGCCACCTTTCAGTGTCAGAAGGATTCCTTTCAAAAGTATGGTATGTTTTGGAAAGAAATAATAAATACAATAATAAAACTATGAAAAAAAGCTTCAGAGAAAACACAAAATAGCAATCCAAAACACAGTCAGTTTTTTAACAAAAATTTCAAACCCAGAAGCACATACAGAGTGGAAGAGGAATGTGTCGTTGGAACACAGGTGCTGCAACCACTGACCCCAGATGCACAGGACACTGGACCCTTGGCCTTCAAATACATGGGCATGCACAGCAGACAGGTATCACCCAACTCTAATGAAATACACAATGGATCCATACCTGATGGTGCTGGGAATCATCCAGTGTTTTGAAAACCATGGCTACCATCCCATGTGCTCGCAGATGCATTCGGAAGCTGGGCATGGCACACTTTGTGGCCAAGCTGATTACACTGGAGGAAATGAATTCGGGATTAGAACAACTGAAATGATGCCGTTAAAAACCAGCAGATAAACAAGTGCACAGGACTGACCATATGTCTCAGACCTGACAAACTGCTGGGATGTCTCTTGTAAAATCTGTACAAGGCAAGTTTGCAATTGGTGAACAAAGCAATGTTTCATTCCACATTTGCTCATCAGCACCAAACTATGTCTGCTTTATTTGAAGCTTGGTAAACCCAATTGGAAAGGGCACCCTGACCTTGCTTCTTAAGCAAAAAAAAAAAAAATTACAAAAAAAATTACAGTAGTTAAACCGAGAGTGAAACATTCCTGGATTAAGTATGAAGGTCTGATCCCAGTGACATGGGAGAGCTTATTATGGACCAAGGCACCATGAGGAATTGTAAATGTGCACTGCCGCTGCTGTCTGATGGTTATCCAACTGACTGCCTAGTCCTGCTTATGCCTGACAACACTTTCACATAAAACTTTTATATTTATTGCTGCATTTATGATTGATGGAAACATTATAGATTTCAGAAAAAATCTGATAAATACTTAAGTCTAAATCAGTGCCCAGTATAACAGTTCATTTTGAAAATGGAGCCCCTCCCCGGCTTTATCAGTGAGCTGCCACTTCTGGCACAGTGCAATATTAAAATATATTACTTTTAAAATATATTGCTTTTAAATGTGCAGTAATGTGGGAGTGATTCTGCAACTGAGTCTTCCATGACTACTGAGGAATCTGATTGTGAGACACTCACACATTAAGGTGCTTAAAGAATAAGGGGCCTTTCTGTCTCCAAACACAACAGCATCACTCAGAGCTTACCTACCAGTTTCTGATTCTTTTATGTCTAGTCCTATCCTTATACACTGATTTCCTTGGGAAAAACACTGTCTTTTAATTTGTTAACTGAAAGAAAAGATTTTTATGGTGTTTATATAAGTTACATTCCATTATTTAAATGTGGAAAGTAAAGAATTCAATTTAGGATCTTAGTAAGTTTGCCATGAGCAAATTAAGAGCACTTACTATGAAAAATACTCTAAACTGTCATGTCATTTATGTAATAATTTATTTTTCCCTTAACAGATATACAAACTGGATAATAGGGTTCTTGTATTTACACTCCAGCAACAATACTCATTGCTACTTTCTGAGGAACAAAGAATAAATTTTAAAATAACTATCTTAAAGGCATATAAAGCTTTTTCTCAGTCACAGTCAAACCACAAATAAAGCATTCCCATCACCTGTCTCTAAGGATTCAAGTTTTTTTTCTTCTCTATTATTTCAGTTTTATTAAACAGAGAGGAAAATTTACAAATATATAAAAATAATATCACATGGTTATATTTAACATGATTACGATTACTTTTATGTCCAAGGAATGGACTCCAATAGCAAGTCACAGATTTTTTCAAAGCAAGACCAACGTTTTTGAAACTAACTTCACAATCATGTGCAATCTGAATATTGAGAGTGCAATGAGTAGTCCAAGAGATCTTAGGGAAGCTGCCCATTAATACTGAGGCCTCAGCACTTCCAGTGGGTGCCTGCTATGTTACTCCTCAGCAGAGGATAAAGGACAGGCAGTTGGATTTAAACTCTATCTCAGTGTTACGTTAGTTTTTCATTATCAGCTAACTTTCTAGTCTTAGGGATTTTATTTTAGAATAGAATTTTGCATGTAAGACAGAACAGACATCATACAGAAGACAGCACTAAACAAAGAAAAGCGGTTACAAAACACTTCTTAGATCTATAGCAAGGGTAACAAGTGTGTCAAAGATGTCTCTTATGGTGCAATTTTCTATTTCATCTTGGTAGTTATACTGCTTTTGATTACTCACAGGATACCATCTTTATTGTTAGTTTCAAATTTTATTCTTCATAGCAGAAGTGCCAGATAAATGGCAATGACATTTTAAAGCACGGTCTCTTCTCTGACAAACACTTAATTTAGTACCTTTTATAAATATAGGTCCAGTGTTTATTTTAAGATATCTTACCTAAGGCAACGTGTGTTTAGGGGCTGATTGCTCTTCAATCCACTTAGCAAGTACTCAATATCATCTGTGAACTCTTGATTTTCACCAAACTCCACTACATCATTGAAGTGCTTTACATGCTGAACAACAGTGTATAACTGGAAAAGACAAATATTTTGACCTAGGTAAATTGCTCTTGGGATTGATTATAGTCTTAAAAAGTACAGTTTTAAAATCTATTCAGTTTTAAGTGCAAGGAAAGGTTAAGAAGTTAATGAAGGCCATTCAGCTATTTAGATAAAAATATTATTCTTAATAGGAAAGCCAAATTTCATTTTGACACTCTTCCTTCAGTACTTAGGATTACTGATAATTCTTTATCTTAAAAATTTGTTAAGAATACTTACTTCTTTGTCTTCTTTCCTACATTTCAATGCAGTTACTATCTCTTGATAGGGCTGAGTAGGTATTGTCACAGTTTTTATCACTTTGGGAGGTGGTGCAGGAGCCTTAAAAACTCCATCATCTTTATGAATTGCCTCCTTTGAAGATAGCCTTACCTATTAATAAGAAAGTGCTAAAATGGGCAGGTGTTTTGAGCACGTAAACATACACCAAATACATCAGGAAACAGTACAGGTGTGCAATTGTCAAATTCACATTTTGGGACTATTCAGTCCTTGCCCTACACTACCAAGATGTACCTAAGCTGTGTGATAATGCACCTATACTAAACTGAAAAAAAAAAATAAATTCTATGTATCAGGAAAGTGCCAGTACAATTCTGAAACTTAAAAAAGAAGAAGAAAAAAAGAGTTTTTTATACTAGTTCCTTAAGCTTTAGGATAAGTAAACCAATCCTATTCAGTGTTCAAGAAGTTTTTTGTTGCTCCTTTACACTGGAGCTCCCAGGAATGACCCAGCTGGCTGCTGTACGTAACCTGCAGAGTCCCAGGGTCTGGACACGAGCACAGCACTGAGCCTTGACATCTCAGCAGAGCCTGGACTGCAGAACTCTGTGCTGACTGCTCTCCTCTCTCCCTGCCAGAGCACACTGCACTCCTGTCCTCAGCATGTGGCTACCAGAAAACCAGCCTCTCCACCCTGGCACTCCAAAGTCTATCTTAGTCTTGTGCCTACAGGCAAGACATCAATATGAAGTTCGCAGCACCATAAAATTGCCACACAGAGAAAAAAGAGCCATGGTGCTTGCCTCAAACAGCCACAGCATGCTCTTTCAAATTCATGGTGTTCTCTGTACATGAGCCTGATTCTATTTGTGCTGGTAAATATTTCAGGAACAACACATCACAGCACAAAAATACAGCAAAACCTGTTCAAACCTCAAACAGGCAGTAGAGAACTTGACGTTAGGACTAAAATAACTACTGACAGGTTTGCAGACATCTCAGGCAAGTATTACAGGTTTCCCCTCAACCTACTTTGCTGTATTAGTTTGAGGCTACTATAAGCTTAAGTGTCAGCTTATCTTCAGATTTGGCACAAATTCAGATAAGTCAAGTTCCAGAAAACAAGGCATACAGGAAAAAAACCTTCAAATGCCAAATTCTAAATGCACAAGCGCCAACACCAGTGGTCATTTACTTACCCTCAATCTCTCAGTAACATCATGTACTTTTAGTTTCCTTACATAGAAAAATGAGAATACTTTTAAAGTGTGACTGAAAAATGGAATTAATACTCAGGCATAGAGGATGCATGAATTGTTACTGCAGTGGTATCTGGTGAGAAAGCCTTCTTGTGCATTGTACATTGACAGTCAAAATTAAAACAAAAGCCAAAACAAGCTGTTGTATTAATGGAGTGTTCTTTACATTCTGCCTCTATCAGTACATGGCATTTCAGTGCTGGCACCAGTGGCAAAATGCTAATAAACCACCCTGAAAAGCTGTTTTAGAGCACATGCTGCAGGATTCTGATCTTATCAGTCTGTGAACACAGGAGAGCCAGTCAAGTATCTCATCCAAGTCTTGGATAATGGCTGCCCCTTCAAAGCAAATTCCAAGGGAGCCAGAAGAGAGTACTTGGCATAAGTTGGCTTGATGTGGGTTTCTCACCATAAACCTGAGACAAATTTATTCCAGTCTTCAGGTAACAAAATTCTACAGAAATTAGAGAGGCAGGATCATCTGAACAGGAACTACCACTGCACATTTGGCTGAAGGCTCAGTTATCTCATTTTCGTTTTTAACACATGTCATTTACACACATGTAAATCAAGGTTAAAAGAGACTGAAGTAACTCCAGGTGTACATCACAACATGAGGAGCACATACAAACAAATTCCCCTGACTGGTTTGTTCAGCCAAACCTCTGCTGTGTTCCTGAATTAATATTTTCATGGTTCCAGTTACAAAGTAGAAGTGTGAGAGAAGACAAAAGCGTCCGTCTCAATGAATGATCCAGACATTTTCCTAGCTTGGAAAAGTTATATTCTAAGTCTGTCTGAGTAGACTCAGACAAAACCTGACTTTAGGTCAGCTATCAGGGTGCTTCACAAAAATCAGTATCAATACAGAGATTCAGTAAGCAACCAAAGCTTCAGTTCAAAAGTTCATAATTTAAATTGACAAAGGGGTTTAAGAAAAACCCAGGGCTGAAATTTCTCCTCTCTCCTCAAAAAGAAATGTTTATTTTCAAATGAGTCATTTGCATTTTCCAGGCAGTGCAGTTAACATCCAGTGAAGGCTGCTCAGAGTACTGTGAGCAGGCAACCAAAACCAACCACAAATCAAAGGGGAGGCAGTATCAGAACACCACACACAGAGGTACAATTTGGGGGGAAAAAAAAATCAACATAAAAAGAGACAAAGTAAAAAAAAAAACCTACCACAAAATGGTGGCAACAACAAATGCTGAAAGTGTTAATCACCACAAAAATCTCTACTTTCTGATTTTCTGTTCTCAGGCAAGTACTGTCAGCATGGCACCAAATCAGAGAAGTTTACTGACAATGTACAATGCTCTCCTGGCATAATCAGTAACAAGTCTCAGACATATAAGCCCAAGACCATGGATCCTCAAGGTCTCAAAAGAGTTAAAAACCAATCACCTTGAGCCTCAAAATCATCACTAACTTTTGAACAAACAACTTTAGAATGGTTTCCATCTCGTCTACTCCTTGTAGACACCCATTATGTTCACATGAACATTTCTGACTGTACACAGAAAATGTTGTTTCATTCATTGTATCTAAAGACTCAAGTCAGCAACTCTCATCACTTGATTGGAAAGGAAAGATAAATGAAATACATAGCTCTTTTTAAGTTTTTCCTTTTTGATCTGCAATTTGCTGATTTCTATGGTCATCAGCAAGTTAAAGTTTCCCTCACAAGACCAAATAAAGTCCATGGTTAGAAAACTTAACTTTGGCAGATTAGGGAACATAACTTGAAGTATTCTTTTGGAACTGTATATTCCTTCAAGCAATATGGAAGATTCCATTCTATAGTATCTTCACTGACAATTTCTTTTCTATCAAATACCCAACGGCTCACATCACAAAGTGGACTTCATTCTGAATTACTGTGACATTACCAGATAGAGAGAAGTTGGTGTTGTTTTGGTTTTTTTTTTTAATAAAAATAAGTGCATTTTAAAAGGTGATTTGAAGAATCTGAGAAAAATACAACAGTCTACTTACTGGGACACTGGGAGTTTTCAAAGCTGGTGGTGCTGGCAAAGCCTCTGATTCTGGCTGGTTCCAGTGTCTAGCATTATACACAGCTTTTGTGGGAGACTAGAAGATGAAAACAAAAGTTATTTTTTCAGTAAATTACCAGTAGTCATTATACACTTGAAAAATTGCTGTAGTAATAATGTAGCCAAACCAGAAAAATGAGCTTCATTTTCTCCCCTTCCCTATTCCCAGCAACACAGGTTCCCAATATCATATATGTGTATCATAAAACTAGACACTCTTGGAAGAATCTGATGGTTTTAAGGATGTACAGACCCACTCAAATGTCAAAAGACATGATATGTACATATTTTAAGAATTTTTCACTTTTTCTATCTCTTAAATTTATTCAAGGGCAAAAGGCCTGTAACCTTCCTATAGACAAGAACAGACAGCTCTGGGGGAGAAAAACATGTTAGCAAACACCATGTCAGTAGAAATATGACTAGTTTGGAATCAAAATGCAGAACTGGTAGAGATTTTGATGCTTGGAGGAATAGAAACACTCAATTTATTAAGATTAAGATGTTTCATTTAAGGAGCCTGTTCTTTTTGTCTTACTGAAAAATGTGTCAAAGTCAAATCAAAATGCACCAAAATTTCCTGTCTTGGCTTTCTCTAAGAAATATATTATGTTTCCCAGAAACTCGAAGATAGAGCTGTATTTCCAGCATTTGAGTTTACCAAGCCATTTGCATAATAATATTGCAGACTAACACACCACTACAATTTTCACAATTTCCCAACATGCCATGTCTCGAATAAACTGTATAACCACCTGCCTTCCCACAGCACTTAGAGAGCATTTCAAATGTGAAAAATAATTTTTTTAAAAAAAAAGCAGTCTGGCAAGAGAAATGTTTTTCTGCCAAAATATAACGTTTCAACTCTTTAACCCAAATACAGCTCATATACAGCCCACAGAGGGGCTGTGTGAGGCAAGGTCAGCAGCATTATGAGGTTTCCCTATGTCAAAAGCTAAAAAGCAGATTTTGTAAGTTAAGGGTCTCTATATCTCTCTACAGTAAATCTCTACTACGCAGCATCCTTCCATTCTTCACATGAGAAAATCCCAACTAATAAAATTTCAAGGAGTGAAAACCTTAGCTAAATCACTCTAGTTTCTAGACAACAGGAAAGCCTCTTTCTCTCGTAGAGAAACAACTTAGATGAGCTGTTAAATTACATTTGCAAAGCAGTGCTCATGCACCATTCAGCAACATGCCACAGTAGCTATTATCTTATGTTTCACGGATTCTTCCAAGGAAGCTCTTTTAAACAACATAATGTTGGGCTCAAAAAAATTAATCTGAGAAACCACGGTCATGTTCATGCTGCTGGAGTTAAAAGGGGACATCTGAACCCACAAATGGGAAGACTGTATCATACAGATCCTTATTTGAAAAAAGTTAACTGATGGAGAAATGGTTAAGAAGTTAACTCTCTTTTGTCCTACACATTCCAGAGCAGTAAACTTTTACCCAGAATCTGGCTCGGGGCCTGCAGTGAACAAAGGAAAGACAACATAGTAAGAAAGATTTTTTTTTAATCAAGAAAGGTACAAGTTTCATACATGTTTGTAACGGAAATGAATCACTGCACATTTTTTTAGATACTCACCTTTTTTCCCTTTAATTACTCACAACTGTTCCACAATTTATCTCAGTGCACATTTAAGATAGGGAAGAGTGTGTGCAAGTTCCTGGGTGCCCTACCCTGGTATATGGGATAATTCAACGAAATAACACACTGACAAGTAACCTGCAAGGAAGTTCAGCATATCACAGAATCACAGACTAGTTTGGGTTGGAAGGGACCTTAAAGATCCTTTAGTTCCAACCCCCTGCCATGAGCAGGGACACCTTCCACTAGAGCAGACTGCTCAAAGCTCCATCAACCCGGCCTTGAATACTTTCAGGGATGGGGCATCCACACCTTCTCTGGGCAACCTGTGCCAGTGTCTCATCACCCTCATGGCAAAGAATTTCTTCCCAATATTTAATCTAAACCTGTTCTCTTTCCACTGGAAGCCATTCCCCCTTGTCCTACTAAATGTGCTTGCAAAAACTCCCTCTCCAGATTTCTTGTAGGTCTCTTTAGGTTCACGAAAGCTGCCCTAAGGTCTCCTCAGTCTTCTACTCTCCAGGCTCAACAACCTCAGCTCTCTCCGTCAGTCTTCACAGCTGAGGTATCCCAGCCCTCCCATCACCTTTGTGGCCTCCTCTGGACTTGTTCCAATAGAGTTTCATGTCAGTGGAGAGGGGACAATCCCCTCCCTCAACCTGCTGGCCACAATTCTGATGCAGCCAGGACAAAGCTGGCTTTCTGGGCTGCAAGTGCACATTGCCAGCTCAGGTCAGGCTTCCCAAGTCCTTCTCCTCAGGGCTGCTCTCAATCCATTTTCTATCCAATCTACTTAATATCAGTTTCAGCTGATGCATAATTCTTAATCTTGCAGGGAAGCTTAACTATGACAGTTCTGACAGCAGTGTACTGCACTACAGCTGCCAGAAACCCTGTTAGTATAGCATATTCTTTATTAATAGTCCCAAATCTCAGTTAGTATTCGATTCCTGCATAAAGGATACTAATAAATTAGCATTCCTGAATTTCCTGGGAGCTCCATGCTGCACAGCAGCTTTAGCAGCTTTGCAGGTCTCTACACCAGCCGTGTCAGGCTCAGCACACCAAGCAGCAGGATGCTGTGGGCAGACAACCCACACGACAGGATCCTGCAGCTGTGGCATTCTTTTAGCTCCATGCAGGAATAATCACAGAATTACAGAATATTTTGAGTTGGAAAGGACCCACAATGATCATCGAGTCCAACTCTTAATGGGGGCACAGACCCACAAAGGCTCTGTGGCAGGACTCTCATAGATATGAGCTTCCAGGTAAAAAAAGCACACCACTCTTGGGACACAAAGCCTCTGTCTGCACCCTCCCTGTGCATTCCTCGTGCTCCAGGATGAGCCAAAGAGCCCCTGGCAAGCGCAGGGGGGGCAGAATCACGCTGGCATCTGAGCTCCTCTTAGCAAGGCAGCAGCTGGGTCAGGCGCTGTCTGACCTGTGCAGCCCTGGCTGTTCCAAGGTGAGCACCTCTGGCAAAGAGGTACAGCCGACACGGAGCAAGTTCAGTGCTTTGGTAGGAAGAAACAAATAGACCAACAGCTGCGCCAGCACCAGCAAAAGGTCCCCACAGCATCAGAGTGATGCCTTCAGCAGAGAGCAACAGCTGATGCGTAGGAAAGAGTTCAACAGGGCAAACAGATAAAAACAAATTCCTTCTAAATACTCAGGGCTCAGAGGCTTCCAAAGATGGAATGCTTTTTATTTAACAGTCAAAAATAGGCTTTTCTTCCCTGATTTGCCTTAATCCCTGGTACATCAAAAGCTAGAGAACCCCAAAGTATTTTGTGACATGGCACTTCACAGCTCGCTTAAGCATTACTTGTGCAATACAGAAAAAAAAAGCTACATTTTATAATGTAAGAAAACAAGTAAAGGCCACCAATAAATGGCTGCTCTGAGAAACAATGACATCCTCATCTAATACCTCCCTTGTAACAGAGTCAAAGTGAATCTGGAAATAGTAATACGTAATTTAAAACCTCAAATCTCTGTGGAAGGTTAGTTTTAGTCACCATCCCTTGCAGTATCTTCCACTTTTAGTTCATAATTGATCCAACAAAGTTATTAGGCCTGTGATCCCATGCCTTCCTACTCATGTGTCCTTAGCATACATGGCTCCCCAGCATTCCCCCTGGTACCCCCAGTCTCACACCAGCTGCAGACAGCTCAAACACCAAACACATCAGCAAGAACCCAACACTGCTTTCCAAAGAAAGATTCTAATCAGTTCTAACACATTATGCAGAGACTTTGGAGCCTCTCTTACAAATCAAATGGACTTCGACATGGCAAATACATCCCGCCTTTTCAACCACCTCTTCAAGTAATCTTCACATTCTCCCTTGCAACACAGTTCAAGATGAATTTCCCAAACAACTGCAGAGAAACTGTGTTAACACTGATCACGCAGTAAGCATTGTGTAGACTTGGTCTAGATTACTGTGAGACAGAACTGAAGGCAGGAAAAGTATCAAAGATCAAATGAATGCTGCTGAAGAAAAACCTTTCAGAAGGGCTTGATCACAAAAGCCAAGAGGCTGGTTTGTTTGGGTTTGGTGGTGATTTTTTCAAGGCAATTCAAATGCCTGCAATAACAAGACTCCCTGAAGAAGCAACATTGATATTTAAGCAGCAGAAACTTAAAGAACTGACTGACTTTCTTCTAAAGACAAGAAAATCTTGCAATTATTCAAATAATGCAGACTTTTCTTGAATAATTCTTTCTCTCAAGATTAACTTGGGATAGATGTGAGCTCATCACTCCTTTGAATTCTATGTTCTTAAGGCAGGTAAGTTCTGCAATATTAATCAGCTGTAAGAGCTTCTGCTGAATAGCAGAAGTGTTTCCTTTTTCATATGTACACAACTGACAGCTGCTCACACAGAGATACATGTCTGAAGGAGTGCAAATATTCCAGGGAGGGTTTAAAGCATATGGCACTGTGGGATTCTGCATGTGGCTCCTGGGGGGTGAGGGGAGATGCAAAACCAGAACTAATGCCAGGGATTTCACAAAATGCACAGAGCTGTCACTTTTATAAGATCATCTCCAAACAGCATCAACCATGGGTCATGCTTAACCTCCCATCTCTGGAAGCCTCAAAGCTGAAATTTTCAAGAGCTGGCACCCTGCACATACTGATGCAGCACTGCCTGCCATTCATAGATGTAAGAATAGCAGAAAATAGGAGCCAGGGACATGAGTCACAGAGAAAATACGAGCAAAATGATAAAGACAGCATCTATTTACAGGCAACGTACAAGACAAAGGCAAAAGAAAGCCTAAGAACCTTTTCAACAGGTATCTTGATAAATGCATTATTTATATCTGAAGTGCATTCAGTAACATTGCCAGACACTTGTCAAAACTACAAGCTCAAAAAAAAAATCCCATAAAGAAAAAGTATGATTTACCAGTCAGTATTCATAATGATTAAGAGTACTGCTCTGTCCTGCACGTCTCACTTTGAACAGGAAAAAGGTAACAAGCATGTTATGCAGCACATAACTATTCATAATGGACTGTTTCTTTTGAAAAGGGAAAGGAATTAACATCATTCAGAGCAATGAAAGAGAAATCGTGCTTCAAAAGAGGAAGATGGAGTATCAATCCAGGACAGGCTGACCCGTGTGTATAGGAGAGAAAAAAAGTTAATTCGGATTCCAGCAAGACAGCAGTTTCCAACAGCAGTTTAAAACCAGGACCAAGTAATTTTTCCAGTGCATAGGATGTGAACCAAATCTCCATTATTTGGATCACAGAAGCAGATTAGTGCTAATAAATCACCTCTGGGTGCCATGGATCATTTAACTGCGAGCAACTATAGCATTAAAACACAATATGCATTATGTACAAACAGAGACAGACAACTACAAGTTTCTTAAAGCTGAAGACTATCAGCATCAGACAACACAGGGAGCAGGGGGAAAAAATGTCAGTGAAGCTTTTTTTGTATCAAACTGGTGAAAAATTGCAAAATGCCTTTGCTTCCTCAGTGCTCAAAAGGAGGCCCACAGGGCACAAGACAATGGGTCAAACACCCGAGTGCAACACGAAAACTGAACTTCAAGAAACAGGACAGTTTGATAAACATGAAATTAATACTCTAACAGAAACAATTCACAGCATCTGTATGTTCCTTGCACTGAGTGTACTCAGAACTGGTCAGCTCAGAAGCAGAAGCCACATGCTTAGGGTCATAAATTTGGCCTGAAACCCGTGTTAAGCTTCATTGAAAGGGCCAGAGTACCACGGTTTAGATGCACCACTCCAATACTGGAAACATAATGCTTCAATCAAGAAAAACCTGCATCCACCTGTAAGTAAATGCACTGGCAAAAACACATCCTAGAACAAATCACTCAGACAGAATTGCTGCCCTCTTGGCTGCCAAAGGCAGTGAGACACCACAGACACAGACATTTCCCCCACATCCCCCCAGTTAATCCTAATCTACCCAAAGTGTATCATCTCCTGACAGGAAAGCCTCACAGAATTGGACCTGCAATGAAATGCCAGAGGTCACTCGGCTGGGCTGTGCATTTCCATTTGGATCAGTAGAACAATGTCCAAATACACCTGCCAAATGTCCTCAGTCACAACACTGAGTCTGAGTACACTTGCCTGATTCCTTTCCAGGGCAACCCAACTCCAGATACCCCTCCAGAGAGCACCCACCTTGTGCCAGCTGTTAGTGGGCATTGCCTAAATCAGGTCAGAACAAAGCTAACTCCAAAACTTTGAGATGGGTAAAATGAGGACAGTGGGCCCTCAACACCAACTATTTCACCCTCCAGACGTGCTCATGTTCTATTGTGCAATTATCTACTGTACGTCAAGACACAGGCAGAGCTGAGGGAACCAACTATGCTCATGCAGTCCACAGGAGCTGCGAAGATAATTTTACATATTCATCTGTATATAAATTAAGTTTCCACTGGCAAATGAAGCTGGTATATTTTCATCTCTTTGAGCATTTGTCCCATTTTAGAACTTCCTACAGGACTGAGGCCTTGTGCAATGTAACATTTATCCTACACAGCTATCCTGCACTGCCAAATTACTGAAACACTGAGTTAATTACTGGGAACTACAAAACTGGAGGGGTGGGGGGGATGTGTGTGTGCAGGGAATGTGAGGATGCAAGAGAAAGTCTACCTTCAGAAATATTTTAATGCGTCTTTGCTTCTTGTCTAAGAGCTTCCAGTAGGAGCTGGAAGTATAAAATGCCAAGTTTCCACTGTGACATTAAACATTTTCCATTCAACTTGAATTTTCTACTTCCTGAAATGCCTGAGTACACAGAGAGAGAGAAGAATTTCCACACTTATTTTTCATTTGTTCCTCTTTTCTCTATGAGGATTTAGCCTGTTACCTCCACATTGCACTTTGCATCCCTGCCTTCTCAGACAAAGCTGGTATCACCTCTGTTGGCAACTCAGAGGAGAAGACATGCATTTCCAAGGGTCTTGCTACCCCAGTTCTGCCCAGCAGTTGCAGATGGAGGACACATCAGTAAGAAGTTCAGCCAGGCTGAAGGATCTCAGCTCAGCATCTACCAGAACACACCCTCTTCCCCACAGTTTAATATGGAGCAGTGGGAAGAAAATTATTCTGATCAGAATCAAATGATTATCGTGAAGTTAGGAGACCAACTCCTGGCATTGCTGTCACTCTAAAATGGTTTCAAGGTATGTTCCAGCTCAGTTCAGTAAAATTACAGTGGCTGCTTCACTCTTGGATTTAGGTGACTAACCCAAAAACCTGCTAGTCCTGATTAGTATCCTGCTTACCAGCCTGAACATTAAGAACTGGTTTTCGTCTCTTTAAATCAGTAATTTTTTAAAAAATTCTCTAAATGATAAGGACTTGGAAGCTAGTACTAAATAAATATGACTACAGAAGAATTTGGTTTTGCAGAGGTTAAGTGAAATAATAGCATCGATATGAAGTTGTGCTCCTTTAACAAATCAACTATTTATTAAACAGATTTATTCTTACCTTTTGTAATATTTAATCCTTTTATAAAATTGATTTTTATTCCAGCAATATAAGAGTTGCTTACAATACTCAAGCTGTTTATAACTGGTTGGCACATAGACAGCTTGTCTCTCATGCACCACTCCAACAAATAGTATTTGTACAAAATCCCCCGAAACTCACCTGAGGACTGGGCCAAGGATCTGCCAGAAGCACCAAATGAAAGGAATGCAGTGCAGAAGCAGCAACGTGCAGTCACAGGCTCAGAGTAGCAGTTTGTCAGGCCAGAGATTCCACAGAATATTTCCACTGTGGACATTCAGTTTGACTCCTCAACAGAGTCAAACTAGGACATGCCAACTAACCAGCTTTCCAATTAAAACATGCAATTTTGACTGCCTAAATTAGGACGTAGATAGCAACTCAATATGCTTAATTATCAGTTGTTTAACATTACTGAAACAATGCTTTATTACAACTTCATTTTTTTGTCAGGACATTCTTTTCCTAAAGGTTATGCAAGACAGAGACAAGCAGTTCTTTTCCAAATTTGCTCTGGCCATCTACTCTGATCCTACCATTAAATGTACGGAAAGGGCTATGGCTGATGAATCACACTTCAGAAACATGATTCCACTGGTGATTTTTCAGGACTATTTACTTAAAATAAACTATGGAAAAATAATTAAGCAAAACCACATAAGGCTGTGCACTTAGGAGTGTCTAATCTTCACATACTTTAAATCTCTAAAGACAAAAGCATAGAGAAAAATCTTTTAAAATTTAATTCAGTGAAATGCTGATTCATTTGCAGGCCAGCAAATTGAAATGTTACTTGCAGGATGTCTGTGATAAACATCTACTGTAAAGTATAACACAAGCTAAATGGAAAACTACAGACCACAGCTCAGCCTGGTTTCTGTCCCCTCCCACATACACGTCAGTGACACATTAGCCTTGAGATTGCTCAGCCAACCCAGACTGCTGTATGGGTTTGTACTTACTCAATTTCAAAACACTTGAAAAGATCAGGTATAAGCATTTCATCCTGAACTTCTCCTTAACCTAGACACAAGCATTTGTTTCAAGCTGCTATCTATAGCTCCTTCTAGTCTTCATGAAGCACCAGTGGAAAATATTCCCATCAAATGTAAAAGATCTCATCAGTTACCCCCTTAAAACACACATTACTGCAAATCCTGTTAGGAACAACAGCATCACATGTAGAGTTTTATTTTCAAGTATTGATAGTTTCTCATAGTGCTTAAACAGGAACATGGCAACTCAAGGAAAATAAACTACTTATGTTAAAAACCCTGCCTATAGGGCAAGAAACACCTAACTAAATAACAAACTATGCACTAGTTGCAGATCAGACTGAAGTCACACAGAAGGGGAAAAAAACCTCCTGGTTCAGCATTCGGTAAGTGGAAATGAGTGCTCCTTACAGGGTAGTGATTTAATGTTTCCTTCCAACTGACCTGTCTAAAAACTACTCTTGCAAATCTCACACACATTCCTGTACCTTGTTAGGTACAGAAGTTATTCTTAAAACTTGAATAAAACATGAAGAGCAATGAATAGTTCCAGGGGTATGACTGGATCAAGTTTTTATCTTGGATACAGTGTTCAGCAGCAGTCTGTTGGCTAAGCCATGTCTGAATTCAGCAATTATTTCATTCATGTATTCGACACTACTGTCATGACTAACTGCACTAATGTCACTTGATCAAAGCCCTGCCTGTAATCCCGCTAACGCCGCCTGTGTTTAGTGAGCATTTCTCAGTTGCAATGTTGACTTAACCAGGTTAAGACAACTTAATCTCTTTTCTTGGGTTCCTCAACCCAGTAGATACAATTGCTTATAGTCTCCCAGTCAACCAGACTGCAATTTACGTCAAATGGTTCCTTTTCAGGTGTTTTTATAGTAATACACAACACTGGGAAACAGGAGCAAGGAAACAGCAACAAGCAGGTGAACCAACAGGAGAGCAAAAGCACCACCCTGTCAGCATGTTTTCTGTTTCATGCAACACCAGCTCTTATAGCAGGGCTTGTTAGGTTTGGGGTTGGGTATTTTTTCTGTGGTTGTTGTTTCTAATGCATAATCGAAGATGATCTCGGCTTTTCCTGACAAACTCATTCCCCACTTGTGGAATAACTTTCCAGCAATGCCACTTCCACAACTACTGTTAGCAAAATGTTCTCAGGCACAGCAAGCAGCAGCAGCAGCCACTAAGGAGCACGAGGCTCTGACACACAGCAAGGCCAGCACAGACATCTGTCAATTAAGATCTAAATTTCATGTAGCACATCCCAATCAAGTCCGTCATTATCTCAACCCTTTGAGCCTCATGCCTGGTGCCAAAAAGGACTGCTGTAGTTTAACCCCAGCCAGCTACTAAACCCCACCCAGCTGATCATTCACTCACGCCTCAGTGAGATAAGAGAATTGTGAGGGTAAAACTGAGAATTCCTGGGTTGTTTAACAGGGAAAGCAAGAGCTGTAAATGCAAGCACAACACAACAAGGAATTCATTCACTGCTCCCCATGGGCAAGCAGGTGCTCAGCCATGCCCAGGGAAGCCGTGCTCCATCACACCTAACAGTTACTTGGAAAGACAAATGCCATCGGCCCACATGGGTCCTCCTCTTCTTCCCCAGCTTTTTGTACTGCTGAGCACGATGCCAAATGGAATGGAATGGAACATCCCTTGGGTCAGTGGGGGTCAGCTGTCCTGGCTGTGTCCCCTCCCAACTCCTTGTGCACTCCCAGACTCCTCACTGGGGGTGCAATGAGGAGTAGAGTGAACTCTGGTCAGCAGTAATGGAAATATCCCTGAATTATCAGTACCATTTTCAGCACAAATCCAAAATAGCCCTGTAAGTGCTGCTCTGAAGAAAATTAACTCTATCCCACCCAAACCAGCACACAGAGGAAACGCCACGGTCCAGTACATGAGTGGCCCAAAGAAAACACCATGATAATCAAGTCAGTGGCAGAGGTTTTTCCATACTTCTTGTTGTACAACCCAATGTGAGGACAACAAAAGGAAGACAAAAGCACACTCATGAACTCCCATTCACTATTGTACATGTGGAAATGTAGAGAGTCACAAACTAGACAGGTTTTCTAGAGCTAAGACTTCAAGAAGTGGATTGAGAGAAATGTCTCCAAGGATAGCAATACAAAATAGTAAGAAAAAAATTAAGCTAGCTTACATTCATTTATAAACATTAAATCCTCATTGCAAAAGTCAGTAGTTAAGGGAAATATCGTATTCTGTCAATAATAGCATGGAAGCTCCACGAAATATAATCAACATCTAAGAAATTAATTCCCAAAGATTTGTTTCTAAAGTTCACCCACTCTAAGGCATAGGAAAAAAATCCTGATATAGGACTCATCTAATTGAAATGTCATGCTATGTACTTTGAGAAAACACAAGACTGCTTCTGGTTGTGCTTACTTGAGAGAGTCAGCACTTTTCTCTGTTATATCTCCTTTGTCCCACTTCAGGCAACTCCCCAACTCTCCCCATGTGCCTCAGCAGAAGGAGAAGCCACAGAAGGATTTTAGTTTTCCCTCCCCCTCCTGGCCCCTCAAGCTGAAAGGCTCCCATACCTTTTAACTGTGATTTGCAACTCTGAATTCTTCCTTTGAAATGTTCAAAGGTAATCAGGATTCACCATGTCTAGGTTCCCCTGCTATGGCCACAGGCAGAACCAGCATCAGCACAGAGCTGCAGTCACTTCTTAGTGCACATTCGGAGTTTAAGAGCAGATGGGCCATTGCAGGAAATTTGCTGTTCAGAGGACTGGGTAGTCCTTAATGACATGCTGGACAACACAAACACTGAACTGACACAAAACACTAAGTACAATCATCAATTTCTAAGGCTGATCCATCAAAAGTCTAAGTTTGGGGTAGGCTACTTCTCCTTATCCTACATTTTAAAGTTGTTTTTTTCCAGGTTCCTATTTAGAGACATATATTTTGCATAAAACCACTGAAAATTGTTCCAGAGTATTCCAACAAAAAACAAATCTCTTCATGTCCTGACTCTATGTAAAATCTGTTGTGACAGAAGCAAGAAATCATTTTTATGATCTCTATTTTCAAGTCTTTAGTGTGAATAGATTTGGACCATAGCAATAAAAAATTTCTTATCTACATCACTGGGTTTTGCCTGATTGTAGAGAGTTATTTTCATCTAAAGAAGGGGAACTAAGCCCAAAGGGGCCAGCAGGTGGGTGTATCCAGAGCTCCCAAACCTACATGCTAGAGCAGGAGTCACCCAACCAGTTGAATTAAAATTGTAAACAGCGGCAAACAAACTTTTGCAGATGTTACTCATGTAGGCTTCACACCCATAATTTGCAAGTCAAGCAATGCCAATATTTGTGTACTGCAAGTACATAATTATGTTGCCATGGAACATAACACTCCTCCTGTAACTTGGGCTCAGGAGAAAGAGGTTTAATTCACTCGAAAGCACGACTCTGGTTAAGACTTGACATACCTATCATAGTGTCTGTGGCTACTGCAACCAGTGAGCCCTTCAGAAACACTGTTATTCCCCCAGTCAATAATGTCTGTAGTGCTCAAAGTTTCAAGAACTGGACTTGAACATAGAGGGCAATGGTCAGGTTTCAAAAGCACAAACATGGGGGAGAGTCCTGCTGACCACAAACTGCAAAAAACAGTTGAGCTTTCTGGATCTACCCAAGTTTAAAAACACCACCTGTGTATTCCTGAGTAACAGAGCTGTTAATTTGGCAGCCCAGTCTGATGCAAAGTGTCACATCTCTAACATCAGCACCTGGTACAAAACAGTTAATATTCTATCTGCTTGTGCCTGCAAGAGAAAAAAATGGTGCTGGGACAGTGAAGAAGTTGCAGAGGTTTGGGAGTTTTTAGATCATTTAGTTATTATGGTCAGGCTAATACTTTCAGTTCTTTTCTTCTCTTCATTCCACAAAATTCCCTTAAAATACAACTGAGATTAAGGGTCTATATCTGTGGTTTAGGAAGATAATTATAGTATGTCTAATTACCATCAGAACAAGTTTCACAAGCTTTTTTAGTAACTCCGTGTAATAGTGGTATGATTAGAGAACATTAAAGTTTAAAATCTGAACCTCAATTACAGCAATTTCTACTTCTAGGTCCATTATATCACTACAGGGTCAAAAAGGCTGTTAAATTCTCATCTTTCTCATCTGAATTAAGTTGATTCCCAACGGAGAATTTTCTAGAGTTGAAATAATTTTCTTTTATATAGTATGATTTTGTTGTTTTCCTCCCATAACTTCATCATATATACCTTCAAAATTAATTAAAACCATTTTCACATAAACCCTCAAGTATTTAAAGAATAAAAATAAAACAAGAAACACATGAAATGCTATTACAGAATAGTGTTGGAAGCATAGTGATATTTAAATGTTAAAAAATATTCTGTATTTACCAGATGACCCACAGCTGTTAAAAATACAGCAAAACAAGGTACAGTTAAATTTCCACTTCCTGTACTTCTGTTTCTCTGTCCACTGTAACGTTCACTGATAAGAAGCTGATTTTAAAAAACTGATTATTTAATCAGCAGAAGCTGAGGAACTCTCATGAGGTTTCATTTCTGAAAAGACCCTCCTCACTTATCTGATGTCAGACTCCGGAGGCAAGAGCTTCCCCTCTGTCCAAAGCCACAAAGTATTAAAAGCCACTTCTTTTCCAAAGGGCATCACAAGTGACAGGACCTACTCCCACTTGAAAATATTCCCTTGTTTTGAGAAATGAAGCAAAATTGTCATCCTTTCTCCATCCACAAATCCATTTTTAAATGAAAAATCATTATGCATCAACACAGCTGAGCAAGTAATAAACCCTCTGGTTCTGGAAGACCAAGGAAAAAAAATTGCACCTTGAAAAATTACTTCAAGTGAAACTATGATATAACAAAGTAATTAGGTACCTTCATAAAAAATTTTACAGTGATTTAATTATTAGAATTCCTTAGGAAAAATAACAGGGAAAATAGAATTCCTAGAACTGTTGGACTGAGGAACACATTGTGAACACGTGCAGAAGAGAGTTTTATAACAACATGCAACTGCCAGGTCTTGTAAAACCTACAGGACTCCAAGGGAAGAGGGACAAGTTCATTTCCCTCTCTCCCCTACTCCAGCAGCTCTGGATTGCCAGGACGGTGACACAGGCACTGCCTTCCCCAGGTAACAGGAACAACTTCTGCCAAAAGCACTGGACATGGCTGTCCTGGACATTCTGGCCATAAAGGCTCCATTTCATGGAGATTATATGGATACCCCTATTGCAAACATTCACCTAATAGTAAACACAATTTCTGCTGAATGTACATTTTTAAAAGCCTCAAAATACTGAGCGACCCATAATAACAGGCAAGATAAACCACAGAATGAATAAGCTCTTTTTACAGTATGAAAGGGCAAATTCATATTCAACACTACACAGTTTGGGAATACAGGGGTGGGATCAGGGGTTACCTTTTTTTAACTAAAAGAAAATCTCAATATTCCACATGCTATAAATGCACTTGTCCTTATAAAGACTATCTCAATGCCTAATTTGAAGCTTTCAGAAAAATTCAATCCTATGTGTAACACAATAGATGTTTCTCAGTAGAGCAAAGAAAAGAGACCCCAAACATTTCCCCACACCACCAATAAACCACAGAGCATTTACTGATGCTTTGCTTTTAAAATCATTTACTTTCAAATCATCACAAAAATCATCCACATCCAGGTCTAAAGTCTGGTGCTCTGCAATGTAATGTGAACCTGAAAAGCAAAACTTCCAGTAATACATTCACAAATCCTGCACTTGAAGGTTTTACTTCTCCAGAAATAATATAAAAAGCCAATAAATTATCTCAAGTGCAGATATGAACTGTTCATGTATAAGAACATCAATAGTGAAGAGTGTGTTAAAATAAGAACTTTGCCTTGGTCTCTGCATTATTACTCACCCGCTTTGGCCCACTAAAAATCTTCCTGGTGTTTTCCTTAGATTTATCACCTTGTTTATTTGTGGATTTCTTATTGCCTTCAAGCACACCAGATGCATCTTCTGAAAACTCCAGATCTGCTAAAGGCAAATATAGACATGAAACAACCACATTGAAAGCTGTTCAACTGCTAAAGCTTTTCTTGCATCTGACAATTCCACATGTAGAGCTTCTGAAATTACATAATGAACAATCAATCTTCATCAGAAAAATCAGCCTTAAAGCCAAATACAGTTCTGGACAGAGCTCAGGTTCAGTGACTGGACTGTCACAGCACATACGAGCACAGTCACAACCACTGCAGCACCTCTTGTCCATCAGGTAAGATTCCAGCTGCTACTTCCCATTCCTCACTCCTGTAAATCCCAGGTTACCTTTTACATGTGCTTACTTATGGCTTACAGATAAACCTCTGAACAGCAGATGAATAAAACAGTAGACTGGATTCTTCAAAAATATGAGATTAAGAGATTTAGAACACTTTACACTTCAATTACAGGACTGAAGGATTGATCCTACTTCACTTTTCAGGAAGGCAGCTTGTTTATATTTGCTTATTCTGCTGTAAACAAAAAAAATATGGATGCTCAGGAAGGAGTCAGCTAAAAGGAACTGCTGAAATGACCTTTCAATGCATTCAATACTTGCATTACCAGTAATTCCAGTTCTCAGTCTTGGACTGTAAATCTGCAATTCACTCATCTCATGAAATTCCTGTCCTTAATATTTTTTTCAAATCTGTGTTGTATTTGAAGCATTATCCCTTGGAGACATGGGTTTACTTGGCAGAAACCAGAAGTTACCATAAATTTCAAAATGGAAATAAAGACAGGCCCAGAGAAGCACTGTTTCATGTGATAAATGCTTAGGAAAATCAATCCCTTCCAGAGAAGCTGCTGCTATTTGAAAACTGCATTGCAAAAATCCAGGCAGGTTGGACCAGTTACTCCAAGCCCAAGTGCTCCCACATCCCGGGAACAGGACCAGCCAAGTCCTGGACAAGAAGGCAAGCAAAGGCAAATCAGGCAGGCAAATTTCTAAGGGCATTTGCAAGGGTATAAAATCTGTCTGAGGGATAGAAGTATTCTTAAAATAAGGCCCAAAAGTTTGTTCAATTGCAGTAAATTTTAACAGGCCTGGCAGCCCCAGGGCAGGGAGGCTGCCCATTGCAAGGCACCTACTGGAACCAGCCTCCTGCACCTCAGCCCACGGGTTTTCAGCTTAGTTATGTGGTGTGAGCAGAACACACAGCGAGCAGACCCTCTGAAAATAACTGGCTTTAAAAGGTGCTTTGATAAAGTTAGTCTAACAGAGGAAAATACTACAGACAAATTTTCATTAACTTAAATAAAGCAAAACTACTTCCAAATATACACAAAAAGTCAACTTAGTCCCTGCTGGAACTTGCCAATTCAAGGAGTAAAATCAAATTGCTTTGATACGCATCCTTGCAAACCCTGAAGTACTTTTAATCAAGTGAGGGCCTGAATATAATACCCAAAGAAAGCCAAACCAACAGAACTGCATCTCCTATTGCAGATTAAAAGCTAAAAAGTGACTTACACGACCAAAGCAATTACAAACACACAAGTCACTCTAGAAATGCCAGGTGTGCTTCACCAAATCAGCCCAATAATTTCGCTAAGACTCAGGGCTGGCATTGTCTTCAATAATGACTAATAGTGCTTTGGATCAACTAAGCCACAATTTTAAAATCATCTGAATTTTCTTCACTTGAATTCTACTCTTATGTGATTCTGAACTATGGCATTTAAATTAGGTCATTTTAAATCCAAAGGAAAACTCTTGATAAAACATTTCAACTCCTACTTAAAACAGGATAATTCTGCACTTTCTTATGTTGCAAACACATCAAACACTTTCTTTGTGAGATTATCTGGAATGCCTCTATGTGAGCAATGTTTCTGGAGGCCTTCTAGGTACCCTAAAAGCACTCTGCATATATTACATTGGCAGACTTGTAAATCTGAACTAAAGAGGGTTTGGGGGAGAGGCCTTTTGTTAACATGAACTGAGGCATGGACATAAACAGTTTGCTGAGCAGTGACCCTCCTGATTGTTTTCCACTGGCTCTCTCCTGTGTGTTTGGTTCTTTTTTTAGCCCCTCCTCACAGAGAAGTTTGGCATATTGACCTTTTTTCAGTCTGGGAACACATAAGGCCTTTGCTCCTCTATCCAACCACTTTCAAGGCATTTATAATTTCTGATATAATTTGCCTGTCTTGGCTAGAATTGAACAGACGTTCAAAGACCAACTAGAAGGCAACAACCACAGTAAATTTCCCGGGGAACAACAACATAGTTTTGTTTTAGTGTCTCAGGGTAATTCTGCAGAAGGTTTTGAAGTCCAAACAGGACTCTGCCTTTGAGGACTTTGATGTCTTTTTAACTGGCTTAAAATACTTACCCAATTAAGGTGATTCAGTTTTTGAGAAGATGTAAAAGGAATTGAAAAAAAAAAAAAATAGGGCAAGCTGGATCACCAGAAATTAACTGAGTGCTAGAGGCTGATATAAAAAAGCTGCATTACCCAAAATGATCATAGGAATCACATCTTGATCACTGAAAGGAAAAATGAATGCATGACACAAGGGTTAAGCTGTATATCAGAACCAATTTACAAAGCAAAATACTAAGCTGCTACATAGATTTCTCTTGATACAGCTCTCCATTGATTACTACAGATTTGCTTAAT
Source organism: Pitta sordida (assembly GCA_013390025.1). NCBI lineage: Eukaryota > Metazoa > Chordata > Aves > Passeriformes > Pittidae > Pitta > Pitta sordida. The sequence goes on from WEKX01021469.1 coordinate 332,268, forward strand.
TTCTTTTCCTCAGAGAGTCATCCTGTGCTCTGGCTGCTGAGTGTTTCAGATCTAGGAACGCCTCACCAGCACTTTTAGCCCCTGGCATTCTGGCAGGATACAGCTGGGAAGCTCACAAGTCAGAGGGGTTTTTGCTTCACTGGGCTGCTACACTGACTAATATGATTGAATTTTAAGATTAAAATGACAAAATTAAAAGGAAACAAACTAAAACTCAAAGCTTAATAAAAAACCTAAGGCTAACAAAACCATAAAATATTTTCATTAATTAAAAAGAGAAGTGTGTGAACAGCATCTGGGAATGTCAAAGCTGCAATAATTTTTTTGGTGTTGGAGGGTTGGGTTTTTTGATGTTTTTTAACCACTTCAGCAGGAAAGGCTACCATAGAAGTGAACAAGGGAAAAGACAATTCAGTGAAAGAGTCTAACCAAAATTGAATTCATTTATTTAGCAATTTTTCAGCACTAACAAAATTGTCCCTGCAGTCTTTCTGCTTTCTTAAATTTCATTTGTAGAAACATTTAAATATATATTGTTAAACTTACTTCCCCTCAACTGCGAACGACTAGACTGCAAGGAATAGTCCATTTCCTGATCCACTAACAAAATCCTTGTAAGAGATTTTAAACTAAGATTCTAAAATGTGCTTTATAAAAATCTGCCTGGATTACAGTAAGGAGCAGCATTACAGCAAAGCAGGACTGTAACAGAGAACACCAACTGATTGTGCTGTACAGCATTCCTCATGTGTGAACACCAAAATCAGTCTGGGGAATTTCTAGGGCTGAAATTCAGAGAGGCAATCTGGCATCTCACCCATCAAGCTGGAACTGGAACACTGGATTTTCATCTGCGGGTTTGTTCATTAGTACAAAAAAAAAAAGAACAGAACAGCACATACAGGACTCAGACAGCATCAGCTACTCCCAGTACTGTTTGTCACTTCAGGAAAGAGTTTTATTGTACAAGATGTTCTAAAAGCTTTATCTGAGGTTCAGAGTCAAAGCTGGCATTTTTCAGGGATGCAAAAGTCACTTTTTTTCAGTATGGAAAGATGATACCTCAGAGCAATGTCACATTTTACTGCAACTTCAGGCTTACATCCAGAAAGTCCAGAATTCTCAGACTCAGCATCCCTATATTTAAAGTCCTGTTCCGAGTGATCTTGATGCTCAAAATTTCCAAAGGTCTGAGAGAAGACACCATGAACTTGATCAAGGAGTCCTACAAATTTCAGGGCAGCATCAGACTCACTGCTTTTATAATCTGTACCAAAGCACATCATCATTTCAAATTTCAGAAGAAAAACTGCAAGTCGAATCTCACCTGGCTACAGCAGCACAAAACAGGTATCAAGTGAGCAAAGGAGATGCAAAATAAAGGGGAAGCATCGCTCAGCACAGGCACTGAGAGGTGGCTCTTACCTGAGAAGTGTATTAAGAACTATCAAAACAAATTTACATCCACCTGTGCCACTGAAATCCCCTAGGAAAGTATTTCAAAGAAATAATCTGTGATCCCTCAGAGTATAAAGGCCTGCCTGGTAAATGCAGTGCTGAAAGGAAGCTGTAGATATTTTGAGACTCCTGAGGACAGCAGCTGAAAGGATTATTTGATGGGTCAGCATCTCAGCTGCATGAACTGTACAGGCAATTTTTTTCCCTGGGAATAAGCAGCTGAACAAAGATGCATCAGAGACAGGACTCAGAGTATTTCTTAAGCAGCCCTGTAAGTTAAACTCATCTTCCAAAGAGGTTGGAATGCACGTGTCTCATCATAAGTAAATTGTATGAAAACAAATTAAGGCCTTTTTTGTTTGAAAACACAATCTTCTCATACAACATCAGTATCCATTTGTTCCTTTTCAAATCTACAAAAAGCCCCAGCAGTTTTACATTTACTTTTGATTAAAAGGCTTACAAAAAATTCTAGCTTTAGAAACAGCTATAACTAGAACACAGAAATGAACATTTTTTTCCTCTGAAATTTTATTTCTGGATTATATTAGCAGAACAAATATGTAGGAAAAAAACTCAGGTTTTGCAAAGCTAGATTTGAGTATCCCCCTCTTCCCACCACAATGAAATACATCTTGCCAAAGTTTTAAAAAAAATGTAACAACTTCAGTGAATGACTAAAAACTTCTCATGCTTCATGCTCCAAAAATGGAGAACCAAAAAGTTCCATGGAACAGTGACAGTGTTTTGAAATACTTACTCTAACACACTGGCATAAGTCTTTGGCATTAGACTTTTTCAAAATGAAAAAGCTGAAAGCAACCTTTACCAAAATTATTTCTTTTGTTCTTCACCAACACACCTCCCCCTTGATCTCAGTCATTGCACAGGAACCAAATGACCACCAAGCAATTTTTCAATGGATCTCAAACATCAGAACTTGCTGAGCAAGTGCCACAGGCAGCTTAACTCATGTTTGTGTGTGAGTACACACACACATCCCCCACCTGTGCAGAACATGGAGATTTCTAAAAACTGGAAACAAGAGCAGAAACACACGAGTATGCAGAGGCTCTCCCAAGGCCAGTTATCTGAATGGCACTCCATGGGTCCCACAGCCTCTCCCAAGCCGTGCAGCCTCAGATAAGATGGAACTTGAGAAAGGTCCCAACTGCCTACCAACATATTCAAAAGCACAAGGAGATACTTTACATCTCCTCGGAGCTACTTAAATTTCTGCACTCAGCTCTGGGTTGGAGTTCTGTGGGATGACACCCGCCTTCCAGGCGTAGGTACTGTATGCTCAACACACCAAGAAGGTAAGAACCTTCTGTGCAAAAAGGAAAAAAGCTCTACCTCTGGCAAGAGATCAAGGGCTATAAAGCACACTTCCAGACAGATATGAAACACCAGACAGAGCCACAGCAGAAATAATTTAACTGTTAGATTTCCAAAGCAGTGGTATGGCTCAAAATTCCCCTAAGTACTGCAAAAAGGAGAAATGATTGAGGTCAATTAAAATCAAACGTGTTCCAGAAGAGTTCTACTTGCCTGCATTAGTATTGAGGTGGCTGTCCTGGGTACAGTTTTCATTGCCATCAGAGGTTGACTGTAGTGAAGAAGATGGTACAGTTCTACTTCGTTTCTTGTTGGCCTTCCTTTCTGCTACTTGCCACTCTTCATCTTCATCCTCGCTTTCACTCAAGTCATCAAACCCAAAGTACTTGATTTTGTAATTGGAACTCCCAGAACTTCGAGAGGCGCCTTCATCTCCCCCTCCCTCGTCTTGATCATCAAACCCAAAAAACTCTAACTTGACATCCTTTTTGGATTTGGTATTGCTGGGTCGGAACCTGGTTGTAGTTTTTGTGGTAGCAATGTCTGCTTTTTTCCGTAAGCGTCCAGCTTCTCCCAGGTCCGTAGGGGCTGCTGTGGTGAAGTCATCCATGCGTTCCATGGTATCCTGGATCGTGACGTTACAAACTGACAAGCAAGATGGATGGAGGACAGTGTAGTCTCTAGTCCGTCCAACCGTCCCTCTAAAACTGGTCCCACTACTTAAGGAAACTTTTTTTCCTTGGTTCAGACCATCGTTATTTGACTCGTTGTTTGCTTTGGATAAAGACTGACTAGTGCCATCCATTAGCTTGTCAAAATTTGTTGCCCCCTGCAGTTTTGCTTTGTTGGACCGACAGTATGTCCTACAGTTGCTTGGCCTGGGAATAGTTTGCACAAGTTCTTCACTAATGGCTTCCTTTGGGTTTTCAGTATCTTCTTTATCACACTCCTCATCCTTGCTCTTCATCTCTGAGGGATGCTCATTGTCAAAAGCTAATATATATTCTCCAGTTCTGCTGTCTTCTGTTTCATCCTCCCATTCATACAAGTGAGTTCTTAATGGCCCCTTTGTCTGAGATGTTTCTGATGGAGAGTCTGAGGCTTTTCCCATGTGGGAGTCCCAGGAATCAGGCAAGTCCTTGGCTTCAACGTTGCACCCAGAAGCATCTGTAGTCTCAGCATTGGTTTTGTTACTGTCTTCAGCATTCTCATAGATGAAATGACTGTTCTCATTCCCTTCATTCAAATTCTGGATTTTATCTACAAGAGAAGAAATTTATTACTGAAATGAAGTATTAAAAACCAGTCACTTGCGGGCAACTTTGAAAAGTCACAATATAACAACAAATATTCAGTGATCAATGACAGAACACACTTAAGAGGACTTCATCCAACTGCTTGATACTTTTTAAGCCCTCCAGGTGAAAGTTTTCACTGTAGTAAGTCTTCTTATAATTTCTAGCAAATAAATATTGGAAATAAGTCTCACTTCGAAAACATGCACATCATGGAAAAGGCAGTAGTAAACCCTAAATACAACCACTTATTTACCCAGGCAAACTACACAAAAATGGAAGAAGGCTGCAGTGAACTTCTCAGACAAAATTGCCAATGTTTCATACAGAAGTGACTTACAGGGAATTATCAGAGATAAAGAACAACTACAAGGCATTTTCTAATTATATAAGAAACGAATTTCCTTCCAGTACACAGGTTGTAAGACTCTTTTATTTTATCCTTATGTAAACACAAATGCTTTTAACTTTTGCGTAGAACTTGAAAAAAACCAGGCAATATCATTAGAAACACAAAACATCTATGAAATGATAACTTAGCTGTGTTTACACATTCATTTTTAATAGTACAAGATGCATTAGAGAAGCCCATGGTAGCCAGGAAAGAAAATGCACAGGAAGATTGCAGCTCAGAGATTCCTGGTGTAAGAACCAGACGGTAGTGAGGAAGAAATGGAAAGAAATGGAAGGAGAAATGACAAGCAGCATGGGCCACAGAATCATGAATACAGATGAAGTTGAACAAATTAGCCAAAAATTCTCCTCTAATTCACTGCTGAACACAGTAGCTGTACAGCTACTAAAACCCATGTAAGCAATCCACTAACATATCTGTACAACAACACCACAGTCCCTGGTACCAACTGTATCCTAAGTTGTGACCCATGTATCCTGAACCCAGTGATACACAGCTTCAGCAACTGGCACTTCATTTTGCTGCCACAATTAAAATATTTTGACTTCCAGAAGAAATACAGAAAATGCAATTCTCGCCACAATTTTAAGCTACACCAGGTCTGAAATGCATGTTCTTACAACGAATTTCTGCATCTCTAAACAAGAGCTGCTGCCAAAAAATGAGACTTGCACTTCTCCAACCTTCCACTGTCCAAGAGAACAAATTCTTCCATAAAACGTTAGTTTGTGTGAGGTTTGTTTCCAGCCAACCACCTTAATAATGTCAGTACTGTCTTCCACCTGTTGCCCCCTAAACTGGTAAGGAAAGCATTCCCTTTGCTTTCCCTGATTACCAACAACAGCTCAGTGTATTTAGTGACAGAGTTTCATGAGGACAGCACCAGCCACACTGTGTTGTTGATCTCACAAAGCCACCCAGCAATACCAGTGTGTTATTTCTCGCAAACGAGAATTTCTTGGAAATTTCAGGGTCACTATCACCAAACCGTGTTACTGCCAACAGGCACTGAACTGGAATCTTGGTTAATTGTTTTCAGTATCAATACATTATACAAGAAATCTTGTTCTTCCCATTTCAATTTCATGCTTGTGATAATCCAAGAGGCCCAAACAACATTAGTTTCTGTAGTCAAGGAGTGAGTTTGACAGGGTACTTTTTCCTCCATCTGTTTAATGTCATTGTGCAGCTGAAGACTACCGTAACATTAAAGTCTAATAAAGAGCAAATTAAATTAAAATACATTTCAGACTTTCCTGCTAAAATGCACTATTTTGCAGCCTCACCACTACTGTTCCATATCTGAGTGAATATTTACTTCCTAATGTCTAAGCAACATGAAAAGAAGCACATTTTAAATGTGCCTGTCTTGGCTCACTAAACAATACTGAATTGTTAGCAAGAAGTGTCAGTATGCACATCTGGAAAAGGACTATCTTCCAATCCTAACAAAGTCTAGGATCTTAGATGCTCCTGCATTTCATACCAGGAGCAAATCAAATCTCAGCCTCCCAGGAAAGGCATAGAAAATAAATGTGTGTACATGCATCACAGCCCAAGGGTCAAATAATTCAGGAACCTGTTTTGAGGTGAAAAAAATTGAAATTTTATTTTACACTGTCGTTGCTGGAATCATTATCTCAGCTACATTCTGTCCTCTCCAGCAGGAAAGATGAGGAACACATGAAGCCTGGAAAACCAACTGAAGGTGATACACAGGGAGTGCATATCTAACTCTTCCACTCAATTCCAGTTCGTCTAAAACACTTTCTAAATTCTTCTGTCCGTCCCATCACTTCTGACATTGTTTAACAGCTGAAGTCTTGAAAACCTGATTTTTTCACTCCCATGCCAGGATGTTACTCTGTCAGTAGCCAAGAGCTAAAACCTTCATCTACTAGGCCAGGGGAAGCAGGATGACTCTAATGATACCTGTACCAGCTACAACGATGCTTGCATTTTAAAAACCTTTTCCAACATGCATTAGATATTTCACCAAGTAATATTCAAGTCAAACAGATAATATTTTCATTAAGAGTGATTTTTAGTTCATTTTGATAATGTAGTAACACACAGAGAAAAACTACTCTACAAATTCTTCCAGAATAATTTAGAAGGGGCTAAAATTAGTCCAATATTTGTAGGACTCTGAGCAAGCAATACAGTCCTATCCAGTTGTCTGTGACCTATTAAGGGAACAAAAAATTCTACTCTTATTGCAGCAGCCTCATTTGGACGAACTAAAGCATCGGTTTAGAGATGCATCATGGCAAGAATAATTGCACTTTCCATCTATTTTCTCCCTTCTCTTTTTTGTTGGACTTGCTGTACTGAGGTAGTTATTTTTTCTTGCCAGAGTGGCTCCTTCTCATCTCCAATTTCACACCTGCCCAACCCACCTGCCCTTCTCCTGTTTGTTCCCAACACTGAAAACAAAGCCAAGGACACCGAGCCAGGTGTTAATTCCTCACCGCCAGTCACCAAAAACACAGAGGTACCTCAAGGCATTACTATACCTGAAGATTGGTGAATTCTGATCAGCCTGGGTTAAGGCAGGAGCACCACATATTTAGTGCTTCCACCCTGGAATTCCTTTTTTCTCATCCTCTGTAAATGTGAGTAAAATCACTTGCTCAGGTCAGCTCAGCTGCCTAATAATGCCATTTGACTGGCATAGAATGGATTTATTGATGCTTGGTTGATTCCACACCCAAGAAATGACCTAAAAGGCAACGAGCACTCACAGTTCCATGTTCCCAGCAGGATTTCTGTTGCCTCTGGATGAGCCACCCATCATTCCAAGTATATGCATAAGCAACTTGGAATCGAGTTGTCTGAGAAGACTCCACAAGTACCAACAAAGTGCTGCATCTCATTTCTCACTTTCAGCTGGTAATGCGATACAGCACACAAAATTACAGCTAAACAGTGAATAAGTGGCAGCTCACCTCCCCCTTCATTTCAAGGCATCAAAATTTTAGAAAACATGTAGTACTTCAGAAGTCTCAGTAACTGCACCAGGGAGGTTTTTCCATCTCCCGTAATAAGCAAGGCTGACAGAAAATGCAACCACTAAACTGTTTAGTGCACACCAGGTAGGAAGTTCAGCTTTCAGACTGGATCCTTGTAACACATTAGCTGCAAACTAAGCCGTGACATTTAGAGCAATACTTCCTCGAAGGATATTTTGTCAAGCTACTGTTCTCTTCTCCTCAGTGGGTCAATAGCTGTCAGACTGAAGCTTCTACATCAGAAATTACTGCAAATTACTTGCTAATTGCCCAAAGGTGTACAATAACAGCAATTCCAATAACCTTGATTTTAAAAATTACATTATTTATTAGTAGTAACTATTACAGCAGAAGTTACCATGACTGTAGGAAAAAATATGAGGAAATTAACTAATTGTGAATTATTACATATTCTGCAGTCCTAGAGAAGTATATAACTTCTCCTCCTATTTTCAACTGCAATTAGGCTTTTGGGGCTTAAATACCAGAATAACTCTCCCAAGTATGTAATTTCAAATCAGCAGTAGCATGTAACATCCCCCCTTGCTCAGGTACAAGCACAATATCCCTAGGAACCCTCACAATGTTCTGTGGTAATCACCATTTGTTTTCTGTTTCAATCTCTGAAACTTAATTATCAGAGTATAAGGGAACCAATCTAAATGACTGGCAGGTCTAACTGGAGTGACAAACTCTCACCTACCCCTGCAGACAAACCTCCTGCTTTAGCTTATGTCACTTGAGACAGAGACATCTTTAGTATTGCTGATGAACTGAAACTTCTACTTTTTCCCACCACGCACACAGATGCACATGATCAAACCGGGACGGCTACACCCTGCAGGGCAGGGGGGGAAGCACCTCCCGCTCACTTGAAGACCACCAGAGTTTGCTCCCAGTGCCCAGAAATAGCGGCTGCCACCCTCTGCCGCTGTTGCAGGGCTACAAGCAGCAGCTGCCAGCCCCCCATGCCCAGAGACAGTGAGCACCAGCCCTGCCACATACGCCCTCCCCTCCAGCACCACAGAGGGCGGGGACACCCTCTGCCGACCCCTCCAGTGCCGTGGGGAAAGCCGGAATCCCCGAGCCCCAGTCCCTGCCAAAGGGAACCCGAGTGCGGGGAGGGGTCAGAAGAGATTCACTGGGCTCCCCTGACTCATCAGAGGGTGTGTGGAGGTGCCAGGACCTCCCCCAGGGCTCCAGGATGTGGCTTATTTGCATACTCATGACACTCCTATCTTCGTGGATTGGACAATGCACAGGCCCGAAGGAATCTCCTTCCCCCACGAATTTTGAGGTATGACTGTAAAAGAGTTTGTACTCCTCTAGATATATGAAAAGATCCAAACAGCAGGAATGCAACAGAGTTGTCAGAAGCCCACTGCTTTTTCAGTAATGAGCCTTTAAATATCTAACCAATGTGCATCTAGACTTATATCAATTAGACTAGATGCACATAAAACTAACATTCTGTTCATATATTTTTTAAAATGCATACATAAGCACTCACTTATTAGGTGGAATAAATGGTATTCTATACATCCAACAAAACCTGTAACTACCTTGTGACTGCCACAAGTAGCCATAGTGGTACTACCTCCTTCCTTTCCTTTTTTGAATCATATACAAAATGAAGAATGCAATTCTGGACTCAAAAAAAAAACCCCACCACCCTTTCTTTATAAAAGGAAATTATTTTTTTTTACATGTAAGACACCTACATCCCTCAGCTTGACATCTCTGACAATTCTGACATTAAAATGTCTCACACGTCAACTTCGTTTTTTCTTTAAGTACCTATAACACATCTCACCCTTTTAAAAAAAGGTTTTTCTTAAGTAAAAATGCCTTGAAAGGCATTCCCAAATAGTCCTCATTTCTTCATTGTACCACACTGGAAATGAAAGGAATATCTCTTGACCCACAAACATCTAGTTTTATCACAATAACCAAATAATTACAGACTTGCTGAAATGATGGAAGGTTAAAAATTGCAAAGGTTTCAGAAGCTGACAGAGTGAAAAGAATTCCCTTTTTTTCCCCTCAACTGTATGCTATCCATAAAACAAGCACGTAACAGGGCAAGGACAGGGGACTATGGACAGGACAGGAGTTGAACAGGTGGCACAAGAGGTCCCAGGAGCCTGAAGTGTTTTTCCATGATTTGTGACACAGCCTGTCAGAGTCGCTCTGTTTTGTCACACTGTAGCTACTTACCTTTCTGCCTGGACAACCTCACAGGTTCCTCACAGAATTTTTCAGACAGTTCAAACCGGTGTGTTCCGATATCATGACTGATGACACATTACTCTATTTACAGTAATGAAATTTTCTGTGTTCCCAGGTAAGTATTTTTGTCCATGTTGCAATCTGTCGTCTTACAGCTTGTCTTGCACTGATGGATAACTATCATTCCTCCTTCACTTTTCTCTCTAATCTTGCTTAAAACTCTTCTACAACACATTGTAAACCTCACTCAAAGGCTGTTTTTCTTCAGGGGAATATATACTTACCAGATATCACTTTTTTTTCACATGGCCTCACATCTGTATCTATCTGTATCTATCCATACTCCTAAGAACATAAACAACAAACTCAACATGCCCTGCAGTACAGCACCAATACCCACCCCAACTTCCACTCCAAATGCACAATTCTCTCAAATGAAAGACAAATCGCAGCTTCAGTTAAAAATTCTAAAACTTTTGTCCTCCAGCAAAGGCTTAAGCTTTGAAGAACTCTACAACACAAGCGAGACTATCTGGTCAGAAATCTAAAAATAAAATGGCCTTGAAGAGACGAGAAAGTTCATGACACCGAACCCAAGAGTCAGAAGCGCTGCTCCCCTTTGTAGCCCAGGAGCTGTCAGAGCCTGAAGGAGCTGATCCTGTGTGCTCACCTCGGATGGAAGGGCCAGGCAAACACACCTTCTGCCCCACTGGTACCTCAGAAGGGCATCTGTTCCTCAGAGCAGAGGGAAAAGCTGACCCAGAAGTTAACTACTGCTAAGTGTCTTGGGCAACATGAGGGGCTAAAACATGTCAAAACCACTTGTTTTCACCAACTTTTCTAGGGTGAGCCTCTATGAAAAATAATTCATGTGTATTATAACGTAACAGTCATAACTGTCAGAACAAATGCAGACTCAGGCCAAGTCAGTCTGAACTGAGACAGTACTCAAATATGTGGAAACCTTTTACTGAACACAGGAGCAGTTTCTTAGAAGAAAACAGGAGCTAAGTTTGACCTTGAAAAACATTTTCCATACACTTAATAAGATCTCAGCAGTTTGAGCCTGAAATAGCTTCCTTGCCAACTGCTTTGTGCCCTCCTGGATGTTTTGCCCACTTAAGAGGCCTGACTGTTAACAGGGTTATTTACATTTTTTTAAACACGGAAGGTAAGCAGCAGTCAAAAGTATGGTCTTACAAAAACTAACTGATCATCATACAAGACCGTAAAGAAAGAATGATTTTAGAAGTATGAAATGTAAAATTCACTGTTCTATGGGAAAGAGAAAGTACAGATTGAGGGGAAAGAAGTTTCATGTGCTCTGTACAGGGACAGACATAGTCTGATCTTCCCTGTCATTAGAAAAAATATATTGCAGATACCAAGATTCCTTCCTAAGTACTGGTGTCTTTTTCTTGTATTGCTATTTTAGCCAAGCAGTATAAATACTGAGACCTATACAAAATTTCAATAATTTCAGACTTTTGAAAAACATGACAGAAAAAAAACCCAAGTCCCCACCAAAGAAGTATCAGACAAAAAGAAAAATAATAAATTTGAGAACAATTATCCCCAGCAGTTTGAACATGGGCTACCGACACAGCAAGAAAATTCTGTGTAAGGGGAAAAGGGATAACTTCAAAATGGGAAAACATTACCAAAAAAAAAAACCAACCCAGATATCTATACACCCATCATAACCCCTGCCATCGAAACAAACCTCCCAACACTGAAATTCTATGGGCATACATATTTTCAGGCAGATCTTTCCCCTTTGCTATCAGTTCCTTAATGCTTTGACCCAGCCAGGGCACAGCTGCCGTTCTTTTTAATCATGGTTGCTGCCAGCTGTCTCCTCAGACAGCCAAATGCTCAGACCTCACTCAATTTCCCCCAACTTTTTCCTCCATTTTTGGCCAGCAAATGACTAAACTGAAATTCTTCCTCAAGAAGTAAATAACTTGTACTCAACAACTCTGCCCAGGAAGAAAGATAATATTACTCCAACCTAACTATTATCTTAAATGTCCATGTCACCATCACCGTTAAACACGAAATAGAAGCTCTCAAACAAATCGAAAGGAATAGGCTGGCCAATCTCCTTGTCAAATGCAATTATGTAACAAACCTGCATTTGAGAAGTAGAAACTTAACTCTAAAGATAGGGCTCCCCACCCACACAATCAGGATGCAGAGGCTTTGCACACACAGTCCCCGAGGGACTATCAGGACAGAGGCTCAGGAACACACCAGAGGAGTTAAACCATCTCCTTCCCAAGGGCAACCATTTCCTACAAAGTGCTCTGTGCCTTTCCAGCAACTGAAGACAACTGGATGCTGCATCCTGGGCCATAAGGAGTTGAGCACAGTCCTGCACCCCGTTAGCAGAAGGATGGCATTTGTTATTCGATTTGATTGATACCCACACAACCTCCAAATGAAAGACAAGGGCTTTAAGAAGCCTTAGAAAAGCAAAAGAGTCCAATACAGTCAACAGGCAAATGCTTCCTTAAAGCACCAGGAGGAAAACTGCTGCCAAAACAAAGACCTGTTCCAATACCAGTTCATAGCAACAAATGACAAGATGATGAAGAGCTACTTTCATTACCACTCTAAAAGCTAGCGGGGAAAAAAATAAAGCAAGTATCACAAATATATTACATTGTCTTTTAATCTTAAAAGGCATCAGAGGGCACTGCCGAGGCAATAACCACAAAATCTGTACTTAGCATCACAGCACTGCAGAAAGAGACACCATTCCTATGCTGTTCTCTAGTCTGGAAAGACATTTTAAGTCATTCTATGTTCTGTTTCTCCACAGCAAGCAAAACACATTTTCAGGAAGTAAACTCACAGGCTTTAAAACAAACCAGACTTAATCCCTACCCAATGAAAATACTTCTCCGTTAAAAGCATGATTATACACCTAAGATCTTCACTAATGCAGAAAAGGAACATTATTTCATAGTCCGCAGCCAGGAGAACAAGGTATGCAGAGATGAGAGGCATCTCCTTTCCCAAGTGCCCTCTCTGAAGAGCAGCTCCAACCTCCCGGGCCAGACCTGCAAAGGTTTGAGTCACAGAGCTCACCACTGTGCACCAAAGCAAGAGACACCAGGTGGTCACGACATCCAGAGTCAAAATGCAAACTCACACACAACGCCAGGAATAGGACTGCCCTAAACTGAAACAGCCAGAGGGGAGGTAGTTCACCAATTTCAAACATATTCATACGCTAATTATGAAATGTCATACCAACCTCTAAAATCCACCAAGCCTTGACCTGAATTTTCATCTGAAAAACTGTGCTGCATTAATTTCAACCAAACCTACATAAATATTCTAAAAGAGCAAAGTCAGAAAAAGTTTTTAAAACCAGCACCCTCACAAATAGCTCTGCAAGGCCGCAAGGGTTTTTATATTACAGCCTGTGTGCAGGTGAATACAGCTGAAATACTGTTTGGGTTATGCCTTACAGAATAAGTTCAACAGTTAAAGAAATTAACAAAATCCCACCGGGGTGTTTCAAAATTCCTAGTGAGTACTTTCCATGGATTTTCACCTTATCCCATTGTAAGACTCTCTCATAAAAACTTCACTTTCTAAGTTGCCACATTTTTGCTTGATATGAATTAGCAGTGTGGGAACTTTCCAATGACATGACTTATTTTCTAGATATCAAGTCCTCCAGCCTTCACAAAGATGATCTAACAGTAACTGTCAAAAATAAACATTCTTCTGTTGTTCCAAATTCACCTGAACTCCTGTCTGTAAATTACCTGTTACATACAGGGTTACTCATGGACATTTTCAGAGAGTATTAAGTCTTGATCAAGCAACATTAGGGTAAGATTATGAGCAGCTTTCCACATTAAGAGCTTCTCAAAGCCCTTAAAATGAGATTGTTACAAGCACTAGCTGAAGGCTATTTAAAAAAAAAAGAGACCAGCCAGTTCTACCATTTAAATAAAAGACACAGATCCTCAACTGTGTTAAATGGCTACACAAACTACTTATTACAAGGAAACTCCCCTCAAATCAACTATTTCTTAATTCCAAAACATTAGTTAAAATTAACTCATGTTGCATCACCTTCATTTTAATGTCCAAAGGAATGGCCACTGAGGCAGAACTGGAGCAGAATTAACTGCACCTCCCAGTTTGTGCACAGTCACGTCAAGTCACAGTTTCCAACTTATTCTAATTCTTACCTTTATTCCACCCAGTTTAAGAATCAAGATACATCAAGATACAATGATGGTGCAAGAGGCCTTCATTCACACGCTGTCTAGTCAGTCTCGGGATAAGGACCAGCAAATTGCACTTTAGACAAGCTAACAAGCATTTTCTTGAACACCAGCACCAGCACAACCTAGTTTCCTGCTCCTAAAGATACACTGCTGGGTGTGGGTCAAGGCTGAGCTCACACTGCAGTCTCTCTTAGACTGGGAATATTAATATTCTTCTACCTGCTTGCTTTCCCCATTCTCCCTTCTTTTCTCCTCAGGAAGAGCTGAGCTTGCTGTCTCAAAGATCTGTAAGTCCCTCGGAAAATCTGGTTGAACCTAGTGGAGTTCAAGGGTCACCAGGAAGGGGAAAATAACTACAGGGAGGGTGAGAACCTGTAAGCAGCAGAAGTGCACACACTGTACCTATGCATGCCACCAAGTTCCCTTCTCCTCCAGAATCCTACCCCAAATCCTTCACATGGAAGTCTCTGCAGCTCTGAAAGCCTCCCCTGCAAACTTTACTCAACAATCACTAGAACAAAGAAGCCTTTGAAGTACCTACATTTACATTGGCTGACTGTGCCACTATCTCTAATTGCTCAGTGTTCTGAGCAACGTCCTCAGAGACAATTTTTATTTATTTTGGATCAGTTTACACACAGGCATAATAGCAGCTTAAACCATCCAAGTTTCATTTACACTAACTGTCAAAAAGAAACATCATCACCAAGACTACAGCCTTTAAATAAGAGTTAGGAAACCAAAGACCCTCCTAAGATGTTCTGCAAAGATTCATTCTCAGTTGAATTTAATTTCTGAAAAAAGACATGAAATGGGTTTGGGTGTCAACAGAATATAACAGAATTGGAAATAATTAATCATCAGGTCAAGATTCACCTTGTCCTTCACTACGACTGGCTGAACTGCAGCCATTAATAAATACGTATTTCAGAAAAGCATGCAGGGACAGAAATCCTTCAGTAAACTGCTGTTTAGGTAACCCTCCTCTCTGCATCCACATCACCACCGTACAACAGCCCCCGACAGACTTACCTACAAACATTCATCAGCTTCCTTTCATCTACAGCTGTATATTTATAGTATACTTACTGTTTAACAAAGTTCTAGAATTTAAATCAGCATCAAATTAGATTTTTTTTCTGTGCTAAATATTGTATGGTTCCTCCTGGCCTTTCACAAACTACAAATTTCCAGAGCTCTATTAACTTTTTCTACCCACAGCTCTCTCACTTTCTTTTCCAACCTAAGAAATACTGTCCTAACAAAGCTTTTCTACAAGGAAACCATTTCACTGTAAAACCTGTTCTGCTACAATCCCTCATTAACAACCAAGGAAACTCATTACTACTTCTTCTCCTTGTAAATACTGGGGGATGAACTTCTTCAATCACTTATGAAAACTACATTCAAACTTTAAAATCCCATGAATTTTATTTCCAGGTGGAAGGTGAATCGTACTTACAGGCAGCAAAAATAAGAGGAAGATCAAAAGGTAACTTCACATCCCTCCACTATGTCTGTCAAACCACAGTTCAAATCAACACTTCTTGGGTTTTGTTCAATTAGACCACTAGAAGATTTATATCGCAAATAACTGCGCTACTCCATCTTCTATTATCCAGTATCTTCTTGTCCACACCCATCTCTAAAATGCAGGATGCTTCCTAGTGTTTGTAGTGTGTCCTCTACAACCTGTTACAATTAAGAACTAACTGTCCCACAATTTTATCGTAACATTTAACCATCCCTTGAAAACCCAAAGTCTGAAGATAGATTAGCAAAAATCAGAGGCGCTCTCTCTCTCTCTGGAGAGCTGAGCAGACATACCTGCAGTTACAAGCTTAGCACTGCTGCCCTTGCATTCTCCATCTTCCACGTTTTTGCTTGTGCTCTTTTCTTTCAAGAGAGGAACAGTATTGTCAAAAGGTATGCACTTGCTGGATGCAACATTTTCTCCACTGTCTGGCTGATTAACTCTGCTGTTGGCTTCAAGTAGGGGAGTGAAGTCCTCAGACTGAGCAGCTTCACCGGGTTCCAGCTGAGAGGAGCTCTTAGCCTGTGACACATTCTTTGAAGACACAGGAAGAGATTCTTCATCACTGTCAAATCCAAATGGATCCTCTGTTACCTCATCTTCAACTTTGGGTTTTTTAGGAACTTCGGAAATATCTGGTTTGACACTGGGCCTCTTCTGTCCTAATTTGGCCATGAAGGTGGTTTCTCCCCATTTTGTACTGAGGGTGGTCCGTTTGTTGGAAAACACTTCATCGAACTTGGAACTGCCATTTCCCCCTTTCCGGCTGTAGGTCTTTCCAAATCGGGATGTCATTTTGGCTCCTGTTTCATATTCTCTGTTGGAAAAGAAAGAAGAAACATCAATGCACAAACTTTTCATTACAAGTGATTGTTACTCCCACCCTTCACGGGGCCTACAAGCACCAAGCATGAACATCTCACAGGAGCAACACACCCATCACCTGCTTCTTCCTACAACTCACCCATTCACACGTCAATGTCACTGTATCAAAGGTTTCTGCACTAAGTCTCTACCAAGTAACTGGAAATTCATAGAACCACAGAATATGCTGAGTTGGAAGGGAACCATAAGGATCATCGAGTCCAACTGCTATTCAGTTCCTTCACATTTACAAAACAATGGCACAATGGATCATTTTAAAAAAGCTGCTAAGAAGACTTTATTTTTGGTACTGCTTGGCTCTAATTTTATATGTATTTTCAAGTATTGAGGGCCCTGCTATCATGAAACAACTAAACAGTATTTTCACCACATCTGAACGTGCAGCTCCCTGCTACAGTCCAACAGCACAGCATGGCTTAAAGACTCTTTGCAGTTAAATAGAAAAATTGTCAGAATATTTCAAGTTACTGCAGATATTTTAAGGAGTAATTACTCGCAAATAGCAGTGACAACTCCACCCCATGTTCCTCTCTCGCACTCAGATTTACTCAGCAAGTGCATTACTTGGTAATACCATGTGGTTTATGCCACCTGCATCAGTCCTGCTCAGGGCTGGTACACACAACCCCCCGAGTGAATCTGCCTGGCCAAGGGACAGGACCAGAGACACTCCTTCATCCATTCCTAAGAACACAGAGGACACCTCAGGCTCAGCAGCACAAACCATGACTGTTTCTTGGCTGTCGCAGCTGTGGCCAACTCACATTTAAGCTGCATAGATTGAACAGGAACACGTTTAAGAGTTCCTTGCATGTGTTCCACTTCCACTTTTGCTTTACTGAAGAAGGAACACAGACCACTTGGGTTTTATTTTTTGAAACAAATACTTCAATTACTGGACAAGTTACAATGTCGACCCAAAACCCCCCATATCTGTTTTATAAACCAATATTTCTCTCTTTTTGGCCCAAACCTGGAAAGGAAATCGCAATTCTTTATGGTCAGTCTGAATCTAATCAAGTTATCTTTCTCTCTGAAATTCCTCTCCATAGTGGAAAAATGTCTGTTAAAAAAGGCAGGCAGATTATTCACACTACAGAATCAAAGAAATACAACTGTTAAAGTGTCAACTACCCTCACATATAGCAAAGTATATAAAAACGAACACTTCCAATAACTGTTAGTAAATTTATTACATGATTTATTTGTTCTATATAACTCTTTTTAGTATTATTCCCTGAATATGTGGCATAGTCTTTCAGTTTTCATCCCAAACACTGGCAGTCTCTCAACCTGAAGTGCAAGTTCAGCTTCTCCCAGAACTGCCAGACTGGTTTCCAGAAACGTCCCTCTATCACGACAGTCACACTAATAAGAGTCTCCCTTTATCAGACCAAGCCAACCTTCACTTATTACACGAACCAAAAAAACATCCACGGAGAAAATGTTCAGTGAACTCAAGGGATCAAGTCCGAACTTCAGAACTTTACCAGACAGACGGTGTTGCAATGCAGGAGAGGGACAAGAGCACAGGAACAACCCCTTTGGGAAATCTCTCGTTCAGCAGAGAGGGCAAAGGCACGTGTTTGTCACTGACCAGAATCCTGCTGTGAATCCTCACTGTGCAAATGGCTCCTGCCTGTTCCCCCTCGGCATCATCAGCCTCCTCTGTGCTGCTCCAAACACAGCAATGCCAAATTCGCCCTATTTTTGCTCCCCTGTAGGTAGTTCTAATTCTCTATTTTCTATTCTGGTATACTTCAGAAAACAAACAGCAACATAAATCTGAATTATTAGGTTTATTTTGTTGATGCTTGAAAACCTTTGTAACACCAACCAGTTTTAGACAAGAAAGGTCAGGCTTTAGAGCTACAGAAACTAAAGTTAAATACTTATTACTATGCCAATGCTTACTCAAATCTTATGGGGGGGAAAAATATCAAATCATTTCTCAGCATCAGCACATTTTCCTCCTCTATACCATCAACATCCAAATGTAAGTATTATAAAATATATTCAAATAGGTATTTTCAACACTACATTTGCAGCCTCAATGAAAATGAGAACAGATTTACGTTAGGACTTGTGGCTTGCAGCTTTAAAGAAAATATTACTGTAGTCAAAAGGACTTCACTTAAGAAAGTAGGGCCACATTTTTCTATTTATAAATCGTAAAATTAAGATCACCTCATAAGAAACTTTTAATTAAAATATCAACACTCAAATTAAAAATTAATACGCAAATAGGCTAAAATATGAGTATTAGGGGAATATAAATAGCCTATGCTATAAGCCTGTATCTTAGGTTGAGATTAAAGATAAGGAAATACATCGGTGCCTTCTTTCACGAGTCCATCCACAGAACAGGGTTTTTACTATTTACTTACAAATTTCTCGTGCTTTTCGGTCAGAGTGAAATAAAAAAACTTGGCCAAGTGCACTCTGTTCCCACTCCCTGCCTCCCTCTCCTGCATCGTGCTGCAATACCGGGAGCAGTGCGGGCAGTGCAGGTACAGCCCCGCAGCCGTCCCGCATTTCCCAGCGCCAACTCGGCGGAGCGGGCGGACACAAAACCCCCGGCGACGGCCAGGGAAGCCCATCAGCCGCCCCCGCTCATCGCCGCGCTCCACACCGCTCCTCTTACGTAAGCCAGGCAAAGGAAAATAGGTTAAATGCACGGCGGCGGCAGGAGCTGATGAAATCCCACGGTGACAGTTTCTTTTTTTCCTCCCTCCCCCTGCGGCGGGGGGTGCGAGCGGAACCGGGTCACCCACCGCTCCCTGATGTCATTTCCCTCCCCGCCC
>WEKX01021469.1:351557-378596 GCA_013390025.1 Pitta sordida
CGCCAACGCCTCCGCTCGGGGGCTCTGAAGGCGGGGTCGCGGGGCCCGCCCGGACCGACCCCACCCCGGGGGCGTCTCGGGGCAGCCCCGACCCCGCAGGAGCTGCGGAGGGAGACTCGTCCCCGGCCTGGGGGAGGCGGCGGACGCGGAACCCGCCCTGCGGGCACTCCCTTAAAAGTTTGTGGTGGCCCCGGTACTCACAGGGCGCACCCCCGGCCCGGCCCGGGGCGAACACGCTCCGCACACGGGCCCGAGTGCGGCTCGAACACCCACCGCCATGGGCTGGGGTTGTGCGCACCCTCGAGAGTTCAATTAACGATACACAAAACACGCTCCATGGTTGTACGGTCACCAAACCATCCCCAAGTCCGGCGTTCTGCATTCTGTAGGCAGGATTTCATAAAGTGCTTGTGGCATAAGGAAGTAAGGATGCACAAACAGAAAAGCAGTGTATAAAAAAAGAATGTCACGCAGATGTAGTTGGGTAGTTCTTCAGAGAAATGAGGAACTTGAAAAAACCTTGGAGCCTAAAATGGCTCCACATGTGCTCGCATTAGCCATGCACCATGTGAGGATTTACAACACGGGGCCCAAATGCAAAAGAAAAAAAAATCTAAGAGGCTCATCTCACTGCACTGAAGAGTTGTTTTAATACTTCTAGTTAAGAAACGTTATTTTTTTCTCAATTTTATTTTTACCCAATGCAAAATCACTGGCTTTCAATGAGGAGATGCATGCCTCTGGTTTTGCTTAGTGATCCTGTGAGTAAATCTGGCCTTTACCTCATACCTACTGATGCCTTGGGAGCTTCTGGGTCGTTCTGAAGAACAAACACGTTCCGAATGTGCTCTCCAAAGCCAGTATCCGCCTGGTGCTGCCAGGGAAAGCGAAGGTACAACCGACCAGTTAAGGGTCTGCTGTGTTTCACAGAAGGCTCACAAGCTCATCTGTATCTCACCACATGACTCAGTTATTGAAGAGTCACTGAAATCAAGTTACAAATGCTAAAATTCATAATTTGAGTACCAAAAAGTGAGAAGATGGTTTTCCTGTGACTCTTGATCACAGCTACTAATTTGCTCATTTAAACTTTAAGAGTAAAATGGATAGCTAAACCAGTCTGAGTTTTGCATGGTCTTATTTGGAGACTAACCAATCTGTTAGACAAAGGGGAAAACACAGGACTGTAAGAGCTCAAAATACTTTGAGGGTCTGTGAAGTTCTTTACAACATAAAGAAATGTGTATCCTGAGAACCNGGTTACAAACGCTAAAATTCATAATTTGAATACCAAAAAGCCAGAAGATGGTTTTCCTATGACTCTTAATCAGAGCTACTACTTTGCTCATTTAAACTTTAAGAGTAAAATGGATAGCTAAACCAGTCTGAGTTTTGCATGGTCTTATTTGGAGACTAACCAATCTGTTAGACAAAGGGGAAAACACAGGACTGTAAGAGCTCAAAATACTTTGAGGGTCTGTGAAGTTCTTTACAACATAAAGAAATGTGTATCCTGAGAACGAGAAAAAGTGAATAATATGGCCAGAGTAAGGAAGTAACACCAGGAAACTATTAGGAAATAGTTTTTATTTTGATATGAAGTTAGAAGAGTGGAAATTAAATTAGATCGGACTCTAATGTAAAGCCTAGGCTACTTAAGTCACACGGTAATTGAGAGAATTTTGCTGTCTAATGATAGTAATTGGATGTCATTTGAAAGCTCTCACATGCCTTATATCCCTGGGCCAGCTTCGTATTTCCAGCAGTACTTCCAGTCTTTGTAGACTCCTTGTTCAGAGGAGTCTAAACCACTGCAGATTCATGGTCTTGACGGGATTTCCCATGACTAACAGAGGATAATTAAACTCATTTATGTGCTGCCTATCCTATCTTTGGTATCAGCACAAGTCTCTAAGTCTAATAAAGCGTTTTACTAAGGTGATGATGGAAAACAAACATTGTGTTCAAGAACAGCCAAGGTGGGCCAGTTTTACTGCCCCTAACATACTTCAGATACTTCTGAAAATTTCACACCTTGTATCACGGTAAGCTTGGCAGTTGACACATTAAGCTTTACTATTTCCATTTTCATCTGGCTTACCTCAAATATGCAAGTACCAAGGCAGGGCAAGAAACAGCCAAATCCCATCTATGTCTGGCAGAAGGTAACTTTAATTCTCAGAGGAATTTAACAGACGTTATGCTTTGACATTCTATTGGCAGTAGTTGCCGCCTCCCTTTATACACAAAAAAACCCCCAAACTCAACCACACGAAACCTTTCACAAAAACCCAGCACACAAAACACTCCAATTTGACACTTACCTCCATTGCAACAGCAGTGGTAGACAAGCAGCCGTCTTACAACTGTAGCTTTTCCACCTTTAAACTTTTCTGGGAAAGCCAAAATGAGTCCTTCCCATTACTGCCCCTCAGCCAGAGAAACTGTCATCTTTGTTATTTATTATAAAGTTAGAAAGCTCTGAAAAATACAGCTCAAATACATTTAAAGCTGGAGATAAAAGAGATGAAAATATAACAGTAAAAGGGAGATATAAGAGGGACCGAACAGCTATTTGGATACATTACATCTCAGAACACTCTAGAACCCCCCCAGTTCTCTTTTTGAGGTTCTGTGCCAAGATCTTTGTGGAGAACAAAGCAGACTTTTCAGAATGAGCTGTAGCCTAGTACAGAGGCTTTCACATAGTTCAGTCTTGAGTCAACCATTGAGACACTTCAAACTGTTCCAGTTTCTTCCAAAAGAAAATGGAGCCAATGCAGTAGGAAAATGGAAGGTCTCCTATGCAGGAGGTACTCTCAGGGCAGATGAACACAGTCATATCTTTCCAAATGCTTCTCAGTTCTGCCTCATGAACAAAATATAGCATTTGACAGTCATTTCAGCCTAACTGGGGCTACAGTCTTCAAAGGACCTGTAGCACAAGGTGTTCTTCATATCAAGTACATGAATTAACAGCACAAGACATTCTTGCTCCACCATTTTACCCACAAAAACAGAGTGAGCTCAATAACCTGCTGCACAGCTTCCCTGAGAAGAGCTGCCCCAAGAAACAAACTGGAAGGCTCTCCCCAGTACTTCTCATGCCCAGACTGCTCCTCTCACAACCTTGGAAACCAGTTGCCTCTCAGCCCACACATCATCTTCCCCTCTGCCTCCTTCCCTGTTCCTCTGTTTCTCAGCCTAGTCACTATTTGCCTCCCAAGTCCTCTCCGACTTCCTTCCGTGCCTCTTGTCCAGGTGGGAAGGGATGGAGGTGAAAAGGATGTCCTGCTGCACTCACAGCTGCTGCAGATCTTTCTAGTCCCAGTTAGCATCACTTAAAATGCTAAACGTTTTGATACTTTTTGCTTTTTCTTTGCAAAATGTCAATCTCCTCCTGTACCTGTCCTTCAAATGTCAGGGAGCACAACGGGCAGAGCACACAGGCCCTTGCCATTTTGATTCACCGGGGCTAGAATTTCCCCCTTGCTATTTGCATAGCAAAGGTGAAGGGAGGGTAAAGAGCCACATTAAGTACTAATTACCACACTTAAGTCAACTTCTCCAAAAATAGCCACTTACACCTTATGTCATTGGTAGCGCTGCTGGAGGAAGTGCAGCACCACCCCCCAGAGCAGCCCCTGGGCATTGGGCAAAAGCAGCAGCAGCTGCAGCAGGACAGATGTGCTGGGCTGGCCCAGGCTGGACACTGGGTGCCCACCAAAGCTGATCTGTCACTGACCTCAGCTGCATAAATGAAAGAAAACATAACCAAAGGCTCATGAGTTGAGATAAGGGCAGGGGGAGAGGGACCTCAGGAATTACTGTCACAGGAAAAACAGAATTGACTTGGGAAAATTAGTTTAATTTATTACCAGAAAGAACAGAGTAGGATAATGACAAATAAAACTAAATCTTAAAACACGTTCCTCCCACACCACCCTCTTCCCAGGTTTAACTTTGCTCCCAGTTTTCTCTACCTCATTCCCCCTCTCACATATTCTTAGTTCTCTCTCAAGGAGTAGTTGTGCAGTTGGGTTTTTTTCTTCTTCTTAAATCCATTATTCCAGTGGTGCTGCCACCATGACTGATGGATTCAACCTTGGCCAGTGGTGAGTCCACCTTGAAGCCAGCTGGCACTGGCTCTATTGGACACGAGGGAAGCTTCTGGCAGCTCCTCACAGAAGCCACCCATGGAGCCCCTCTGCTACCAAAGCATTGTCACACAAACCCAAGACAGCCAACATAAAGCAGAATGTACAGGGGCAGGGAAGGAGGGAGAAATCTGCAACCTATGTGCAGCAAAGTATGATTTCTTTAAAAAATGTGGCTTTTCTTATTGAGGTGTTTCCAATGGATCATGTACTGCTTATTTCTGGCACTGACCCCTGAGAAGAAAGACTGAAAGGCGTTAAAACAGAGCATCTCTACACAATTTGGGGTCATATTTGCATCATAATGTAGCTGTTTCCTCTTATGAGGTGGTCAAGCCAAGGCATTAAATTTAGGAATTGAAAGGTCAAAACAAACACTGCTGGACGGAACAAAGGAATACTCATGTGAGTGCAGCAAGAGGCCAGTTGTGTGTGATAAAAGAGTTCCCTGGATCGTGGCATTACTGAGTTAGGCCAAGGCAGCCAGCAGAAAAAGCTGTGCTCCCCCACCTTCTCTCTGGCCTGCACACCCATCTGTTGCAATCACGAGAGGCAGCACCATCTCTGCAATACAAGAGCCTCTGGAAAGACTAGTTTTACCTGATGAACCAACAGTAGTCATTCACCCAAGGCTAAATTCTCAGTGGTTTTCTGTGCAGTTTTCTCCCTAGGTGATCAGCCTGTGCGTCTACTGGAAAAACCTGTGGTGAAACACTAGAGGGAAAAGCACAAAGTAGCTTTCACCTTGTTATGATCATCAAGGTCAGAACTTTATTCTGCTATGCAGCGCATCCCAGTCAGCTCTGCTGAGAAAGTAACCACATGTGCTGTTTCCCACTGAAGATTTTACAATGTGCCAACATGTTTCAAGGAAAAAAAACAAAACCAAAGACACCTGGAATAAGGATGCAGCCGATCTTAAAAAGCCAAAAGGAAAGTCTAGATTCCTTAGTCCTTTGAACAAAACAAGTTTCCAATGCTTTCTTAAGGAATAAAAGGGGACTGACTCTCTCAAATGCCTGAGATCTTTTGCAGCCTTGTAGGAGGCCCTGATAGAATACCAGCCTTTCCCCCTTCCTGAATTTTTTCAGCCTTCTTCTTATTAGGCTGATAAAATGAAAAGAAAAAAAATAATTATATTAAGATTTCCTCATGGGAATGGAGGAGGCAAATATCAGTTAGTAACTTCACTACTTTCCTCACAGAACACAGCCCTGAGCAATTTACTTTTACCTTCACTCAGAGTACAAAGCAGCACCATGAGGAGAAGCTGCAATGCTTTCTGCCTGTTGCACAAGACCCTTGTGCATCCAGGGCCATACATTATGCCAGTTCTGCAAACCTGGTCATGCTTAAGGTTCACTGCATACGATGGAACCACATGCCATGAAATGGTCAAAGATCACTGTGCAGGCACAAGAGAGGACTGGTAACAAGTGCTAGCAGAGCACACTCAGAAGTGGATTTAAAGATGGTAAGAAAAGGCTGGAAACAACCTGATTCTTTAAACATATGAAAAAAAGGAAGTCATTACTGGGTCTAGCCGCATATAAGGGCAACAGAGTAGGCAGTGCATTTACTGTCCAAAAGCACATTATTATCCCAACATATACCCAATACAGTGGCCTGCAGGCAGCCTCCTTATGCTGTACTTCTCTACTGGATCTGTGACCTTGAAATTCTGAGATAAATGTTTACAGTGCAGGAAATTCTTTTGTCTTTTGAAACGTTTGATATTGGAGGAATACATTGATACACTGAGCTTAGGCTCAAACTAAGATGCTTCAACCAAGTCAAAATGTCCCCCCACTGGTTTTCATCAAGAATAAACCTGGTGCCATACCTGGGGGAAAACAAAACCCGACTCCCCTTTTATTGTTTGGTGTGTGATACCAAGGGGCTTGAACAATTTGCAGTAACCACAGGTGTCTACTTGGTGCTTTTTTGTGCCTTTCAGAGAGTAAATACTTGAGCATACTTGAAAGCTTTGTTGCTCACCTGTTAACCAAACACAGAGCTGAGAAGAACCACAGTTCATTCAAAAAATAAAACGTCATTCCATGGTCTCCTTTGGCTCAATACTAAGCAGTTGTCTTCAGCACAGTGCAACATCTTCTAATGCAAGATACAGGAAATTTTGCTCCCTAAATGCTTTCTCAAACTTGCAGAGAGCTACTCCAGGGCTGCCAGATCCTTTCTGTCCCATTTTCAATAGAGGTCCCCCATCCACCAAAAAAACTCCAACCCCCCAAAAAAACCAACAAACAAACCAAAAGAGGTCTTTTGGCTTGATTTTCCATTTTATCCCCACTACCAAATGCAAGATTGGGAACGGACAAGGCCAGAGTAACCATATAGGATTGCTAACTGGTTTCATCTGTGCATAAAATAATCACTTTAATCATTATCAGCCTGGACCAGATTCAGACATCTGCAGAGGAAAAAAAAATCAGAATTCTTTCTCAATCCACTGATCTATCCACTAACAGTTGTCAGTAGCTAGAGAGGGGAAAAAACATATTTGAAAGAGTATTGATGACAGTTCTTCATTTTTATTGGATGTACATCAACATGTACAACTACTGAATGTTTCTCTACGAAACAAAGGTTCGATTAAGCAGAAAGATGTTTTGAAGTAATGATAGCTCTCTTCTGGGCTCCAGTGACACCTACCGGTAAATACAGAAGTTACCAAACATTTCTTGAAAATGTAGTAGCGTTAATTTTTGCACCTGCCCTAAAGATCACTAATAATTATTTTTTTTTGGCAGCTCAAGCTATGAACCGTGTTACGTTCCAGGGCTAGAGTTAATGAAACAGTGTGTTTATTTTTCGAAACAGGATTTTGACTGTACTTGATTATTAACTATGTACTTGAAATTGCATGTTTATAATTTTATAGGTATTTTCAACTCATGCATTTTGCTACTGGCAACAGTAGTTTAAGATAGGCCAGTAGATTTTAGGCTTACTGGAGTACACTGGGACATGTTTCCAACGATTTTCCTAGTAATTTCATTAATATAACTATAGTCAAAAAGTAAATAATTTAATGCATTTGGTCTCAATTGCATGCCTTTTAGCAGAGATGCAAAAAATGAAGATCTCACCAGTACCACGAGTGGCTGAGCTCACGGCTTTGCTTCCGACACAGCCTTGCTGTTTGTAGTGCTGAGCTGGTTTGTCACAGCTGTGCCAGTCTGGTGGGTCATACAGATATTTCTGAATGTAACTTGTAAGAGAATAAATACCAATAAACTCCCTAAGTGACAGCTTGGGGCCTGGGATTCAAATAATCTATTTCCAGTGGCCTTTTAGCAAAAACTGGAACAAGAAGCTCAGTGTATGGTGGAAATACAGTTGGCATATTTCTACATGCTTTTTGATCAGATAATGCAGCCAAGGATAACCAATTTCCTCTCAGATACTTGACATATATTTTATTTATTTTTTTTTAAACCAAAATGTTATGCACTACAACTCTTCCAAAAAAGGTACATGATGCAAGGCTTTACCTACAGGAAATGGAGGCACTTTGCATGATGCACATTCAGAGACACCACAGCTGCCAGCTGGAACATGCAGAAGCAGCACAACAAGCAAAAGCAGTCCCTGAGCACCAGACTCACCTTCCCATCTGCATGAGGCTCCACCACATAAATGAGTTCAGTGTATGGGCATGAACATTTCTGCTTAAGACAATCTAGGATTTCTTCTGAGGTTGACAGGGAAATAACACATTCAAAGTTATCAAGCCAGTCTTACCAAACAGTTGGAGGTCTTGCCATTCACATTGCTTTAGGAAACGTTGCCCCTGAGATCTCTGGCAGGCTTGGAGTTATCTCAGTTTCATGTCCAAGACTGAAATACTTTCAGATGTGGCTGAACAAAGCCACATGAAGTTTTTGTCTCTTTGTCCTGCAAATCCTTCTTTCAAGGAGCTGAAGCTTCCTGTCCAAAAGCCTATTTTGAGAAAGTCTGCCAGTCTTTAGTGCAAACTGTCCCAAGGCAGGAAAAATGCTGTGTTGGAGTGGTGTCAGCATGGCAATGAGCACCCACGCACCACAAAACAGCACAGCTCTCAAAGTATCAGCCCAGGCATCACAGAGCAAAGAATGTACAGCTTTTTGAGTACTAAAGTTCAGACTGAAAAATCAGACCACATCAGTCAGATCTGCAGAGGCAGGAACATTGTTGTAGGTCACAGGAGAACAGACAGACAGGCGCAAGGCAGCTCAGTTCTGTGGTAGAACACTTGCCAATTAAATGGTGATCCCAGTTCTCAATAACAAAAAGCTCCTAGACTATAAAAAGAACAATTTCTAAAGTAAGTGTAAAGCTATTTTTAGAAGTTAGGCTAGAAATCTGTTAAGTGACAGTTCAACACGGATTTTCACAAACAAGGCCATAATAATGATTTCACAGGCCTGTGTACATAATTAGAATAAGAAGATACAAGAGAAATTGCCATACGTTGCAGCTTGAAGAACTGCTCAAAGAACGTAATTGTTTTTAAACACGATGCATTAAACTTCATCAGAAGAGAACTATGCATGAATCCCACAGAAATCAGATGCCCAGCTGCCGTTCTCTGGCTCCCTGCATTCAGGCTCAGGCTTAACCACAACTTCTGTGAAGTGCAGCGTCAGGCAAACTGATAGGAAGTCATCATGGTGACAAGCAAATGCAAATAAAGAGATGCATATAGAAAGACAAGTCCATAACAATTAAAGAGGCTTTGTTTTCATACCTTCATTAAGCAGAGATTCATATAATAGAATATAATTATATCAGGACTAATGCTTCTCATAAATTAGATGTTAATTTCTCCAGATATAGAGCAAAAATATTTAAATGAAATGGATGAAAATCCATCCAGTTGAAGATAAGTGGGAAGCTTTTCTTGGCAAATGAGGGAAGCCCAAGTAACCTGTTTCCATTTGAACTCAGCAGTTTAAATTTCTCATTATTTCAGAAAAGGCAAGTGCAAAGATATCTTTTATGTGAACAGAGGCTGTGCTGTCTTCTTGGAGCTGCAGGCTTAGAGGCAGATTTTTCCTGCAGCTGCAGAATGAAGTCAACAAGCCCACTCTGTTCCAGGGTTGCTATTCAAAACCTTTTGGGCAGCAGTGAAAGAAGATCACATCAATTTCATGCTGGTTTTGCAGCTTTACAAAGATATGAGCAGCTGATGCAGAAATGAATCATGCCTAGATTGCAGGGCAGGAAGATGTGTCTAACGCCTTAGGAAAACAAGGTATGGGAGATTTAATTGAGTACAACTTTTACAAATATACATCTCCTTCTTCAGAGGGCTTTTGGTGCTATGGCACTGCTTTTTTCACAGCCTATATTCTGGCTGAGTTACAGACATTGAGCTCCATGTACAATTAAATACCACGTGAGTAGGGCCCCTGTGTCCCTACTGGAGAAATTTTACAGACATTGGCTTCTGTCCCTGTCAGCAGCACTTCCCCTGTGGCCTGTGTAGGTTCTCAGCACTGTGTTCTGCATCTGACATTACTCCTGAACTACAGTCCAACACACCTGTTTTACAGTATGAATGTAATAATGATAACAACAAAAATTCCAGCTACAGACACAGAAAAACCTTTTCAGGCAGGCATGGAAACAAGGTGCCCAGAGAGGCTGTAGTTCTCATCCTTAAAGGTTTTCCAACCTAACGGCATAAAGCCCTGAGAAATTTGGCCTGAGCTTAGAGCTGACCTTGCTCTGAGCAGCAGGACAGATGAGATCTGAGCTCCCTTCTGACCAGGACTGTTTTATAATTCTATGATAAACTACATATTCAAGGAAGTGCCAAGTGATCCAGAAGCTACATGAAAATAGATATTAGTGTGTGTATATACGTATGGTACCATACATTAAAATATACATACTAACTTAATTACTCTGTAATATTAAGAGCCTGAACTGGAGCCCATAGGATACCTCATTCTTTGTAACACCAGTGCTGTAGGTCAGGAGGCTGCAGTGCATGAATAGAAAACACAAGTCTCAGCACTCACTGGGTTATTCAGATCAATGGAATAAGTGTGCATGGTTAGACATGGGTTTGCAGTATTCCAAGGGAGAGGATGTAAAGAATTAGTAGCAATTTGGAGCTGCATGGATTGCCTTTGTTTTGCCACTAGTGAATAGCAAACCCTAGCAAATAGGGAGTTAAGAGTCTTGGACGCAAACCTTGGTGAAAAGCAGCTCCTTGAATAGATACTGGAATAACCATGATCAGAGTCAGCCATGCTGAGATATGAACCTATAAAATTAGATAAAAGTCGAGGCACAACAGAGCTAGAAAAGCAAGTTGTTGCAGTGGAGTCTGTCCAAATCCAGTTACTGAGCTTTGTAATATCCTTGTTTTTAAGGGCGCTCAGCAACCCCAACTGAGTACATTCATGTTATATTAAACTTATGTTCTGTTCATTTGTACTGATTTCCCATCTTTCATGCTAAACTCTAGAAATCTAATCTGTATTTCTCTACAGCAGGAGGAAGTTAGTGTGAAGCATACCTGCTAGGAGCATTGATTCATCCAAAATGCCCTCAGATTGGTAATATGGACAAAGAACAGGACTTCAAAATTCACCTGGATGAATGCTGAAATATAACCTTTGATCTTCTTCAGGCCTTACGTGTGTGTTTCCTTGATTTCAACTGAAGTTTGATCTGTTTACAACTGGCAGGTCCTCCCCTTTCCTGCCCAAAGTAGCAGCTCTACTGACTTGGTTGGCTGCCACACCTGTACTGCAGGCAGGATGTCTGTGGCTCGAGTCTGCGCACTCAGACTACTTCTCCATCAGGTGGGGACAGGACTGTAAAAGCCGGGAGTGCCATGGTGTCTCTGCTGCTGGCACCCAGAGTGGGCAGATGAGCGCAAACTGGTGCAACTCCAGCAAACCTGCTCTCATATCCCTTCACAGGAGACACTTGAGAAGGTGCAAGGCAAGCACAGATCTCCTTCCTTTCTGCTCATGTTTTGGTGTATTTAAACGTTACAAACAACATTTACTGCTCTGCTTGTCGGTAAGTCATGAGTCAGGAGATTTCAGCACATTCCTTACCAGAGAACAGGGATTAAACTACCAGATCTTTTCACTGACACAATAACAACCAGTCTCCCAGGAAACAGATCTATTCCACTGGATGTGAAAGAGGACAGCGTTGTATTTCTGATCATAGCTACTTGCTTGTTCAAATACTTGGTTATTTGTTTATGCTGAAAATTAACAAGGGAACACTGTTTTACAAAAGTACTACACTTCAAACCTCCTCAGCCTGAGGTAGAAGAACATGCCTTTAAAATTCAACTGAATGAACTATATCCAAATGAAGATTATTCTGCATTCTGAAAGGTGGTTCATGTTACCATAACCATGGTTGCAGCACATTAGACTGTAGATCCCTTTAATGCAATATCCTGCCTCTTGCCTAGGAAATAGCTTGAGAACAGGACAAGCATGTAGTAGTTCACGACTGGTGCAGGAGATGCAACTTGCCATCCCCACCTCTGAGTGCCCTGTGCTCTAGGCCAGCTCCAACCCTGGGTCAGGCTCACCCTCATCAGACCTTCCTCCATTTCACTTCAAGCTGCATTTTAGTTCAGACCCTCACACTGGTCTGGCTGAGCACATCTGAAGTCTACCATTTATTCCTGAAGGATGTTTTAGGTAAGCCTCACTACATGTGATGTGCCTCGCTGATCTGGACCCTGACTTAGCTTTCCCATTAGACTTTGGACACACCTCATCACCATGGACTTGTCTAGTGATGACTGTGGCCTGCCACTGGAGTTTCCCAGAAGTCTGTAAGATTAGCCACTTCCTACACCTGCCTTGGGTCATCTTTGGCTCCTGGCTTGCCTACCTTTCAGAGCAACCCACTTTTGCTGCTCCCTGAACAGCAATCTCTCTTTGGAACAAAACAGGAAGCTCAAATCTAACCTAATATAAAACCAAACACCAACATGGTAATAATTAAGGTGAACTGGAAGAGTCTGATAAATACCAATTCCCTTTCTCATGTTCTTCAGGCTCCATTAAGAAAGCATAAAACACAGGCTCTCATATATTTTAGGTATGGAACAATTTAGGACGACTGGCCCATAAGAGCAACACTTCAGAAAAAACTTCAGATCAAACTTCTCTGCAGCTTTCTTTACACATCTACTGGTGGAAATCTCCTGCATGCCTCTGGCACCTCATATGAGAAGTCTGATTCAGTAACCAGTAGGAAACAGAATTAGCAGTGAAGGCAATGATATTCATGCAGTGCAATTTACAACAAGGCATCTGTGCATGAATTAGTATTTTCCTTAATTATCTGTAATAGGAAATCCCAAGATTCTCAGCTGGCCCTGTCAGTCAATATTAGCTACAGACTTGGAAAATGATATAAAAATAGAAAGGAAATTGAATCCTGCAGGGGCTGCAGTAGCACTTTACAGGGAATGCAAATAGAACTTCACTGGGAATGGCTGTATTGGCACTGTTAGTCCCACTCCGCTGCAGAGTTTACTAACACACCACACAAAAATACAGCATGACATCCAGGTAATTTCCAGCTCTCATACGATGCAAAAAAACTACCAGAGATAGAAACACTGATAAAAACAGTCAGTCCAGAGCAGCATGTGATGATTATCCACCTATGCACATCTTTTAATGTGCAATGGTTTATCTTTTCAAAACCCTGAAGATTTGATCATAAAGGTGTCGTAGTCCTGCAAAGAACTGCATAAGACATACTCCTTGACTGAGGAAATTCTGCAGTTGCTGTTCTTTAACAGCAAGGGACTATCGTTCTTTATATCAGAGCTGGCTGTCAAATAGCCATTCACTTGCTAAAAAAGGTATAATTTGTCCCTAGTAAACAGGTACTCCTGGGGTAGGATTGTCCCTCAGAGATCATAAGTGGTCTCACTTGAGGCTTCAGAGTACAGCTGGCACAGACATTCCTCAGACTGCATGACAAAGGCCATCTGCAGTTGCACGGGTTCAAGAGCACCAGTTAGCAAATACAGGCATGGTCTGTAGGCTTCTTGGTGGTCAGCCAAGAACACTTATCTTCACTAAGTAGCTGCTGTAGAAGACAGGTCATACAGCATCTTGCAGTCTGTCAGTCGTGCACAGCCATAGCTGTAACAATCATGGAGATACAGAATGAAAACTAGCAAACCAGACATTCCTCCATTACTCTTACACAAAAAGAAAGCATGCAGTCATTCCCATCATCAGTCCTCATCCAGTGTGTTTCATGTGCTCACTATTCCTCTGGCATTTCATGTCCACATCCATCTCTCCTTACCCCATTCCTTTCCTTCCTTTCCTAAAACTCCTCTATTTTCTACTGTGGCTTCTCTGACACGTTTAAAAGGAGAATGGATAGCACAACAATGCAACTGTGCTATGTCTCCATCACTTGTACTCAGCTTACACCCAGCTACATATAACTCTGCTCTTTGACTACATCAGCAAAACGGTTTAGGTTTATCTAAGGTACTGGAGCTTAGTTCCTTTAAAGGGGAGCAAGAACAAACAAGTGACTAACTAAACTAGAGTAAGAGCTTTGTTTGCTCCTCACAGGCAAATCCCCAGGAGGAAAAGACTAGCCCAATGCACTCCAGCACACACCACACCACCATATGACTCAGCTTCATACAAACCAGTAATTCAAACCAAGCTTTCACTTTCCCACCAGCCAACAATCTCCAGGGAAGTCCTTCATCACCAGGTATCTGCAATTTATTCATGCATTACTTTAGACTTAAAAAAATACATACATTTTATAATGATGCATTTTTATGTAAACTAAAAAAAGGCTTTTCACCTCCAAAAGACTCCCACAAACATGTCAGGAGAGGAAGTAGCTCAAGTAATTATGTTCCAAAAGAGAGCACAGTCAATCCTCTTCTACAGAATTGCATTTACAGTCAATTACTTATTAACAGTGCATTGTGTCATGCTAACTTTGAGTATCTAAATCCATTGTTGCTCCCAACCTCTTCTGTTATATAATTTGTGGCTTGGAAAATGTCCATGTAGGTCCTGTCATAAAACCACAACAGCTCCAAATATCAGTGGGAATTACATATTTCCATTGAGTAGGTTTGAATGGCTCTGCTTGTTGTACAATTGTACCTAAGAGTTACACTGAAAATATGTCCTGATGTGCCAGATTATTACTCCTTCCAATGTCTGCAAGTGTCTGTCCTTATTAAAAAGCCTTTGTATATTCAGTATTTACTTAATAGCTTACAATGCATCTGTAATAAGGAGCATTTAATACAGACATAAAGCTAGAGGTTTTTCTACACACAAAAAGGAAATGTTCTTAATTCAGATTAAAGTAACTATGAAAACAAAAAAGCCTTCCTTTATCTTCGGTTTTCCTACACACTTCAAATAAAAGCTCCTAGATAAAGATAATAGCTAACTTGTCATTCCTTCACAGGTATTTTATTATTTATCTTTTATATTCTTATCATCTTTCCTTGGAAAAAAACCCTCAACATGGCAATCTGTAACCTGAAATCCTACAAGATGAAGAAGCTGCACCTCTCCAATGTATGATCTTGTTCTCTCTCGGTGCAGGACCGTTCCTTCTGATACTGCCATGACAAAGCTCCACACATTCATTTACACTGAAAGCATGAGAAGAGAAGGCAGGGTCCTGCTCTGCCACGGGTGGTTGGTGTGGCACAAGGGACCACTAAAGCGCTTCCCACAAAGCGGAAGACTGAAGCTTTCTGAGAGCAGGTAAACAGATCGTTCACAGACTGTGGCACTGCCCCACTAAGGGAAACACCAAGGGCCACCGGGACCCCGAGGCTCTTGTCTTTAAAACGTTGCGAGCGTTGAAGATAGTCTCCAAGGAAGCTAGAGAACAACATGGAGGCTAAGGGCAATGCAGTATCCTTGGAGATACAATAGCCTGACTTACTAGGAAAACTGGTGATTTAGGTTGAACGTTAATTCCTATAACTATGGTTCCATGACAGATTACATATCATATAATATATAGAACTTGACTTTTTAAAAAATGAGTGCCTTTTTGGCAAAAGTGATTCAACAACAAATTACAGATGACCAATAAGAGGAAGCTGGAAGACTGTTAAGGCTGAGAAAACTGCATAAGTGATAGGGGGAAAAAAAAGTAGTTTTCCTGCCTAACAGCAGGGTCCTCCTTGGTACTGATGCAAAAGAAGCACACTTGACACCAGTCCTACATTGAAAACAGATTATTTTGTCTCAAGAGGAGAATATAATTTTCCTTAGCTGTATTTTCTGGTAGACTCAGACAGGGTTACCAGATCACTTTACACGTTTTCTATAACAATACCTATGATAACCATTGTTATCATCTCTGAATATTAATAAATAGTTTCCACATGCTGTAAACACCTGGTCTGTTTTGCATAATTATGCTGCTGAGGCAGCATCTGCTGCCATAGTCCCCATCTGACGAGGCTGTGCCTGCTGCACCAACAGACCACCAGCAGTCAGTCACAACCAGCAGCTACAGCTCTGCCTTCAACTTTGAACTCCCTCAGCCAACTCACACCCACAGACAGAGAATTTACTACTGACTTCTTTACTTCTTTCTAGAATAACACAGCCCTCTGTGGAAGCAAGGACAGACAGGCCTTCTAGACAAAGCTGGCACTCGGCACTGTTTCTGCTATGGACTTCCTGAAAAGCTTTACATAACTCTTCATTCATGTCCAACTTCTGAGCTACAAGAAAAAGATACCTACTTCTGCCTTTCTTCCTTTTTTGTCTTTCTTCTGTGTGGTTTTGGATGGGAGGAACCCCCCTTTTTTGACACTCTTAGAATGCAAACCTGCTGACCCTTGCAGTCTTTTATAACTTCCCAGTAAAAAGAGCTCATTCTGTGGTGAGAAATGTGGCACTGGGGAAAAGGGAATGTTATTACTTCCCTTTCCTCAGCATCCTGCTTTATGAGAACAGCATCTGGCATGGCAGGCCTCCCTCGTAAAGTGTGGTAGGACTTGACCAGAGTGGTCACATTTGAGTTGTAATTTGGCCTACAGTGCACCATAACAAACGTTTACCATCTCACATTTTTAAGATAAGACAGAGTTAAAATACTCTTGCAGTAATCCAGGACCATATGGATTGTCCTGTCATTATTATACTCCTTGAATTTGAAAATGGGGGTTACACCAAACACTAAATAGAATCACAGAATATTCTGAGTTGGAAGGGACCCACAAGGATCATCGAGTCCAACTCTTAAACGGCACCACTGCCTCCCCGGTGGGAATTGAACCCCCAGTCTCTGGCATGAGAATCGGGGACACTCACCACTGTACTAAAGTGGATTTTAAATAAAGTAGAAATCCTCACTAAAACAATTGCCCTGTAATTGTGCTGTAAAAGCAACCAAAGCTGCTCTAAGTCCTGAACAACTAGGAAGAAAACTCCAGGTAATCTGATATTCATATCCAAAGAAGTCAGAATAGAGCTGAATCATCACTCATGCTCAGCCTCCATCAGCTTTCTGTACTCACTTTTGGTGCACTTCATTTTCAGTTCTCTGAACTGGCTCATTGCACAGGAAGGAGGAACCATACCTTTAAGAAGCGATATGATAATACATTACATAAATGGCAAACTGTAGGGCAGTTAAAGAGAACAAGCAGAGAGATTTCTGCAAGCTGTAGAACATTGCTAACAGTAGCATTAATAAAAAAGTTCACATTACTTAGAAGTGCAGCCATCGAAGATGCACAAAAGCCACACAGATCAGTTTTATAACTCCTGAGCTTCGTTTTGTCAGGGTGCAGTAAGAATAGACAAGGAGCCAGGCATAGTAACGAATCTGGCAGTGGCCACAGCATCCAAACGAGACAGATCCAGAAAGAGCAGCCAGGCTTTATCAGGTTAGCAAGCTAGTTGTGGCAACAGTGCAAGTCCAAGGTCAAAAGGGAAAACTGATCTACAAATCAGATCTAGTCCAGTAAAAACAACCAGGGACAGACATTGCTTATTAAACACTTAGCAGGCCTTACAGCAATACGACAAGACAAGAAATAAAGCTAGAGAGGCAACCTGAATATCAGGACTAGAATCAATATTCCAATAAGATTATCACTAAGCTAGTGATCAGCACTTCCACAGTAAAGCTCGGACACTGCAGGCTCAGACCTGAGTTTAAGCAGCACTCCTGGGCCCGTGGGCAGCATGGGGGGGGAGTGGATGCCTAGATGAGGTCAGTTAGGGTCATTAAGGCCTTAGCACTCAGGCTTGACACATTTAATTCCTTTGTCTTAGCAGGAAAAAAATTGCCAAAGAATTCTTCTGAGAATTCACAGCTACACAAACACTGTATTTGCACAGCCTAAGGATATTTTTTAGGAATTCTGCTGTCTCATCCCACAGCTACACAGGCCCTATTGCTCTTGCAAATTAATTTTCAAGTGATTATTAACACAGCTGGCTCTGCATATGACTTGTGCCTACACAGCATGTGATCACATTCCTCACAGCCTTGTGACAGCTCAAACATTTTTCTCTGCCTGTGGTCACTGGCATCCATTTGGTTTCCTGCCTGGAAAATGGTAGGAGCCCCACAGCACGGGCCTTGAACCAATGTGGCCAGCTCTCTTTCCCTCCAACTGCCATTTTACATAATAACCTAAAGTGTCTTGCAGAACATGCTACATGTATAATGTATACCTTCCCCATACCGAGGATCTTTGTGTATCCAGCACTGAGACGTACAAGAGCACAAGGTAGTGCAGATTCACAACTTCTCTTGTGTTTGGGTGTTTTCCCAGTGTGCCTGTACCATTTGCTACTTTGCTGTGCAGAGAGGTTGGAAGCAGTAAACAAAGTCACAGAAGAAAGTTAGCACAGCACTACAATTAGAATTGTTAACATTACTGAAAAGTACTGCTCATCAGGAGTAACCAGGTGGGAATGTGTGGTACTGTCTCCATCCTGCTTCCACAGTCCAAACTAGCTTCTCTGTAGGGTATTGTATGGTACTGACATGCTCTCTGTTCCCTCCCTGATTCAGAATACTCATTTGCTCTGTTGATAAAGTGAAGGGGAAGCATGAACAGCCTCACCGCTATTGGATCTGACAGCTTGTTAAAGACCAAGTTGTGGAGATTAAAAGAGAAGCTGAAAATCACATAAGTATCATTCGCCTCAGGAGCTTGAAAAGAAACCATAGTGAATTTAAATGCAACGTGAGAAATGCTCAGGGATGTAATTTAAGCTCATGTGATCAAGGTGTAATCTTGAAATTGATGCTTTCTTTTTAACTTTTTACCTTGTCAAGAAATGGTAAACAAATAGCTATATAAACATTAGCAAACCAGCTACTCTCAGGGGAGGGAATGTTTTAAAATTGTCAGAGCCTTGAGCAAACTAAGAGGCCTTAATTCCCCCAAGCAGTCTCACCTATTGCCTCCACTCAGCCCTTCTGCTGAGGAGCACTATTTAGCTCAGCCCTGGCTGGTCCCTTCCTTCTTATCTGCAGGCATGCTGCTGGTCTGTAGCTCCAGCCCTGCTGTGTTCGTGTCTTTTTTGTCTCAGTTCTGGCTTCTCAGCTTGACTTTAGACCTGCTCCCTGAGATGTCTTGCCATTATTATCCTCAGCAAGTCATGTCCTTATATGTGTTCTCAACGTTGGCCCTGCCTCGTTGTCTTCAGGAGCATAATTAAAGCTTTGGAGGCCCCTTTTCTCTCCCTCAAGCTGGCAGCTTCCTTCTCAGGTGCACTGGGGCGGGGCCCTGCTCTCCTGGTTGTGCTGCTCTGTCTGGTTTCCTGTCCCTTGGGGAGCTGCTGGTCCTTGGCATTTGCTGATACAGACAATTAAACACCAGTTTTACTTGCTGAAAGTCATACTTAAGTACTTCTTCTTACATTTGTAAATGGGTGGTACTAACTTGATAAAGCTTACATGAATGGGCTTAATTCAATAATAATTCCACTAGTGATTCATATCTAAAAACATTCTGTGTAAAAAGAACTTGATTCTGTGATCCTTGCTCCCATGGACCTTAGAAGACTAATTCAGATTATTGCAGCCAGCTTTGTTAGAAATACTAACTCAATTTTCATTTAAAGCCTCATATTAAATTCTGTTAATAATACATTAGCAAAGCATTCCTCTCTTTATATCTGTGAAGCTCTCTTTTACATTAGAAATCACTGTTGTATAAACTGCAGTGCTTCTTATATGAAAATCAAATTTGTGTTAATCCTTTATCCACAGATAAAATATTAATTCTGCAATAGCTTAAAGCAAGGGTCTTTGCTAGTAAGTGATAAGTAAATAAACAATTTCATCCTTCCTGGTATGCATCAAAGTAAAGTTCTCAGCATCCCCTGTGATCCGTAAACTTTCCAAGCCTGGAAGATGTACACTTTCTCAGGGTGTGTGCCAACCACCCTGTATTTCAGGGCTCAGATGAAAGCAACAGGGCTCACAAGTATGCACAAGTCCTCTCAGTTTATGGTCTTAAGTGACAAATACAGAGAAAGAACCACTGATATATGTTATCCTGTGCTGATTTATCACATGTACAAATTGCTTCTGGCAAATGCAACTGAGAATTACTTCTGCTATTCCAGCTAAAGCCAGAGCCCTTGCAATACAGCCCTGCTTAGGAAAGGCTATTCATGTTCAAACTTAATTTTTCTTGAATTAGACTCTCTCATATAGCTCTAGTTCTGTGACAGTGCCCCAGGATCCTTGACAAACAGACTAACTGCTGCTCCCTTTGCTAATTAATATTTACAGATTAAAATGGACCATACTGTAAGTATATTAGGAGCAAGAATAGAAGCAATTGTTGATGCTTACTGTGAATTATAGCAATGGTTCTCAGTTTTTCTCTGATGAACCAGACTGTCCATAAAATTTTCATGAACCTTGGTGCAACTCCCAACTGAGGAACTTCCTTCAAGGAGTTCCTCACTGGTTGTTCATGTTTCAGATATTTTATGATCAGTACTGTCAGAATAGTCAATCTTTCCTCCAACAATTAAGCTGTTTTGTCCTCTTGCTACAACCAAATTGATAAGCTGGTGAGGGAAAACATACATGATCATATGATATTGTTTCTTAATAGCTGAACCATTTGCAGTCACACTAGAGCATGTGGCTTGAAGAAGTAACAGAAACAGTATGTGCTTCCCTTAAACCTGAGTGTCCTAGAGATCTACTTAGTGATTAATGTGAATCTAACAGACAATACATATATCAGAAAGTCTGTCCTAGTTGGAGCTATTATTTCACTTTGAAAAGTTGTTTTCTATAATGTAACAAATATACACTTGTCATCCTGCTACAGAAAAGGTGGAGACAAAGCACTGTAGTTTTGTTGTGTGATGAAATAGGTTGTAAGTAAATGTATTGTCAATGCTTTCAAAATAAAAATTAATAGCTACTGTTTTCAAAGAAATGAAAATCTGCCCTCTTCATGCAGAACAAGCTATTTCCCATCCTTCTGTATAAGGTACTGCTTACTTGGAAACAGGTAATTGCTTGTGAAGCGGGTATGAAACTTTAACAGCTGCCTCTGGCTGGGCCCTATGCCTTATCTCAGAAGGTGGTTAATCTGGCTGTGATTGCATTTGCTGGAACTATGTAATCAAATGAAGGAACAAAA
This sequence comes from Pitta sordida, assembly GCA_013390025.1. Lineage (NCBI taxonomy): Eukaryota > Metazoa > Chordata > Aves > Passeriformes > Pittidae > Pitta > Pitta sordida. The sequence continues at coordinate 372,381 of WEKX01021469.1, forward strand.
CCTAGTCTCACTGTTTAGTGTTCAATAGACTGTGCTAGATTGTAAAACAGATCCTGTGGTAGTTAACTTAGTAGTTGACAAAGCTCCTCTTAATGCTATATGTTTAAGGAAAATATTTCCATTCTCCTTTTCTACCTTCTAAAATCAGAATGATCATTAAGTAATGTCATCCTCTTCAATGGAGGCTTCCTCCATTACCTCAAAAAAAAGGCCCTAAATCTGCAGCAAATGTTGCTATGGAAGCTTTTTAATGCTTTGTGTATTTGTTAGCATGCTGGGTGTGCAAAGAGTCTTGAACACAAAATTACAGTGGGACTGGCAGGTGTGAAACTCTGGATTATTCCAAGCAATAACTGTTAGATTCCCAGATTAGTTTGCTGTAGGAATGCTCCACCTAAGCTCCCCTGCTAAGAAAAATAACTTACTTGTGTGCATTTCCATTTTCCTATAAAACTATTTATTCTTCCTCAGAGACTAAAAGAAATTGAAACGAAGAAAGGATAAGTAAGAGAAAGGAATGAGAGATACACCCTGGGAAAATGGAAAGAAATGAAGGGTGGGAGGAAAAAGAAAGAAAAGTAAGTTGATTGAGGTGAGAAAGAACTGAGTAAAGTGAAAGAGATGACAAAAGTAATTATTTTACCACTAAGGCCGTATATATAGTGCAACAAGAACAGCATAAGCTGGGTAAATGAACCACTTCTTGAACTCTTAAGCTTTCACAGAACACAATTTAAATAGTTCTGAGTGTCATATTAGGAGCCCATTTTACTACTAATTTCTTCCACTTACAATTTATTTTCAGCAGAACTCTGACCCCTAGGATCTTCTGCACTAGCAAAGTGGTGTGTACAACACCGTGTAAAGTTATTCCTCTCCTCAAATGCAAACTCCTGAAAGAACACAACCCCCTTCCAATGCCTTCTCTTACAGGATTTAACACAAGTGAGCAGGGGTAGCTGATCCCTGTGAGCAGGGAGCTCTTAGGGCTGAGAACTCACCTGAGAGTTTTGCTCTCACCAGTGTGCTTTAGTGGACTGCAGTCAGACCTCTAGAGACCGAGTGCTGTTAATTATTCACTTGTTTATTGAGGATCTATGTTCACCAGTGAAAGGAGCGTATCAATATTTACTTTCCTAGCCAACAGAGAGGCTGTTAAAACTAGTCATAAACACCATTAAAATCAATATGACTTAGTATATACTTTAGTTACCATAAGCTTTACATCATGATTAGGTTTGATAAAGGTTAAGTGATCCCAGTTACATAAAGTTATCACACTGGTTCTCTACAGACCTCCTGCAATCTTATTTTATACCTTTTTATCTATGTTTGGAAACTTGCCCAGCTTTTGACACCATTTTTATAAATACAATGTGCATTTGCAGTGAATTTAACCTAATTTGTTCTTTCCAGTTAGTTTAGTTTTTAAGTTTCCTTTCTGGGAAATGACAACGTCTAGGCACAAAAAGGAAGGGACCAAAGGGGTAAAACAAAGAAAAGCAGAAAACTAGTGGTGTGTGAAGTTAATACATCTTTGGAATGAGGGAGGGAAGTAATATGATCAGCATTTGTGTTAATTCTTGGAAGTCTCAAATGCCTGCCAGTTGCTTTTAAAAGTTTTTTATACAGAATGTACTTTTTCTAGAAAGTGATCTTAGAATATTTTCCTCTTTTCTTGGTGGTAGGAATGAGAAAGATACCTCTTCCCGTTTTCCTAATAGGAATATCTCATTAATAGGAATGTTAATAGCAATGAATAGGAATATCTGTTACCATTAATAGGAATATCTGTTTTTTGGTGAGCAAGGCCTGGAAGAGACCTTTCCCATCTGCTTTGGACAGTCAAAGGCCATTCTTGTCTGGGAGCAGCTGTCCTTCCAGAGGAGTCCTTTCTTTGAAGAGTTGATTGCTGTGACAGACTTGCTTTACAAATTTGTAATCCTCTCACACAAATGTTATGCCAGAACCATTAGTAAGGTCAACATTTTTCATGTCAATAGTTATTCTATGTAAGTGATACATTTGATTTGACTTACTAGTCTTATCACAGTCCTTGTAGCTTGTTTTTTTTCCTTCAGTCTAAAGAATAAGAAAAAATTTGCAACAGAGCATTCCTGTAATGGAACAGCCTTTTTATTGTCTAGATAGACTGGATGGAATTATTTATCTTGTTATATATTATAGTATATANTATGCATAGTATATGCAGTATAGTATATAGTATAGTGTCTTTTTATATAGTGTTAGCTTTTATATATATATATATATATATATACACACACATCTTTTTACGTATAAAGGAAAGGTAGCAAGATGGCACAGTGACTGTATTTCATTACTTCCCACATTAACTTCTGATGTTAGTGCTTTACTAAGAAGTCTCTATATCATTGTCCCTTAGGGAAAGACAGTTCAACTAGGTATTTTTTACTGATGTAATCCTGAATATCTGCAGTCTTTCACATTTTTGAAATAAAGATATTTCTAGTTTAGAAGATTTGGGGTAAAAAAACAGTGAAAAGGGCCTGTCAAGAGACTTATTTTGGCAGTTCTTTTCATGCAAAAAGTCAGAATTTATGCTTTTCATATCACTTGAAGATATAATATTGGGTTTTGCAGCGGCAAGATTCTCTGACTAATGTTCATGAAGATTGCTTTTAGTAAGTAAGCTTCCCACACCACTAATGACTTTTCAGTTCCATTAGTCAGTTATATATTATTGATTTCAAGCATTACTGATTAATGCTGTAAGTAGATTTATTTCTGTTCCTACAGAGTAAAGGATTGGGACCTCTCTTAGACGAATGGTGTGTTACTGCTTGCTTTAGACCGTTCCCTGCTGTACCCCCTTTGCTCTTGCCTGTCCCCTGTGCCCCTGTACTGTTCTTTCTTTTACTATGTGTTTCTAATACTTGGTTAAATGTTAGGTGCTTTCCATCCACCTTTTCTATGTAAGGAATTTGCACTGAACTCTGGAAAGTATAAAGTAGTACAGAAATGGAAAAGTCATGCATGTGCAGTAGTGCTTTTGCAAAGTTAGCAGGATGGTGTTTCATGTTCAGTGCTCCTTCCAGAGCCTGTCTCTGCCACTGGTCACACGCTGTTCTGTCCCTGGCTGCTACAGCTCTCCAGGGATCACAGATTGCTGCTGGAATTTCAGCAGCTCCTCATCTCACCACTTCCAGGTTCCAGATTATTTGCAGTGCCGAGGCGTGTGGGATGACTCAATACTGGATTTCTCAAGTTTCATCCAAACCAGCACTGTGCACTTTGGGTTTATGACCAAGCCCAATAAAACTAGATCCAGCTCTTCAATCTCTTGAATTCAAAGATTACAAACGTCAGCTCCTTTTATCTTCTTAATTAGTAACTTATTACATTGTGTATGTTCTTCAAGCTATCATCTACTCTGCACTTCTGAATTACTTTATATGTTGACCACCTAAACTTTAGTCATCAGCTCCTCTGTTCTGTACAGGTTATATAACTTTGGTTGTTTCCTGCAGGCTGTTCTATGGCTGTCTGATATCTTATGTCCCTGCAGACCACACACATTCTGCTCTTTAATGCAGTGTATAGCTCATCACCTGCTCTTTTAAGTCCCTCAGCAGCATTTTCAGCAGCACAGTTACAATAATTAGGCTTCATATTAAGCTGCCAGCACTGATATTCTACACCGTATTTCAAAGTCATATTTTTTAAGCGCGTAAATGGTATTTGGGGGAAATTTTACTCAGTACCAGGTTATCAGCTGTCTGCTAAATTGAGTCACTGATGTTAGTTCTCATTTTTGAGAATGTGCCACCTCCATCAGCTGTGGGACACAAATACAAGGATCACATGCCTCCGTAAATTAAGACTTAGGACTTTGATATAAAAGTGTTTGTAAAAGAAGAATTATAGAATAGAAGTTTGAAGTGTACCAGGTTTCATGTGTCTGGGTGGTGATTTTCTGTTAAACCTGTCACCTAATAGCCGTTATTCTTCTGCAAGGAGATGGAGTGAAGCACTCTGTATGAAGTGGAGCAGTGTTCCTCAGGTGGGGACAGTTGGTTAAAAAACACTTCCCTTCCTGTGAAGGAAAAAGGTTGAAATTAATTTAACTAAATGGGTAGTTTCTATCTTTAGGTAAACAAATCAGTCAGTGTTATAGTTGTATCCTGAATTTAAACAGTGTTAATCTTCTGCCTCATACAATTCTAATTATAAAAAAAAAAAACCAAATTGCCAAGAATTCCTCAGAGTTTAGTTAGATAATTACCCTGCACAAAAGACCATTGACATCTTTGACCCCTACATATGTACTTCCAGAAAAGTGCATTAAGTGACCTCACAATAAATACACAGGTGATGTTCCAGAACCAGTGCTCCAAAATACAGATGCACAGATGATCACTAAAGGTCTAAAATACTCCTCTTCCTGGGAGTGAATGTTTCTCATAAAATGATCTCTAATACGATCTCTCAATGCTGATCATTAAGCAAAACTTGCAAATACCTCTCAGTTTGGGAACATACATACATTCCTAACTCTACTGACTACCAAAAATTTGGAACCTGACCACAATAGAGTGGGTAGAGAATAAAAAATAAGTCCTCTTCTTGAAGTTTCCCCTTCATTATTTTTTCTATGCTAAGTGAATTGTGAAGAGCCTTTTGCTGCAGTAATGTCTAAGAAGGAAAGGTAAGAAATTCAAAAGCACCATGAAAGTGCAAGAAAAGCCTGAGAAACAGCATAGTTACTGTTAATGTTGCATTACTGTGTTATATTTCTAGTCCTTTTGAGCCTCTTAGTTCTCAGGCCTAATTCTTATTTGAAAACCATGCTCTTAAATCTTCAGATTGTTCTGGATGCTTCAGTTGCAGGCATTTCTCTGGAAAGTGTATCTGAGTTCTGGGCATCAAACTTTGAAAGCAGAGCTTTTAATAAGGCTATTTAGTATATATTTCTTTAATGTTGCATTAAAATATGTGAAGCAAGAACTTAAGAGGAATAATTTCTCTCTCAGTAATAGGAGAAAGGAAGGAAAGGGAGCTTGTGTCTCAGCTGGTTCGTTCTGGCAACTTTTTTGAAAGGCACTTGCCCATCACGAAGGGAGTTGCTAAGCTGAGCTGAAACCTAGGTTTTTGTAGTATGACTGTGTTTTAAATTATACAAAGCTTTCCAAGAGAAGCTGTGTTAGCTTTCAGATTTTTGTGCTTGTGCTCAAGCTGAAGAGCAATTTGCCTTGGACCAAAATAACTTCATGGTTCAAACTGCAACCTTTCTTTTTCCTGACTTTTATGTTGACAACTTGAAACTACATTCTTACTTACATCCTGAATCCTTTTACAAACCCGCAAAAGCCCCATCAATGTTTGATTTAGATCACTGAAATATGGATTGAGAAGCACAGATTTGCTGAGCTACATACTGTGTGAGGCTGAAAGAGAATTTTACAGAAATCTCACCATATTCTTGCACTCTTTCCTGGCGAGATGCTTTTAGTTACTGGATGTGGGGTTAGACAGACCTTGGGACTGACCCAGAATGGTCACTCTCATATTCTACTGTTCTTGGTGGTACTTATTAAATTCACTATCTTTCTCTAATGAAACAGATTATTCAAAACAAATTTTAAAAATCCTTGAGATCTCTTGTTCTAAACTTCAAAAATGTCAGAAGATTCCAAATCCAAACGTAAGATCTTAAATAAATGGTCAAATGATAAATAGGTATTTAGGGTGACAACAGTGCAAGGTAGTAAGGCTGTGTATTGAGTGCTAATTTAATAAGAAGTTAATTAGCAGGAAGACGTTAGTAGTGAAAATTTAATAAGAATCTGACACTCAGGGTACCTGATTGCATTAATAGAACTTAATTGCCCTGAACAGCCTGACCTGACACCCCCGTCAACCCCCTCTATCCATGGGGCTGAGGGTGGATTTAAGCTTAGGCCTGGCCCTGCTCCCCCTGAGCCTGTCAGAGCTGTGCCTTGCCCAGCCATGGGTCTCACTGATCTGGCCCTTGTAGGGTCAGTCCTAGTACAGCTGGTTCCAAATTGCTGCCTTTTGCTCCCAGGTTTACCTCAGGTTTGTTTTGGTGCCGTGGACTTGCCTGATAGCCCAGACTCTCGGCTGGTCTTGGCTCACCTTGTGCATGTGCTGTGGGACAGTGGCCTGGCTGGGGAGGCTTCTGCCCTCCTGATTAATTATTGCGTGTGTTATTCCCTG
>WEKX01021470.1:11028-24903 GCA_013390025.1 Pitta sordida
CACGAACAGCAACGGGATGCCTGGAAGAACATTCCTACCCCTTCTCTCATAGGCCTGGGGTCTTCAGCCTCTCCACGCAGGTTCTGAACCGGCACTCTACATCTTGCTACTAAGTTATTTTTTCTTTTCTCCCAAATATGTTTATTCACAGAGACGTCTCCATCTCTATAACCTTGAATGTCATGGCAGCAACTGAGGCCAAAGCAAGAGCTGAGCTGTTAACCCCCTCACTGCCAGAGCAGCAAAAATCTTAAACCAGGACACAAGTGCATCATTTGTTGACCATTGAGGGAAAATATTTAGCTTTCAGATTTTACTGAGTTCTTTAAAGTTGTGGGGAACGAGTATGGCATCTTTACGGGGAATTCAATATGAAGCTATAGCAAAAACAACCAAATGAAAAAAAAAACAGAGAAAAAGCAAAATGTAGAGAAAAAGGCATGATGATCAGTACACAAAGCACAATAGCACAGATGTGTATAGTGGCATATCTTCATCTGTGTGTAACAGTAGTTTTGCCATTTTCTACCACAATCTTGATCAGGTGTTAAGAAAGCATACAAATGATTAAAACATTTAAGATATTTTTGTTTTTGTTTTGGTTGTTTATTTTTTGTGATTTTTTTTCGGGGGGTTTGTTGGTTGTGGCATTTTTGGTGAGTCTTTTTGTTTGTTTTAATAGATGTAGAAAAGACATCTTATTATGGAAAGAGAATAAATAAGAGGTGCTGCTTTAATGTCTATGTATAAAATGATCAGTGAGGTAAAGTAGATCAGGATTTAAGACTGTGTCCTTTCACTAGCAAAACTAGAACTATTCAATTTTACAAGAGAGTAAAGAATTCCTAACCAGTAAAGCCTGATCTTTTCAAGACATATAGTATATTGAGCCCATGGAATTCATTACAGCAAGTAATCAAGGAAAGTAGTTATCAAGCAAGTTTAAAATAGATGGCTACAGTCGCAAAATTTAGGGTTTTGCAGCTGTAGGTACTTATGAAGGAACAGGTTTTTTAGACAGAAGTTGTAAGAGCTAAGTGATTAGAATTAAAGTATCAGAACTCAGATGAATTATTGCCAGTCCTGTAACATTCTTACATGTTCTTCTGAAGAATCCAGTGCTGGTCAGACTGAGAAGTGGAAAGACAGACTAGAGGGACTGAACACCTCACTATGATTTTGTTTGCTGCTTTGCAAAATAAAAACAATATAATTGTGAGTGATGCTTGTAACTACATCAGAAACAAACTCTATACTGTAGTGGTGGATTGTAGTTTGTTATACAGCTAGCATAAACAGAATTTTGTGTTTATCATGCCTACAAGCAATAGAAAGCAGACACTCAGAATGATAAACAAGTCATACCACAAAGACAATGAGTTTACCAGGTCAGCTAGAAGCAGCAGAGGAATTCTACAATTTTGCATTTATGTTTACCTATAATTTTATAATGAAGAGACACAGAAAGAAAAACAGTCTTTTGGCCTTCGTTACTGCTACAAGCCAGAGAAAAGCTATACAATAGTATACAGACAAGAAAGTTTATCTAAGCAAACCTCTCCACTGTTCTAGTCCATGGAGTTTACGACTTCAGGTGCAACAAAGTGTTAGCAGTCTTCCCAGATGGACCTGTTTCAGATGAATACATAGCTCTTACACGTCAACTAATATCCAGAATGGCAAAGTTTTCCTTTAGTAGAGTGTGCACCATCCAAGGGAAAGATGCTGAAGTGAGCTGAGCTGAAAATCTAAAATCATTGTCATTTTTACTTCTAAGAACCCCAAACTTACAACATGGGAGTTTTCATTTCGCATTAGGTCTCTCTGGAACCTTCTCTGCTCTAGGCTGAACAACCTGTCTTCATAGGAGAGATGCTCCAGCCCTGTGATCAGCTTAGTGGCTCTTCTCGGGACTCATTCCAACAGGTCCAGGTGTTTCTTCCTCACCACTCCAGGTGGAGGTCTCAGAAGAGTAGAGAAGGGCAGAACCACCTCCCTCAACTGGCTGCTCATTCATCTTTTGATCTAGTTGGCTGTCTGGAAAGAGAGTGCACACATTGCTGAGTCATATTGAGCTTTTTGTCTGTAACCCCCTCCAAGTCTTTCTCCTCAGGGCTAGTCTAGATCCATTGTCCATCCAGTCTGTACTTGCACTTGGGATTGCCCCAAGCTAGGTGCAGAAATATTACAATAAACTATGAACTTTGGGTAAGTATGTACTCTCATGGACTGCAAATTACTGAAGTTTCTTCTGAAGATGAGTCCTGTTGCTATATACAGTCGTCCCTCTTCCACTTCGTGCCCCCATATGGCGGCTTCACATCTTAGTAGCATGATTTTTCAGCGGTTAAGGAGACCCATTTCGCAACTGCATACGCGTGATCTGACACACATGAATATTCAAATTAGGCAGTAATGAATATTCAAATCAAACCCCATGCCATGATGCACCCACCCCAAGGCAGTCGCGGTGGCTCAGCTCAAGTGCGCTGCCCCCCTCGCCTTGCTCGAGCACAAGCTGCCCCCTGCCCCAGCTCCACTGCTCTCAAGTGAGAGCCACCCCCCACCACCACCACCACCTTTCTCTGCTCGAGTGCAAGCCACCCCCCCAGCTCTGCTCAAGCGTGAGCCACCCCCCGCTCGGAGCGAAGTGGCTGCGTGCAGTTATGCATGCTCTCAGGTTAGTCATTTCTTAAACACCTCCAGAGACGGTGAGTCCACCACCTCCCTGGGCAGACCATTACAATGAGAGATCACTCTCTCTGGGACAAAGCTCTTCCTAACAGCTTACAATTCCCTCATATCTTCACTGATTCCATTTTGTTATAACAGCATTGAAGCTGAAGTCAGAAATTTCTTTTTCAGGATCTTTGCAATGGGCAATTTTTGTTTCTGAAAGCTTAAAGCCTTAGGAAACTATTCTTTGTTCCCTTTGCTGCTTGTTACATTTGTGAAAAAAGATTAAAGACAGTAAAGAAGGTTGGGGATTTAAAAGAACAATTTTTTTTCTTCAAACATCCAAAGTTACAAAGATCCTAAATGTCTAGAAAAAATTTGGCTTAATTATTGATTTCTTATCTTAAGCCAACCCAAAGCATGTTCCTATAACTATCAAAAGACACAAAACACTTCCCAAGAAGTCTGAAGTCTGATTTGTAATATCATGATACTTAAGAAACTACATAAAAGCACACAGAAAAAATTTTGAAATATATAGTAATCCATTGAATTTCATGGGGGTCCATGATCAGAAGAGTCTCTTGATAGCTGAAATCCACAAAGAAGTGGTTCATAAATATACAAATTATCTACACCCATTGCCCCATCTCCTCAGCCCTGGAGTGTCAGGGGGTGCTCTCAGCACCTCCCAGTGCTGTGTGATGGGACAGGCGAGCAAAAGGAGTCTTCTCTGCCCCTCCCTAGAGCAGTGGGCAGGGATGGGGGAGTGGATGGAAGTCTTGTCCCTGCACCATGCTGTGGGGAGGTTCCCGTCCACCCGTACCCTCCCCTGGAGCACCAGGCAGGCCTTCCTGATGCCGGTCTGGGGCTGCGTCAGGGAGCAGCAGTGGCATTGCATTTTGCTGAGGCCCTGTCCCTCCACAGCTCTGGCATGAGCAGCTGTATTAAATCGTTGACACCGTGTTATAAAGCTTCCTCATCATTTAACCTCTCCAACACTCATAACAGAGGGAACTCTTCTCAATTCCTGAATGAGCAAGAGGTACCCCCGGCTCCACAGCCTGGGCTGGTCCTGCTCCCCAGCACTGCAAAGGCACTCACTGTGCATGCGTGGCCATCCCGTGCTTATGTGACATGGAAAAACCCCATGATCGACCAAGGGAAGACAAAGATATCTTTGCAGGGAAAAGAAAATGTGAAGAATTGAAGCTGCAAAATTTGATCTGTGAAGAACTGAGAGATTAATGTAAATGGCCTTTTGGAGATGTCTGAACTGATGATTAGGGTGCCACTGTTTCTGATGTTCAGTGCAAAGCCTGGGCCCATGGGATTTATACCTCTTGTACTTTATGCCAGAACCTGGAAATACGTATCATGCCTCAATAAGAGTTTTGGCCCCTGGTGCTTGGGACTATCTCAGAGGGCAGCCCTGCTCTCTTAGTGCCACGGGAAGAGGCTTTCAGATGCTCTTCAGGGAGGCAGTGACCACCCCTTGGCAAGCTGATTTTCAGATGTGTCTTGAACTACAGCTGCCCTTCTGCTTCCTGGCTGGAGGAGTGGGACAGCCCTGGCTGCTGGCTCTGCCCTGCCCCCTCAGGGACCCGCATGGTGGCTGGTCCCCGGGGCGCAGCCAGCGAGTGCCCTTTCAAATGACAGCACTGTTAACATGTAAGTCCCTGCCAAATCTCACACTGCCAGCTGGAAGGCAAAAGCTTTCCTGCCAGCAACAGCGGCACATCAGGCCACTGGCAGACCTTAACTGAACAATAAAGACCAATCAACTTCAGCAGCTTTCAGCTTTGCATGTTGGAAGAAGAGCATCTTCCAGACCAGCTGCAGTGAGAGGTCAACTCATGAGGAAAAAGACTTCAATCTGCAATTCTACAGGAAGAAGCAAAACAAAATTAGTGTTCCAGGTTGATGCACCAGGCTTTGAGTATCTACTTGATTGTAGTATTGTGATATCCTCCACATGGAGTTAACCTTGAAGTTTGCGTGGAAGTTACAGCCGGTGCAAAGCATCCCAACAGGCAAGTAAGAAGACCTTACAGAACGCAGTAGGAATAAACTTGCAAATCAGCCCTCACTGTGGTTTGCCTTTTTTAGATAGACACTGACTTTACGAAGAGGCAGGAAATGCGGAGCACCTCTATGCTGCAGTTGTGCTCCCAGCAATCCATAAAGGCTTAACTTCAGCATTGTATTACCACATGTTCAGGTGTTCACTAATCCACTAGCTATTACATCTGCATTCCAGGGTTTTACATAATAAGAATTTCTACAGTTGAACCTTTTATATGGCTGTTGAAGAAATTACATACTTCAGAGATTCTCTGTCCCCTTCCCTCCAGACCAGCAGGAAATTGTTCTCATGAGACAGATATGCACCCTCTAGAAGAAATATGGTTAACCTCAGGCTTAAATCCTTGGAAGTTCTTGTGGATAGCAGAAGTGTGTGCGGTGCAGGAAATCTGCTAACACTGCAGCTGAATATAGCAGTTTTAGCTGTGTTCCTCTTCTTTGCTCTTAAACCCTCCACAAATAGTCCTTTATATTTTATGAACAGTGGCATAGGAAGTGTATTCTCAGATGTGTTCGTTAATATTCTAAGCAGAAATCAATTCAGATGCACTCAAGTCTCTTGTTGATGTTCATGCCTTAGACATAGATACAAACTCACTGTAGAGAGAGAATCATAAATCCCAACTCTAACCTAATGACAAAAGACTGTAATCCGTAAGTTTTTCCTCTTGGATTTCAGGAGTAAATTAAGTCATAATCAATTTGTCAGCATTTTCTGTGTGAGGATATAGCTGCCGTTTCTTCTGAACATTCTAGAGTATGTAAAAGGTGATACTGTTTTCAATTCAAATATTTTGGTGTGATCTCTTTCTCTCATACATTGTAGAGTATTCTTTTGATGTCTGGCCTGTTATTTTCAGTCTTCCATAACTCATTCTTCATTAGTAAAATTTTATCTTCTCCTAAAATGTATTTTTGTAGTTGAAAAGCAAAGGTATTAATAATCAGAAGCCCTTTGACCTGCATAAAACACTCTATCCTGCAAAATGATTACTCTGATGAATTGCCTAAATTGCAATACACGGTTTCTCTTCTCTGGATGGACAACAACAAGGAAAAGCCCTGAGGCAACTAAATTCCATCAAAGAGAGGCTATGAAGAATTTTCTGACAAAAAATACAACAGAGGAAATGGATAGTATTTTCTGATAAGCAAGCTTAGGAAAATGTGAAGCCCTTGTTCCTATACCATATTTTTTTCCAGAAACAAGTTAATATTTTTATGGGAAATTCATTCCAGCTGTTTAGCTAATGGTACCTTAAGTCACATTTGGGGGGGATGAAGTGAACATTGATTCAGATAAATTACTTGTCTTCCTTTGCAAAGAATTAATTGATTTTATTTAATAAACCAATAATTATGGAAAGTTTTTTGCCTTTTAGTCCCAAGTTTTAACTTAACTGTATTTAGAAAGTACTCCAATCCTAAAATAGAGAATAACACCAAAGTGATTACATGCCACCATTGTACTTGATCAAACTGCAGGCATGTTGGTGAACCACTGCTTGGGATTTTTTTTTCCCCAGGAAGTAGATGATTCCTAAATGTCCTCAGACATTTGCAGTGTGGGAAACTGAGTAGCTGACAGTACTGTGACATGGCTCAGGACTCTTCTGAGTCTGTAAAATGACAGACCAAAGGTCTTCACACTCACCTCTAAAGGAATCATTAGAGAGATACTTTAATGAAAACAGAACATGAAATAAAATGGAGATTATTGTGAATCACCAGTATGTTGCAGTACAGTTACTACAGAAACAGAGGTGCCTTCAATAATTGCATTTATTCATACTGAAATACAGTTGGGTCTCCGATATCGCACACCTGTGGTCTTGATTAGGACCCACGTAGCCCGATGTCTGATTAAATGGCGGCCGTGCCGCTGCCACTGCCCATGCCCCTCCTGCCACCATTGCCACGGCTGCTGCCGACCCTGCCACCATCTCCCGCGCCCCCGCTGCTGCCCGTGCTGCCCCTGTTGCAGCCCAAGCCACCGTGGAGGCCAGTTGCGCATGCACAGTTGCAAAACGGGTCTCCTACTTCTCTAAAAAATCATGCCACTAAGATCTGAAGCCACAATATGGGGGGTGCAAAGTGCAAGAGGGCCAACTGTATCTGTAAGCAACATTGAGATAATAGACATTTTACATTCAAGCTTTAATTTTGTCAATTTTATTTTTGCAGGGTTTTTTCTAGGAGTGAAGGATTGAAGTTCAATGTTTTGAGTCATAACTTTTTAGGCCAGTTCTGAATTTGGTACTTTTGCCTTAAAATGTGCTCCACTGAAATGAAAAGTATTTGAGTTGCTGAACACCAGTACTGGGAATTCATAATAGCTGTGATTCTGATGCACATCATAAACCACTGCAAAAGTCACCAGGATATCACTATTCGTCGTCCAAACAGTATTTGTACTAGGATTACTTTTATTCTATTCAACAGTGAAAAGAACATAGTGTGACACAGAAAATAACTAAGACAACCACAAAATAATGTCTTGATATTTTTTGAGCAGTCTTGGGAATCTGGAGAAGTCCCAGCTGACTGGAAGCTGACGAAAGTTGTCTGGATTTACAGGAAGAGCAAGAAGGAGGACCACAGAAACTACAGGCCTGTGACTTTAACTTCAATGCCTGATTATGGAGGAAGAAAGAAAGAAAACAAAGTCACTGGTCACAGCCAGCATGGCATCCTGAAAGTCCTGCTTATCAAATCTGACTCCTTTTATGACAAGGAAACCCAGCTAGCTGATCTAATGAAGGCAGTTAATGTAATCTTTTTGGAAACGGTTTTTCACAGAGAGAGTAATTGCATATTGGAATGGGCTGCCCAGGGAGGTGGTGGAGTCGCCATCCCTGGAGGTGTTTAAGAGAAGACTGGACGAGGAGCTTAGTGACATGGTCTAGCTGGGGGTTGTAGGGCTGGATGACCCTGGGCCCCTTCCGGCTCGGAGTGGCCTGCTAGACTGTGAGCAATCTAGGTTGGTGTTACGCTCTGGGATGTGCCCTCGGTCTCTGTACGGGTGTTAGGTGGTGAGTTGGACTAGATGATCCTTGTGGGTCCCTTCCAACTCACAATATTCTGTGGTTCTGTGATTCTGTGATTCTGTGATTTCAGTAAAGTTTTCAATACTGTCTCTCACAGGATCCCGCTGGACAAAATGTACACAACTCGGTAAATACATCATGAGATGAGTGAGAAATTGGCTCATGGATCAAGCATAGAAGGTAATAGTGAATGGGGTAACATCAGACTGGTGACTTGTCACTAGCAGGATTCCACAGGGCTCATCTTAGGCTCTGTGCTCTTCAGCATCTTCTTAAGTGACTTGGATGAAGGACTGGAAGGGACATTAAGCAAGTTTGCAGACAATACAAAACTGAGAGGAGCTATCGACTCCTCTGGAAGGCAGGGAGGCCCTGCTGAGAGATCTCGACAAATTAGAGGACTGAGCAATCACCAACCTGGTGAAGTTTGATGAGAAGAAGTGCTGGATTCTGTCTTGGGGGTGGGGCAATGTACAGAATGTATGTGCAAACTGAGGAACAAGATACTGGAAAGCAGTGCCATGGAAAGGGACGTGTGGGTCCTGTTTAATGTCAAGTTGAATATGAGTCAGCAGGGCTCTGGCAGCCAGGAGGGGCCAACTGTGTCCTGGGGGTTTTCAGACAAAGCATCACAAGCTGGTGGAGGAAGGTGATTCTCCTGCTCTGCTCTGCGCTGGTGAGGGGTTCTGCCTCCAGCCAGCTTGAGGAAAGGGGCATTCAAATCTTTTGGATTGCGTGGAACTAACGGCCTGGCACATCAGATCCACAGGAGTGTAAGGCTTTAGTTGACACTGGTGCACTTTGTACCCTGATGCCATCAGGATTTGTAGGGGCAGAATACATCTCTGTTTCTGGGATAACTGCAGGATCCCAATAGCTGACTGTACTGGAAACTGAAATGAATGAATGAATGGGAAATGAATTAATGACCGGGAAATGAATTAATGACCCTGAATGAATGGGAATGAATGGCAAAAGTACCACATTGTTACTGACTCAGAGTATGACATGCATTCTTGGCATAGATTACTCCAGAAGAGAGCATAGTTCAAGGACCCCAAAGGCCATCACTGGGCTTTTGAGATAGCTGCTGTGGAGTCAAAGGAAATATGACACCTGGATACCTTGCCTGGTGTCTTACAGAACTCTTCTGCTCTGGGACTGCTGAAGGTCAAAGAACAACAGATATCAATCACTAATACAAACATGCATGATGGACAATACCACACCAGCTGAGATTCTATGACCCACATCCATGTGATGATTTGTGAACTGGGGGGTCAGGAGTTAATAATTCTAATGACCAGCCTGTGAGTCCAATAGAGAATGAAGACTGACAGTAGATTGCCATGGCCTGAACAAAGTCACACCACCACTAAGTGCTGGTGTGCTGGACATGCTGGAACCTCAATATGAACTGGAGTCCAGGGCAGCAAAGTGATGCCAATCATTGACATTGCGTTCTTCTCCATTTCGTCAGCAGTACCATGGAGGTCACCTGGAAGGGTGTCCATTACAGCTGGAACTGACTGCCCCAGGGATGAAAATACAGTTCTATTATTTCCCATGAACAGATCCAGGCTGCACTGGAAAAAAGTGAGGTGCTAGGATACTTACAGTACATTGATGACATCATTATACAGAGCAACATAGTACTGGAAGTTTTTGAGAAAGCAGAGAGACAATACAAATCCCCCTAAAGGCCTGTTTTGCCATAAAATAAAGTAAGGTCAAGGGTCATGCCCAGGAAATTAATTTTTTAGGAGTGAAATGGTAAGATGGATATCAGATTATCATTAGAAGAGAAGGAGGAGAAGGTGACGTATTAAGGAAGCCCCACCATATAATCCATTATCAGAAAATGAAAAGTGTTAGGATCTCTTTACTCATAGTTCCTGCCATGTTGTATGGATATACTGAAGATGGAAAACTGCTATTTGGAGTCCTGCATGGCAAGCCACAGAAGTTACTGAGGGACAAAGTGGATCAAGTCAGATTGCATCCTGGGGCCGGGGAAAGCAGTGACACTGGTGCCGGTGCCACCACCCCAAGGCCAGGGCCAGGGAAAGTGGCAGTGCCACCGCCACTGCCACCATCCCGGGGCCAGAAGGAAGTGGCGGGGCTGCTGCGGCGGTGGCTGTGCAGGTTGATTCATATATTCATGACTGCCTAATTGAATATTCATAAATGCCAGGTCACTCATGCACAGTTGTTGAAAGTGGCCTCCTTAATCACTAAAAACTCATGCCACTAAGCTATGAAGCCGCAATATGGGGGGCGCGAAGTGCAAGAGGGTCAACTGTATATGTGTAGAGGATATGTATATAGACTGAACCTCTGCCACTTCATGGTATGTACAGGCTAAATCCTTTGCTGTTTTTTCCACGATAATTCCCATCTAGGCATGCGCACAGACAGCCGCAAATATATAGTATGTAAATAAACTCATGAATATGCAAGTGAGCCCAGCCCTTTGTGCCCCCCCGCCCCCAGCCCTGGAGCGTTCAGGAGGTGTGTGGGGATGGCGTGGCCTTGCCCTGACCTCTGGAGGTATGTAGGGACACTGAGGTCCCAGGCTACACGGCATAAAGTGGGGTTTGAGAAATAAAACATACTGGCATGAGTTTGTTAATGAAACTTTTTAGAAGGCAATAAAATTAGTAACCCAAACTTCTGTGTCTCCCAAGATTCCTCTGCTGTACCCACAGCGTTGGAACCCAAACAACAGCTCCAAAATGCTGTAGTACGTCAGCAATGGGCATAGTACACACTGGCAGCCGTGGGTGCACAGCAGTGAGGAATAAATAAAGCATAACCTAGGAGCCCCGGCAGCATGTGTGTTCATCCCAGCTCAAGGAATAGATCCCAGCGACTCCCAGAGCACGGTCCACCCTCCTCAGCTGCCTAGCCAGGAGTTCTGCAGTGTGTGTGCTCGTCCCAGCACAAAGAACAAATTCTAGGAGCACCCAGAACACGACCCACTCTCCTCAGCAATCACTGGCCCACCAGGTTCCCACTTGCTCACTTATTGCCTGCCTGCCCACGCCCCAGCACCACACCTACTTCAGACAAGTTTGCCTCACTTGGTGGTGCTGAGACAGCCAAGCCAAACCTCCTCCTTTTCCCGTAGGGTGAAGCCGACATATCCCTGTTTCACCCCGTCAACACAGAGTCTGTCCACCAGCCCCACTCCCTGAGAGGCATGGCCCGCCCCATGGCCCCTGCCCCGGCAGGGCACAGAAAACAACAGCCAGGTGCTGCTACGTGTGGCACAGCCCACAACCACTGAGGTTGGAGCTCGCCTGGAGCGGCACTGGGCTGGGCACTGGGGCATGGGCCTATGTTCAGAGCTGCCCCACCAGACCGGTGCCTGGTGCCCAATTCAACCCAGCCCAGCTTGGAGCTGCACCATACCTTTGGAATTGCTGTCTTGCTTTTGTAACAGAAGGTGACTTGCAAGCTCTCTTGTGAACAGAAGCCTGGGGCTGTGCAGGTGTGCAGGTCCCCTGCCCTTCCCCCAGCCCCCCTGAGCCCCCACCGCCACTGTCAGTAGCCGGGTTGCACAGGATCCACATCCCGCTGGAGCTCCCGCAGTGCAGCGGCGCATGCACTCGGTGGCTGCAGTCTCTTTTTTGCCATTTGCCCCCACGCAACACCATGGTGGGAGTGACAGGCACCTTCGTTCAAATCTACAATTCTACCCGCTCCACAAAATCATACAAGCATCACTTTTGGGGCTACAGGCTCTGTGATTTTTGCTGAGAGGATGTGTCAAACAGGTCAATTAAAAATCTGGCTATGCTGTTTGAGGTAATGAAAGGCAGTGTGCCTTCTGAGAAACCATCTTAGTGTCCCGGGAGATGGCTGCCCTGGTCCCCTGACAGATGCTGGCTTCCCCGTTTTCCAAACAATTGGTGCCACCATAGCAAAAAGGTCAGTTTTGGGGAGAGTGAAGTTGGGCCCTCCCCTGCAGGTACATGGGATGATGTGGCTGTTCCCCTCACTTGGAGTGGAGTGAGAGCACAGAGTAGCCCAGACCCAGTCTGGTAACCAGCTGCGTGAACGGATCCATGGAGGAGGGAGTGCTCACTAGAGTAACTTGTTCCATAGTATCTGCCTAATTAAATTAGTGTCACATCCCAGTCAATGGGCTGGTGGAGGTGGAGGGTCGTGACAGCACCGAGCCCTACTGAGCCCTGCCAAGCCCTGCACAATCCAGGTTAAACTCTTTTCAGTCTGGTGCCTCCACCTGCTCCTGAGGTCAGGGGAACACCTCCCACTGCTTTTGCCACACACAGGCAGTGGGCATGGCACTTCCTGGGGTAGAAGCACTGTGACAGCCCTGGTATGGGCACACAGGAAATAAACACAGCATCCCAGCTGCCCTAGAGTGGCTGGGAACGTCCCCTCAGTGCTCTGGGGCTGAGAGGGGTGGGGCAACAGATGGGGCTTATTTGCATATTCATGAGCTGCCTATTGTTGTGGAAACAGATCTTGGGGGGAAGGGGGAGTCCCGTAATACCATAATTTTGGGGGTTCACTGTAATTAGAAGGTGTAGGATCTAGGCATGACATAGATGGTATGGATTAAGGGATCGATCATGTCCTGGTTCTGGCCAGGGTTAATTTTTGCAGTAGCCAGGAGNTTAGTGAAAATGGAACAAGATGTGGAGGGGTGTTCAACCACTCTGTGCTCTGAGTGGTAGCATAGGAAAGTTCATTAGTTAGGAGAACCTGGGGATCTCCCAGATACTGACACTGAAGAATACTTCAACCAGTGCAGTTATCCCTACTGTGCTGTAGACCCCCACTACAAAACATACCAACAAACCAAGCTGAATCAACCCCTGACATCCTTTGCATTTTATGCTTTTGTGAAATTGAGGAACTGCCCTTTAGTTTTACAGTATCACAGTATCACAGAATAGATAAGGCTGGAAAGGACCTTGAAGATCATCTAGTCCAACCTATAATCCAACTAACCTATCATCTACATCTAGATCATATCACTCAGCACCTTGTCCAGCCTCCCCTTGAACACGTCCAGGGTTAGCGACTCAACCACCACTGCGGGCAACCCATTCCACATCCGAATCACAGAATCACAGAATCACAGAAAATTATGAGTTGGAAGGGACCCACAAGGATCATCTAGTCCAACTCACCATCTAATACCCGTACAGCGACCGAGAGCACATCCCAGAGCGTAATACCAACCTAGATGCCTCACAGTCTAGCAGGCCACTCTGAGCCGGAAGGGGCCCAGGGTCATCCAGTCCTACACCCCCCATCTAGACCATGTCACTAAGCTCCTCGTCCAGTCTTCTCTTAAACACCTCCAGGGATGGCGACTCCACCACCTCCCTGGGCAGCCCATTCCAATATGCAATTACTCTCTCTGTGAAAAACCGCTTCCTAACGTTAAGATTAAACCTCCCCTGGCGTAGCTTGAGGCTGTGCCCTCTCGTTCTGGTGTCGTCAGCCTGGAANCAGCTGCCCTAGAGTGGCTGGGAACGTCCCCTCAGTGCTCTGGGGCTGAGAGGGGTGGGGCAACAGATGGGGCTTATTTGCATATTCATGAGCTGCCTATTGTTGTGGAAACAGATCTTGGGGGGAAGGGGGAGTCCCGTAATACCATAATTTTGGGGGTTCACTGTAATTAGAAGGTGTAGGATCTAGGCATGACATAGATGGTATGGATTAAGGGATCGATCATGTCCTGGTTCTGGCCAGGGTTAATTTTTGCAGTAGCCAGGAGAGGACATGGCCAGGACCCATAGATTACACAGTATCACAGTATAGAAAATGCTGGAAAGGACCTTGAAGATAATTTTATATCAACTCACATCATTGCTGGGGTCAAGGGAAAGGGAGTTTCTTCTAGGGAGAAGGGGTTCCTTGTAGTCAAGTAAATATGCCAGAGGGAGCTGTCTGGAATTGCTTATTATCATGTATTTTTTTCAGAGAATCATTTCTTGTACTTTCTGTCACTGGTATTTTTGTTGCTACTGTTCATTATCTTATCTCACTTCTGTTTCTGGTAAATTGTTCTTATCTCAGCCTGTGA
>WEKX01021471.1:18782-118442 GCA_013390025.1 Pitta sordida
CAAAAGAGGTCCCAAACAAAAAAAAAAAAAAAAAGCTAGGAAAGCCCACGACCTTTGTAACAAACTTCAGTGTAATCCTGTTACAGACACTTCTCACACTTCTCATTCTCCGCCTGTTACTACATCTCACTTTTCAACTTTGTCTGTGGTTGATGAGCCTCAACCGAATTCACTCTCCAAACCTCCCTACACAACTCACTGATATTTTTCACCCAACCCACTGATACCCACTTTGGCTAGCAAGAACTGCCAACCTCACAGAACCAGCTGCCTAACATAACAGTTTTCAGGCTCCCCAGTCATCACTTCCCCTACACTCAAGCTCAGCAATCCATCCTGTCAACCATCTGATGGACAACAAGTCTCTGGGGGAGAACACAAGCAGGTCTGGAAAAACAAGCCAGCACCAGCACTGGGTGCCTTCAGCACAGTCAATAACAGTTCCCCAAAAATATCCAGCCCATTTTTTTTCCAAACCTGAGAGTATAATTCTTTTTAATCTATAGTTAAATAACTGAGAATAATTTATCCACTTTTCAAAGGGGCAGATAGACACACAAGTTGCAAGCCTACAAAGAATATTCACAATAGAAAACCAGTCCTTCAGGAGTTGCACGTTTGTAATGTTTATTGTTCTCCCTGGAGAAAATCCTTTTAGTTCCCAGTTTCAATGTAAAATTCTGTAGAGGCGGTCCACACAAATGTCTAAAGTGGAGAGAATGCTCTGGTTCTTTCGGACAAGATCTGACAACAGCTTTAAATATTATACAGAAATAGGGGAGCAAGGACACTGCACAGAAACTGTTAGGTTTGCTTAGGTCATATATTCATTTGCAAACAATACTTAATGGGTTTGCAGTCATAGCCCATAAAAGTATTTCACCAAACACAGACAAAACTATGAAATTAGTACACAGCAGTCCTTTTCAAGACTGGTCTGTTTAACACAGCGCACTTCTCTTTCATCACTCTGTCTACGGAGTGACAGAATAGATTCCCACTACTTCTGCTCAGTCAGATCATCTACAGCACGACTAATATAAAACTCATCAGGGGGGAGGGGAGGGAGGAATAAAAAAACACGAAGTGTGAGAGTGCATTGACAGCAGTCAATTTCTAATTCAAGCACAGTTTGACTGCTCCAGCTTGGAGATTTGAATTTTTAATTTCACCAAGAGAGTGGGTTCCAAATTAAGCATCTGATGCACAGTTAGTCTGAAACCAGAATTGAGTTTACTGAAATAGAAAGTAATTTTCTCTTAACAGCTCAGTAGCGATCACATAACAAAAATAAAACAAGCTGGCAGTTCCTATATTGCCAAGGGTGAGGAGTTAGAATGCTTTCAGCTTTACAATTTAGTATCAAAGTCCTAGGACAAATGCTCCTCCTTTGCCTGCTGAAAGAAGTTCACCTTGTAGCCCTCGTCAGGCTGTCAGATGCAATGTCCACGCTGTCTAGGCAACAATGGACATGGAATGAAGCTTCACACACCAAGAAAACTGAGCACCTCAGGATGCAGTTTAAATACAAGATACGTACTGTAAAAGCCAAGCACGAACACAAACCACAGTTACAGCAATGCATGGGAAACAAGGCCAACCTGTAGCTATGAGGAAGGCAAAAAAGTGGTGCTAGCCTCTCACACCCTGCTTACCTGAAAAGAAGAGCTTCAAGCCTTGCAACTCCAATAAAATTTCTGTACTCAGGCATTCTTTGTTCTTTGCAGCAGCAATTGTGTACTGCACTTTTGCCAGCAGAGAATAAATT
The DNA here is from genome assembly GCA_013390025.1 of Pitta sordida. NCBI lineage: Eukaryota > Metazoa > Chordata > Aves > Passeriformes > Pittidae > Pitta > Pitta sordida. The sequence goes on from WEKX01021471.1 coordinate 20,551, forward strand.
GCCACTCTGAGCAGCAAGATGAAGAATCTCAGCTGAACCCATGAGGGACAGGCTGCAGCACTGCTCTCCTATCCTCCACAGCAACTTCAGTTAATTCAAGTCCTTGCTAATTCCCAGCAGATTACTCAGCATCATCAGTCTGCAGATTTGAGGAGCCAACTTCTGTGCTCCAGCAAGAAGACTAATTCCCTTGGAGACCCCTCACTGCTAGGCAGGAAAGACACACACAATATCCCTTTTGAGACCTTCACTGAGCATATGACTTGACCTTTACAACCCTTACCCAAGGCTGTAGACAAAAAACCAGACCTTGTAAGTTTGTTTTACCGTGCCCAAGAACACAGAAGTGAAGACACTGAATATATACTTTTCCCCTAGCATGGAGGAGAAGAGTTCCTCCATGCCAGAGGATGAAAAAAGATTGTTCAGTAAATTCTGAGATGATCTATGAACAAGCTACCGAAAAGTACTTTAGCAGATATTGCTGAAACTGCAGCAGAATGCTAACCATAGGCAAGAACACCTCTCTTCAGCAGAAATCACAGCTCCTTCTAAATACAGCAGGACAGAAATCACTCTGTCTAGAGCAAATCAGATATATTTAAAAGATTCTCTTGAAGATTAACATTCCAGGAAAGTACAGTTTCTCTCCAGAAGGTAATGCTATTGAATCACAGAATTTAGCAGATGTGACAGCACAAAGCAACAACAGCAGTCAATACAGAGGACTGACATCAAGAAGACCTGAAGAAATCGCTAGAGAGCACTTAAAGAGGGCATCCACCAGCACTAGACAGCTTGCTGTCCATACTCGTTCAGGTAAGAGCCCCTGGCATTAGTGGCCAAACATGGTACAGTTATAGCCCCTCATTTGCGAGAAACGAGTCATGTCAGGTCTCGCAAAACACCAAACTCACAAATACGTGCAGGTCGTTAATACGCATGCAGGCCACATCCATCACTCCACCCCCAGCCATTCAGGAGCGCTGGGGAGCGTCTTCGACTCCTCTCCATGGGGTCTCACAGCACGGGGGAGGAAAGGGAAGCGTTTCTGCGCCCTGTCTGCGTGGGGAGACTCCCACCCCGAGAATCCCTAGACTTCTCTTTGGCCACGCTGACGCTTCCACAGCTGCCGCCAGCAACACAAACCCCGTGCCACTGCTCCCCCTCCCCGGCCCCTGTGCTCATGCCTGCTGCATCCTAGCCCCATGTCCCAGCCCCATGGACGGGCTGCAGCAGCGGAGTGAGCATGTCCCGCTGACACACCATGGCCAGCCCCACTTTCCTGGGGCACTTCCCTTCCCCACCTGTAGCCAGGGAAACAATAACACAGATGCACGCACACAAGCACTGCCCGCTCGCAGCTTGCAGGCGCTCCACACACACAGGCGGGCGAGCGACACTCAGGGACCTGCCTTAATTAAGCATAGGCAGGTGCAGTACTCATCCCCCCCGGCGCCTCACGCCGCACAGGGCCCTGCTCTGACTTCTACAGTGGCCATCCCCGTCCCACAGCCCCTGGCGAGCCACAGAAACCGTGCGTCCTCCCCACAGGGCCGGCCCAGTCCTGCCCTACAGGGAGCGCCGGCACCGCCCCTCAGCAGAGCAGAGGCACTGCGCGTGCATCAGCCAGGGAACCTTGTAAATGACTGAAACCAAACTGTGAGAAATTTTCCTTGCAAATCCGTGGGGTCGCAATGGCGAGGTCGCAATGCAGTGGGGATGTACTGTATTTCCAATCCACATCAGCAGGTACTGCAGGAACACTGAGATCTGAGCAACTCCCTGCTCAGCTCCAGGCAGGAGTTGAGAGTTGTCCCTTGTGCCTCACCCTGCAACTGGAGACTAAAGGCTCCACAGGACCAAAGCCTGTTTGCACACATTCAAAAGCCATGCACACTAGAAGCAGACAGGATCAGGGGATACAGTCAAGCAGCAGCCAGCCAGATCCTAAACTGAGGGAGGACATCAACACCAACACATCTATTTTCACTGTCATTTACTCATTTTTGTCCCCATCACAACCCTCCAATACCAAAACCGCACATGATTTTCACTGCTCCCATCAAACCCTGTCATCTCTTACACCAACTTCCTTGGCATTTTAATCCTCTCTCCCCAGTTATTGCCCTCAAACTGAGTACTCATTTCTCTTCAAGTAAGTGAAAAAGAGAGTTGATCCAGAAATCATTCCAATTGCTGCTCTGGATCTTTGACCAAACTCTGCATACGTCACACTTCACGCTACACAGTCTAAAGTGACAACCATCCATAGAGCTCCCAAACAATGTTCAAAGCCACAGAGAGATATCCCTCAATACCACCTCCATGGTCCTTTCCAGTTTATCCTTTTTGTCATGACCCCAGCACACACAAGCCTCCTAACAGCATTCATCTCACAAACAAGCATGCCTCAACTTACCTCCAAAAATCCTCCTCATAGGAGCCTCGACGCTCTTTAACTCCCCAGACCACCCCTTCTAGGTGAAGAGCCTTCCTACTCGACACTTTCCATCAGGAGGGCTCAGAAGTGTCTAGGCTTCCCCAGGTGCATTTAAAAGGAGCCCAAACCCACTTCAGCTGTGTTTACTGACTTCACTGCTTCCCTCCAGGTGCTCAAGCCTTTTAGCTACCAGGATTTGAGCCAGGTCTCAGGGCTCCTTTCACCTCTTTCACAGCACACACAAGAGTTTGTACGACAACCTAAGCCAAACCTCACTCTAAAGACACACTGAGTCTATTCATCCCCTTTGAGAGCATCTCAATGAAAACACTCTTGAAAGAGCTTCTTTCCCATGACTGTAAATCACTGCTATTCACATCTAGGAAATCAAGACAATTGCCTGCCACAATTTACTCTGACAATCTCCCTGGGCTAACAAATATTATTTAATAATACAGGCTACACTTCACTTATTAACACATCTATGCTGCTCAACAAAAGCACAGACAGACTTTTGCCAGACGTTTTTTTAACATATTTGTGTCATATGCTATTTGTAATTCACTAAAGTACTACTACCTAAGTACAAAGCCATAGGATTTGCCACTTTTCAATGAACCTTACCTGTCTGCTTTTTTACGCAGGTAAATTAAATCACAGTATTAGTCTTCAAAGAAATTGTACCCTTATATGAGGTAGCTTACAACTGTTTCTTGGCTGCCAAGGACTACGTGATACCATAATAAAGTCTTAAGCCAAATACTTCGGGTTAAAAAAATATTGATAACTAAAACAAAAAAAAAAATTCGAACTGTCCTTTCAAAAATACTATTTTTATTAGAAGAATGCACTTTAGTACAGTGGTGAGTGTCCCTGCCTCTCACATGGGAGACCAGGGGTTCGATTCCCCGCAGGGAGGCAGTGGTGCTGTTTAAGAGTTGGACTCGATGAACCTTGTGGATCCCTTCCAACTCAGAATATTCTGTGATCCTGTAATGTGCCAAAGAAACAGTCTTTCAGATCACCATATTCCAGATTCAGTTTAGCATTTTAAGTGGATAAAAAAAGGTGCAGATTGTACCATATGATGTTAAACATGCACACCTGAATAGATGTGTTTCAGCAACAAAAAGCTGGGGAGAGGAAAACTTTGAGTATCATTCAAATTGTTTTCCAGAATAAATATAAATTGTTACTTCACTACTTCCAATACTTCCTTTTTTTTTTTTTTTTTTATTTATTACTTGCTTTAGAAAAACTGAATCCTGAATCTGGGATTAGCAAGGACCTGTGCAAGGCAGCTCGCACCTGCCTGTCCCTTTCAGGTGTATGGGACAGGTCCTTGGGTATTACTAATGGAGTAACAGCAGGGGATTTCTTCCCCTGCTTCTTTCAGGTTTACACATAATACTCCTGACAAGTATTATTATTAACAAGTACCAGGCAAAAATTCTGTAGCTTCCTTTCAAGGAAAGCAGTGTGTTTTCAGAGACATTTGATCTCCTCAGTTCTGAGGTACAGCTGTAATTTGATGCATTGCTTTGTGGTCATGTGAGAAGCTACACAACTTAACCCCAGTTGACAGGTATGCCCAAGACAGAACAAAGGACTAACACAGGACTCCCAAAAGACGACTAGAAAATATGTATTTTCACTATCAGAATACATTTAAGGCTTTGTAACTTTAGGATTCCCATCTTCATGGGAAAGATTGGAGATGCAAAAGCAGCACTTAGATAATACTATAAAGACGAAATTCCATCTAACTACCTAACCTTGGAAGCATAGGTCCTCCAAAGGTAAATCCTGCAATAATGCTATCCTGTCCAGGATATTTTTACTAGAAACCTCAGGGTTAACTTAAATTTTCACCAGAAATTTGAAGCAAATACAAACACCATATTTACACAACTCTAACTTGTCTATAAGGACTTGAACCTGTCTATATTTTTGTACTCCAACTCTAACCAGGTCTATACTAATCCACAGATCTGAGACTGGAAAATTTATTTATAAAATATCTGTGTTGAGCAAGTCCTCTAAGACAGTCCATTGTCCTAAGTAGTTAATTGACAGTCTCCTTTAATTCCTGAGTGAAACAGTGTTTTATTCCGTAAAACTTTTAAATTATCTCCTCACCAAGGGGAAATGAAAACTCGCAGTATTTTGAATATACATAGTTGCAAAAGCTTCACAACCTAAAAGCATCCTCTCTCTCCAACCCTCTGTGAGCAGGAACACCTTGCAAGACTAGCATTACAAAAACAGAGGAAAGGCAATAAAACTGCGAGAGATACAGAGAAGACACATGGATTTTCACTTCTGCACAATAAAAGTGTCATAGTGTTTATAGATCAAACACATATGAAATGTTGTAAACTACCTAAAAGTCTGAGTCATAAGCAAGGACTCTGTACTAGAGAAAACCATGAAGGCAGAACTAAACATCTTTGAGGTTAGAATGCCCTCTTTGGGTATAAAGATAGATTTGCAGCAACAGTCAATTTCATTAAGTACAGTGTTATTTTATGCTAAAGAAAGGAAAGCAAATTAAAGAATGGCAAGTGTGCTACTCTAAGACCTCTAAAGATGCTGGAAATTACTAATTATCCTTTGCTAGTAACAACTTTTGAAGATGCTGTATACCAGGATGATAGCAATCCATACACAGCAGTGCACAGGGGTAGGACAAGAAAGATGGGCATAACTTAAAACATGAAAGGTTCCAACTGGATACTAAGAAAAACTTTCATCCTGAGGGCAGCCAAGAAGTGGAGCAGACTGCACTGTCCTTGGAGGTTCTCAAGGTCCAACAGGATAAAGCCCTGAGCAACTTGACACAATCTCAGAGCCAGTCAGTCCTCCTTTGAACAGGGAATAGGACCAGAGACTATCTGAGGTTCCCTCCAACCCATGCTATCCTGTTGTACCTCCAAGACTTAAATACAAGTCTCAGGATTTCAGTACTTCACTAGTCACTTACACACACAACAGAAGTTCAAGAGTTTCATCTGTGAAGATGCATCCAATCTTTCAAGAATGTAACTTATCTGATATAACTCCAGAAAGGAGTCACAAGGAGGTTTGCAAACAATAGTTCCATCACATCCTGGAAGCTGAAAACAGCTGGCTTTCTATGAATAAGCATACAGTTCAGTACTAGAAAAAAGTAAGTCACCAAAAAGGATTTAAGCATCCATCATCCACACATAGAGAGAGAAATCCCAAGCTTTGGTGATGGTCAGGGCATTGAGTAAGACAGACACAGGAAAGCAAAACAACAGAATCATAGAATATTCTGAGTTGGAAGGGACCCACAAGGATCATCGAGTCCAACTCTTAAATGGCACCACTGCCTCCCTGGCGGGAATCAAACCTCCAGTCTCCCATGTGAGAGGCAGGGACACTCACCACTGTACTAAAATGGATTTCCACAGGAACTCCAACTGTTCCACAGCAGCAGGCCCCCAGTAGTTAGCTAGTGATTAAATGATGCTCATGAGCATCACTTAAATGTCACTTTGATCTACTGCAGTTATTTCACAAAATCATTATTACTGAGGCTTTTTTATTGGCTGTAACAAATATTAGAGAGCATTTATCTCAAGGCATTATTCGGTTTTCTACATTAAAAATATTTTGATACCTTTTCCTAGGCTGCCTGCCAACTGGAGGACAAGATGGAACCATCTGCAAGACTTACCTCCCTGAAGACACTTGCCTTTCAAAAACATAATCCCTTAAATGGTGCCAAGGGCATTACATATTTAAAAAAAAAAAAAAATCTATCATCAAGTCTGAACAGCTGCAACAAAACCTGCCTCTCACAAATTTCCTAGCAAGGGAAGGAGGAACACCACTTCTGCCCAATGAATACTGCCACTACCCTCTCCAGTCCACGAATTCTAATTATGACATGAGCAGGGAAATACTCTGGCACAGAGCAGCATTAGGCAGCCATAACTCTGCCAGAGGTGTATGTGTTCCATATAACTGAATTAAGTACCAAATACGTACAGCTATTTATGTATCTCTTCTTCACTTTCTTGGTTTGGTTTAAATTTGAAGGATTTCTGTGGCTGGTCTTCTTCTTCCACTACTTAGCAATGTTGGTGCTCAAAATACATACACAGGCTGCCACATAGAATTCCTTATGTCCTCTGCACCAGTTTGCTTGATTTTGATTATTATTACTACTAGTATTATTCCCTACTTGCTCTCTGCATTGTAATCCTCCTTTTAAAAACTCCTCTCATATTTTATATCATTATTTTCAAGTCATTAGAGATCACTTTTAGACAGCTAACATGTACAACATTTACTCCTAGGAGACCTAGAAAAAAGACAGCAATCCCATGTACTTCCCATGGCTTTCACTGAACGATCATATTGGCCTCTCAGCATTAAAACCACAGCCAACCTAAACTTGCTAAGGTCACACTTAATGTCTGGGCTTCCAACTTGATGCCTGGGCAAAGCACACAGAGTTTCACTAAGAGCAGCACACAAAGCAGTAATGTAAGAAATATACATGCATCCAGATGCAGGAGAGAGGTCTGGACTCTCATCAAGGAATTCAGTGCCACAACGAACACACCAGAAACACAGCAAAAGTGTTTGCTACACACCATTATCTCTAGTCATAAGAAAGTTAAATTGTTTTAAAATTATATGAAATTAATTCAAAAAGTGAATGGTGTGAACATACACAGCTTATTCAACTCAAAGATGGAAAACCTTACTAACTGCACTCTAATGGATAAACAAAAGGCCCTGAGGAACTACAGGGCAAGACAGCAGTTTTCACAAAGAGCAATCAGAAGTCTTATGGATTGCTCTTCCCAAAACAGCAAAACTGGTTACTAGCTCCCAGTTCTACCTCAGACACAAAAAGATGGTAACAAATATACTTCTAAAAAACTATACATCTTAACTATATTCAAGGTGGGCAGAAAACAACTCTTTGGCTAACAGGAAATAGTTGCTAACTTGACCCTGGAACAGATGATCTCACAGAAAATTCTGTCATTGGCAAAAGCTGGTGCCATAGCACAAAAATTCTCAACCTGCTAGAAGAGCAAACACCGTATTGCCAGTGCTTGCTGCATACAAAGAAAGAAGTGGAAGTTCATCGCTTCTTACCTTACAGGAATTGGAGACCCCCTGCCAAAACTGGATATTCCAGTGTCCTCACTCTCACAGGAAGCAGACATCCAGCTCTAATACACCACTCAGAGGGAACTATTAAGTGGAGCAGCTCTTCTCATACCCAAGTCTGTACAAGACTCCATCAGACCACAAGCATGAGAACACTACAACAGCTGTCTCGCCATGACTATGCTCAGGTTCCCCAGGGAAAAGGGAAACACAGTACTTATCTGTTGATTATTAACTAGTTCGGCAGCAAATCCACACAGAGGATCAGCTGTTCTGGTGCTACACTCCAGCCAACAGTGACCAAGCCCTTCTCACACAGTTCCAGTGAGGGTCTCCTCAAGATTTTCTCTGCTCTAAGCAAATAAAAACATACTGCTCTTCAAACAAGGGCCCTGGTGGGACAGGAGCAAAGTTTCTGCATGGTGCCCACTGTTCCAGTGCCTACAAGGTTTCACTGCTGTCCCACTTCAACGGCAGCATAGCCTGGGACCATCCAGTGTGTCCAAGAGCATCTCATGCTCCTGCAACTCCACAGCACTGCTGAAGTGCAGATATCAGCACCCTATCTTCATCACTCCTATTGAGGACACAGTGTCGTGGTTTGACCCTGGCTGGATGCCAGAGATTCACCCACAACCTCTCCCGGAGAAAAAAAAGGGGAAAAAAACCTTACCACAGGCAAAACAAGGGAAACTACAAGTGAGGAATATAAAAGATTTATTTTTTAACAAACAAGATCAGAGCTTAATGTGAGAAGCATCATTTTGCAGGCAACCTTTCCCCCGCCCCTACCCGTCCTTCTCTTACAACAGATCTCACATTCCCTTTTTCCTTCCAGGAGAAAAAGGGGGAACAGGGTTGGGGTAAAATCAGGCAAGTTGGTGTTTCTGACCAGTTTTNACTTCCCCCAGGCTCTGGCCCGGCCATCTACTTTTTCTGTTACTGCTTTTTTTTTTTTTTTCCCTTCTCAAATATGTTATTCACAGAGGTGTCGCTATCTGCTCGACCCTGATCTCCATGGCAGCGACAGAGGCCCAGGCAGGAGCTGTTAACCCCCCTCGCTGCCAGAGGAAAAACCCAAACTAGGACACACAGCAACCAAAAAGATGTTAACATTAGGGAAATCTTACTAACAGCAATGTAAAACACGGCCAAACTCATCGGTTGTCTGTCACTGTCTCCCAAGATGGATGTGCCTACAGCTCTTCAAGAGCAGAGCTGGGAATGCAACACAGCCATAGATCAGCCTGAGCTACCAATGCAAATACTGGCAGGTTAATGCACTACTCACTAAAAGCGAACCTCCAAGCCCCAGCTGTGCTGTTCATTTCCCTCCATCACCTGGGTCTCCATGGGCCATTAGCAACACAGGAAGCACCTGGAACTTAGACCAGCACAACGAAATTCAATCTCATCCCTGCTTCAGTAAGCATCCTTGTCCAAAATCCTGAGAGAAAAAGGAAAGCTTTTGTCTGCAAAGCCATGTTCTCCAACAAGAGGGGGAAACTAACTTGATATAAGCCCTTCCAGCAGAAAATCAGATATTTTATGGAGCTAACAGTGCTTGGATTAATCACACTAAACAGGCTCAGTGATGTTCCTTCCTTGGAGCAACACAGTGTTTCCCTGAAGTAAAACATTTAGTTGTGTGGAAAGGGGAATAAGGCTTAAGGGGAAAGGGAACAAGACTTAGATAGCCATAGTATAAAGGAGAAACCTGTGGCTTAAGCATTTGGCCTTTCAAATAGTCTTCCCCACCATCATTCCATGTGCCTGCATATCCACAGTAGTGATAACCCATAAGACTTAGCTGGTATATCAGTGGAAAGGTTGGATGATGTACTTGGTGGCATGACCTAGATATTAGGGTAGTGTGTTATAGGTAGGATGGCAGCAGGATGGCAACAGGTTAGGTAACAGGTTAGGCTAGGTTAGGTAATAGGTGATAGGTTGGACTCGATGATCTCTAAGGTCTTTTCCAACCTTACTGATTCTGTGATTCTGTGACTGTAAGATGACAGAGGGTCTGAAACAGAGCAAGCAGCATTTTACAGTACATACAAAAGGGAGGCAAAACCCAAATTCTGTATGTCCCAAAGGAATCACACCAAACAAAGAAACCCTACTTGAGGCAAGCACATGATCTCTCCCCTCTGCCTGCAGACTTCAGATTACTCATTAAGCCACCTTACATTCCCAGCATCAATAAATAGGGAAGTAACTCCGTGTCAATAGCTAATTCAATTTCCATACAGAAAACTCATGTTTAACAAACAAAGTATGTCCATAGGAGATCTCAGCTTCCACAGCAGCAGCAGCTAGCAGGATGGATAAACAAACATTTCTCCCTCAAAACTTCTTTTAGATGAGCTTTTAATGGATCCCGTGTCTATACGCTAAAGGAGAAGAAAAAACAAAACTAAATGGAGTGTTAAATAATGTTAACATTACACAGAATTAAGGAAAAAAACCTCCAAATAAGGATACTACCAAGCTTAACACAGGCACAGCAGCCTTTGTTCAGTGCCAGAGGGCCAAGTTTTATCTTGTGTGACTGCTAATTTACAAAGAGCGCATTCATTCCGAATACATAAGGGGTTTGCAGCAGTTTTCCTTCAAGAATATTGAATAGTATTACAACATATCCGGGGTTCAATCCTAATCTAAGTGACACAGCATGAAAGGGCTGCTTTCTGGAAAAAGACACAAGATGCTAAGGATGAACTTGGAAATCACTATGACAACTCTGCAGGTTCCTTTCTGCTCACCTTGGAGGCCAATACACCAAAGGAGGTAAGAAAATCCCTTTCCACAGGACTTGTTAATTTTCATTATGGCCAATGCCAGGAAAGATCATAGGTGGTCTCTGCTCAGTTAGAAGGACAGTTTGCTCAAAAAAACACAATGTTACAACAGGGGGGAAAACCAAATCGTAACTCCCAACGAGCACTCCTGAGGTGTCACACACTCCAGTAAATCTCACTTGAAAGGTCAGGTGGCTCAGTAGCTGTCAAAGGCCAAAGCTATGGTGAGCAAAAAAAGCCTAACCAAGTGTGCCTAATTTGTGAACAAAGTCAGAATTAACCTTTAGGGTTTCCGCTTTTGTCAGGACAAAACGTTGTTTGCAATGCTTTCTGTCCTCCTGTTTGTCACAATTAATTTATCCGGCTGCTAATAAATCCTCTTTTCTTACACAGCCCTGCTACAATTCCAGTAGCAGCAGCTTAGGCTCAAAGTTTTGACTTCACTTTACTGACAAGAACAAAGGTTGATTTACCTAAATTTAAAGAGGGAGGAAGCCAGTGGCAATATAATAATTGTCTCTGACCATTCTTTAGAGTGGTGCTGCACTGTAATTACCAGTATCATGTATGAGAACATGCCACCTGCAGTTTCCAATCTCAAAGAGCTATACAGAAAAATTCTTAACTCTGATACTATTAAGCACTAGGAAGAAAAAAAGACATAGCTGGACATGGTGCTAATCTCAAGTGTACAAAACACTGTGCATACACATTTGGGGGTTCATGTACATTCTCTTGACTTGCCACAATCACAATATCTTAAGTAACAAAAAAATCACTAAATTCAGCTTTTTTATCTTTTAAATATTTAAACATCCTTGCTTTTCAGCTTCAGAAGGGCTAAAAGCCCTACCAACAGTAAAAAACGTACCATAGATTCAATTGGAAAGCCACTGTCAGTGCCTTCCAAGAATGAACCGCAACAACTTTAACTTCAGCAATGAGATGGAGGAATACCCATACAATATAATTAAAGGGACTTTAGTATTTAAACATCAAGAAAAGTTTAATAAAGTAGAACTTAATTTTCAGGAGTTACTGTAAGGCTACCCGCAAATTAGCAAGTACATGAACAAATAAGAAAGGACAAATCCAGAGATAATGCATCCCAACGTACTTTGCTCACTGCTTTGAAAACTCATTTACTTTTAATTACGAGCCCTCTGCTCGTATACTTTCTGCAGCGTATTTTGTGAAAGCCTTTATTATAAAGCACTTCACCGCAGAACCCTTTAAACTGCTATTCAAAACTATTGAAGAAGTTACTCAAGCACTTGTACACAGAGATTAGCATGGATTACCCAAACCCGAATGAGCTGTTTTCTATTAAATCACTGGCAAGGAAGACTGAAATACGTATTTGCAGAAAGTTTTGCTGGACCAATAGGGCTCGGAGAACCACATATCCCAAACAACTCCACAAGAAATAGACACGCCCAGGGAACGATACACCTTTCTTTCCCAGCTATCCCGGGAAAGGCGAAGTGTTTTTTTCCAGAATTTCCCCCTGGCTCCAGCCTTTTGCCAGCATCAGTGTTTCAATGAGGGGAGCCCTAGCTCGGGGCAGCTGATTGCTACTGCTCTGCGGGAGAAGGACAGCAGTCCATCCACATTAGAGGTCATGGTCTTAAAATATTCAGTTATTGATAAGTATGTTCACACACAGTCTCTGCTGGGACGGCAGTTTCCTTTTTCCTCCTTAAGCCAAGATTGGAGCGCTATTATGCGGGTGAGTTTTCTAAGAGCACCATTACTTCCCCCTTTGCAGAAGGTTATTGAAAAAATAAACGAATAAATTACACTTTTGTACCACGTTCACACTAGCTGAAGTGAAATTCAGGTATTTTTTAAGTTACAAAGTAACAGTTACATTATATAAAAGTTATGAGACTGTTTCTGTGAAAGAAATACCAGTATCACCGGGGGCTTAAAAAAATAAACGGGAAAAAAAACCCTCTAAAAAAAATCAAGCTGCGAAATGAAAGATCCGCATTTTTTTCACAAAGGGGAAAAAAAACCCAAAAAACAAAGCATACAACTAAAATCCCCCCGTAGTCAACGTGACTCCCAGGCGCTGCCGACTCTCCCNGCAGCCACGGTACCAGAGAACAAGGGTCCTGCAGCTCCTGGTCGCGCAGTGGTCTCGGGCTGTCCCGTCTCTGTTCGCCCCGGTCTGCGGGTCACCAGCGTTCAGTTAGGAGGGAAGAGGAATCCAAAGGCTCCGTCAGGTTGGAAGGGACCACAGCGGGTCATTTGGTGAAACCTCCCTGCTCAAGCAGGATCATACTAGAGCACATGGTATAGGTTTGCATCCAGGTGGTTCTTTAATATCTCCAATGAGGGAGAATCCACAACCTCCCTGGATAATCTGTTCCAGTGCTCAGTCACCTGCGCAGCAACAAAAGTTCTTCCCCATATTCAGGTGGAACTTCCTATGCGTCAGTTTNGCGGGGGCAGCGCTGACAGCCCCGTACCCCCGAGGTGATGCCCCGTACCCCCGAGGTGGTGCCCCGTACCACCCACCGCTCCCCGCCCCTCCACGGGCGCTCTCCGGCCGCACCGGACACCGGCCGTCCTCCCCCTCCCTCTNTATGCGTCAGTTTCTGCCCACTGCCTCTTGTCGTATTGCTTGGCACCACCAAGAATAGCCTGACTCCATCTTCTTGGCATTCCCACTTTAGTGGGGGCATTCCTCCCTTAAATACATTGATGCCCCTCTCAATCATCTCTTCTCAAAGCTGAACAAGCCCAATTTTCTCAGCCTCCCACTGAAAGTGAAATGCTCCAGTCCCTTGATGAACATTTTAGCCCTCCGCTGGACCCGTTCCAGGAGCTCCATGTCTCTCTTGTACTGTGGAGCCCAGAACTGTACACAGCACTCCAGTTGCAGCCTCACCAGGGCTGGATAGAGAAGCAGGATCACCTCCCTTCACCTGCTGGGAATGCTCTTCCTAATGCATCCCAGAATTCCACTAGTCTTGGCCACAAGGACACATTGCTGGTTCATATAGAGTTTGTTGTCCACCAGAATTCCGAATCCCCGGGTCTTTCTCTGCAGAGCTACTTTTCAGTAGGTCAGCCCTCAACCTGGCAAGTTGAATATGAGTCAGCAGTGCCCTGGCAGCCAGCAGGGCCAACTGTGTCCTGGTGGGGAATCAGGCAAAGCATCACCAGCCAGCCAAGGCAGGGGGTTGTCCTGCTTCTGCTCTGGTGCGGCCCCACCTTGGATATTGTGTGCAGTTTTGGGTGCCACAATAGGAGAAGGACATAAAGCTGTTAGAGAGTATCCAATGCAGGGCTATGAAGATGGTGAATGGTCTAGAGGGAAAGCCATACAAGAAGCAGCTGAGGTCATTTGGTCTGCTCAGCCTGAAAAAGAGGAGACTGAGGGGAGACACTGCAGTGTGCATCTTCCTCACAAGGGGAGGTGGTGGGACAGGCACTGATCTCTTCCCTCTGGTGACCAGTAACAAGACTCCAGGGAATAGCCCTGTGTCAGGGGAGGTTTAGCTTAGATATATACTAGGAAATGGTTCTTTGTGCCCACCACAGAGTGGTTGGGCACTGCAACAGGCTCCCCAAGGAAGTGGTCACAGCACCAAGCCTGACAGAGTTCAAGAAATGTTTGGACAATGTTCTCAGGCACATGGTGTGACTCTTGGGGCTGTCCTGTGCAGGACCAGACTCTATGATCTATGTGTGTCCCTTCCAGTTTGGAATATTCTGTAATTTTGTGAATGCTGTGTATGTATCTTCATTGCTTTTCTATGACTCCACATCTCTTGATGTGACAGAGCTTTTTGATTTTGTTGCAAGGTGCTATAGTTTATATACATGTATGTATTCTGGCTAGAACAGAGGCAACTTTCTTCACTTACCTTGCTGAGGACTCTGAGTTGGGTTTGTGACCAGTGTGTAGCACAGGGATGTTTTAGTTACTGCCGAGCAGTGCCTACACTGCTTCTCCTGCTGCCCTGTCATCAACAAGGCTGGAATATACAAGATATTGAGGGGACACAGCTGGGATAGCTGACCCCAATGACCCAAGCGATATTCCAGACCATATGTCCGTATGGTGTCATGCCCAACAGTAAAGTTTGGAGGAAATGAGGAGGAAGGGAGGACATTTAAAGTTATGGCATTTTTCTCCCAAAGTCATTGTTATGTATGGTGGAGCCCTGCTTTCCTGGGGATGACTGAACACCTGCCTGCCCATGGAAAGTTATGAATGAATTCCTTGTTTTGCTTTGCTTGCTCACATGGCTGTTGAACTGTCCATGGCTCAGCCCATGAGTTTCTTCACTTTTGCCTTCCTGATTCTCTCTCCTATCCCACTGGGGGAGGAAGATGAGTGAGCAAAATAAGGACTGCATGGGGATTAGTTGCCTACCAGAGTTAACCAATAATATACTGCAAATAATTTCAAGTTCTTTTTCTAAGACCTTTCCAAGACTGTCCCCTTGAATTTACAAATCATTGTAACAACATGAATTTCTGCTAAAATCTCCTTTCCTGTTTTGTGTTTTAGGTAATTTTAGTCCTCCATCATTTCCTGTGTATCTTCTACTCCCTAGTTAATACACTCATTACCTTTTGTCACCCCTAGTATTTCTCCACTGGCAATTTTATTTCTATTGCTATCCATAATTAGGAGCTTTATATAAGCTTATGACTGTCCACTGACCACAGGTTTTATTAACCTTGCTAAAGTACTACCTGCTTTAATCATGGATCATCATATCCACTCTATTAACCATGTCCATGAAATCAGCATTTTTCAAGATGACCTCCATCCATCCGACTGCTCCTGCCTTCTCAGGTGCAGGAAATGGAATTGTGCATTAAATATCCCATCCTGTGCAGAAGCAAGTTTTCACAACATTCAGAAAAGTTACTAAAAAAAGCCCAGGTTTATCTAACAACTGTCATCTCACTGATCTACTCTGGTTTCAGTTCATTTACTAAAAAAATACAGGACATGCAAAAGGAGTTTTAACCTCCTGTTCCAGTCTGTGCCCTTCCTGACTTGTGAGAGAAGACAGCAAGCAGCTGGGCCTCGCATGCCAAAAATAGCCCCACATCCTCCTTCTTCTTCCTTCAGCCTTGCTGCAGTGCATCTGATTCAGATGATGTCAGTGCTGGCTCCCAGCAGACAGAGAGAAATTGGTAAAAGGGCAGAATACGGGTGGAGACAAAGCACCCATCTAGTGCAGCCTTGCCTCCAGCTCAAAGCCAGAGCAGTTGCCTCAGCAAGAGCAGGAACAGAGCAGCACACATAGCACTTCCCCTTTGGGCTCTCCCACCCTCTAACCAGTATCTGCTCAGGGGGTTCCTCAGCAAAGTGTGGTTTGTTGAGGCAGTAACTTGCAGTGCCTTTCACGGTCTCCGAGGGCTTGCCCAGCCCCCTCTTGAACCCACACCAGATTTTGGTCTGCACAGCATCCACGGGTAAGGAATTCCCCGGGTCTACGTGGTGCACAAGGCACCAACTCCTGGTGCTTGCTCTGAGCATGGATATGGCTTCCTGCTTTTCAGAACTTCTGAATTTTTGTTCTTGAAGGAAAAGAAGTGTTTCCCACTATGTCTGTGCCCCTGATGATTTCCTATGTGATAATACATCGTGCAATCTGTTCACCAAACTGTACAGTGATAAGTTCATCAGACTGACTTTGTACAGAAGCTGCTCCAAGTCTTTGAGGATCTTTGTTGCCCCTCTCTAATTTTTTTCTCTTTCTGCTTTTTGGGATGAGAGGGCTAAGTAAGGGTGCAGGTGACGCCATCATTTTTCCTGTTGTGTTCTGTTTTCCTTTACCAATGGTCTGCAACATTAGATTGTCTGAGTGCTGCCACACACTTAACTGGTATTTTCTGATATGTAACTAATGCCATTGCTTCCTTCTTAGCGACAGTTATTATCTCAGAGCTTTTCATCTTGAATGATAGGCCAGGATTTTTCTTCCTGGTAGGTGTCAATTCAATTTATACAGAGTGAATTTCATCAATTGTTTGATTGCCCAGTCATTCAACCTCATAAGGTCCTTCTTCAATTCTTTGCAGTCAGCTTTTGCTCATACTAACTCAAATAACAAGAAGCAGCAGACTTGTTTCAGCTGCTTATATGTTGAATAGCAGAGGTTCAAGAGGCACTAGTTAGCCCAAACCTACCAAAAAGTACTAATTCCCTAAACAAATATTCAAAAGAAGAACAGTATGATCTATACTCGGAAAAAAAGCCCTGCTAATGAATTCTTTGCATTTTCTCTGAATCTACTCCACCGTTAAAATTTATCCCAAACTTCATCACTTCTGTTTCACGTGAGTTTGCCTTACCTCATCTGTACTCACATCCATGTGTGTATTTAACAAAAAAAGTCCCACCATAGTAGAATAATTCTGTAAGGCTGTAATTCCTCACCTTAGAAGATAATTGGGATTATGTGTGAATGTGTGTGTGTGTATACACAGAACATGCCAATCTGTTCCTTTATTCAGAGAGGAGCTGCTTTTGCACAACTATCCTTGCCCAATTATCAGATCACTGGAAAGGAGGGAGATGGCAGATAGTTTTCACTGAAGACTTTAACCATACCTGGAGCACAAGGTGCAGGAAGTAGATAGGCTTCTGAAGCAAATAATCCTGGGTGAAAATAGGGCTCTTGGGTTTTAATGTTGTTTAAATTGTGGCTGTTACATAAGGTCTGATCCAAATGACATGGTGAGACATCCTGAGCTTACAAAGAAATCTATCCCCCCTGCAGTTTGCCCTAATGCACTGAAAGGCAGTAGTTGGGTATTCAGATTGAGATGGATGGGGTAAGAAATTACACAGAAGAGCATACCTAACAGTGGATACTGCAAGTCTATCTTCTAGGTTAAATTCGTCATGAGGGACCTGGGGCATTTTGTTGGTTTGTTCTTCCTTAGTTTCCAGTTTTTATTATAATGTCATCCTATAGACATAGCTGCCAAAAGAAATGGTCCTGCCTGCTCCCTCTGCTGCTTCTTCAGTTGTGCCTTTCTTCCCTTCCCCCATGCTATTGCCTGCTTTGTGCTGGCAGGAGAGTTTCTCTGGCTGTATCATAAACTAGAAACAGATGTGAATTTAAACCTTTTTTTTGTTTTTTCACCAAAAACTTTTCCCCGGTGGAAAGCAACTGTGAAACTACATCATGACATGCTGCATCAGAAATCCCACCAAATTGTAACAAACTCTGTACAATTGGCAGTGCTGCTGCCTCTTTCCTTCTCAAACGACTTCCTGAACCCTCATGCAAGCTCCAAATTGACCCCAGTTTTCCACTGCTTTTCTTGGCCTCTCAGCTTCTCACTGTCTACATATAGCTGCTTCTTTGTGTGGTACCTTCGCTTCCAATCGACATCAGTGTATAAGAGCTCCCCCCTCCACCTGCTGCCGTAGGGAACAGATTTCCTGTGGCTCGGTCCCTTGCGACCTCTGGTTCATCTGATAGCTCAGCTGCAAACTCTGCTTTTCTTCTTCTTGCATTCATCTTTGTTTTTCACTATCTGCCCCATCACTGCTACACGAGAGACTTCTTCTGTTTCAGTAGGAAATAATGTGTTCATCAGAACATGCCCCAGAAGGGAAGCAAACTCTCCTTGCAAATTCAAGTCAAATTAAAAAAAAAACCAAACAAACTTTTGCCTAGCATAAGAATGAGAAAACTTCAGACATGTTAGACTTATTTTTTTTATCTCTTCAGAATCATGACATCTTGATCTTTTTAAGCTAGTCTGCTCTGCAGTGTCTATCATAGATCAGAACAGTAAAAAAACCATCATGCTCACGTTCTAATACGAATTTTTTCAAGCTGTTGTTCTCATCATCTCTCCTTCCATTTAAAAAACATTTACATGGCACCTTTTGCAGCATGGCTGCAGCGTAGACTATGGAAGCTGCAATGAGGTGGGAGGGTAAGAAGGGCGGAGCAGCGGCATGGGCTGCCACAGGCTGAAATGAGACGGTGTCTGTGCCTGGGGGAGGTAGGGCGCACAACCAAGTTGCCATATCTCACCAAAGACTCAGGACAAGAGATAATGATAAGCACGGCTGGCCAGGAGGCTTGGAGATACCGGCTCAGCTCGGTGGCTTGCTGTGGCCATGGGCTCCTGCTCTCCATATTTCTGCTCTCTGCAGAAAGAAGAACCCGGGTGATACTATTCCATTTTCTGGTTCTGCTGGAGCCACAATCTGTGAGCTGCTTCCTTTTCAACTGCATATCCTCATGGCTACAGGTCATCATCTTTTATTTCCCCTCAGTAACATCTTTTGCAGAAAAAACTAAGATCGTCTTTCATATTCCTTAATTTTCATTTCAATTGTCCAAAACCAGAACTCATTTCACTTTTAACAGTAAAGTTCATCACCAAATAATTGCTTTCCATCAAAAAGAAGTAAAAGCAGGAGCATGTTGGGTTAATCTGCAAAGAACTTTTAAATATGTGTATTTATTTAGGTCATCCACAGAACTGAAGCAAATTTTTTTTTAACAGCTTTAATGATGATAGTGTATCAGTGCTTCGACTGATACATTATCATCCCCTATCTGAAATGAGATGTTCTAAAATTGTGTTTTAGTTAACTCTGTGGGTAATTACAATGCCTCTGGAATATGATTTGTGATGTGATTAACATAAAGGTAATTTTCAAAATAGATAAGGAAATAAAATATATCAGGGTGCTTAATGTGAAAGGTGAAAATCCCAGACTCAGTTACTAATCCACAGAACTAGGGATTTCAGCTAAGCCAGGATTTTGTATAAAAAATAATTAACTTCTTAAAATAAACTCATGGTAATCTGAAAGAAAATGATAAGACTTTACTGTGATTGTTCTTAGGTGAATATATTTCACTCTACAGAATCACCTTTTCATGCTTCATCTACAACTGTAACAAAGCAGCTTTTTTGGCTCTACTGGCATAATTTTCTGATCCCATTCCAAAGAAACCGACTCAATTAATGTCAGGGTAGACTTCGAAACAAGAGTAAAGCTGATAGCTGATTATGACTCAATTAAAAATATTTATGGGATTAAGAATCATATACAGTTGGCCCTCTTGCACTTCACACCCCCCATATTGCAGCTTTAGATCTTAGCAGCATGATTTTTTAGCAATGTAGGAGACCCGTTTTGCAACTACCCATGCACAACTTGCCGCAGTGGCAGCCACAGCCACCATTCAACACAGAAGTTGGGCTACGTGAGTCCCCAATAAGACCGTGGGTGTGTGATATGGGAGACATGACTGTATTATGGATAACTCAAAACATTAGAAGTCTTAATTCAGTGGAGATACAGTTCAAAAGAGTTAAGCCTTTTGATGTTTATTTTGGATGAATGACTTCTCATCAACTTAAATTAGTCCAAAAAAATAATCAGGTTCCCTAGAGATACCTGACCGCTAGCAAACAAGCTGAGGACTCATATTGCTGTTCTCCAGGATTTAAAAATGAATTGTAGTCACAGTACTGTGATCCAGCTATAATTCTAAACCAGTAGATCAACTCAGAACAAAACTGTAAGAAACAGAAGCAGGAATACTGGCAGTTTAAAAAGCAGAATAAGCATATACATGTATTTCTCATCAACTATCCTTTTTACTGAACTATCCCCGCAAGTCACAAACTTCCTCAGATTTATTTCTCACACCCTTCAGTATCTACTGTCTGTCACAAACTGGGATTTAAACAATGCAGTACGCAGTGGAATGGTCTGCCCAGGGAGGTGGTGGAGTCGCCCTCCCTGGAGGTGTTTAAGAGAAGACTCCATGAGGTGCTCAGTGACATGGTCTAGATGGTGGGAGGCTTGGATGGATGGAACATGGTGCCCGTGGTTCCACGCTTGTGGGTTCGATCCCTGGGTGGGTGTTCGCTTGGGAGTTGGACTAGATGATCCTGGGGGTCCCTTCCAATTCAGAATAACCTGTGAATCTGTAAACAAACATTCCTGCATTTGGTTTTTTATGTCTGGATATGGAATATTTTCTATTGAACTGTCATTATTTCAAGTGGGGGTTTTTCACAGCATATGTATTTGGATTTGAACTTGTCATTGTTTGGCTGTGGTATTCATTTAAATAACCTTACTCCTCTAATATCATCTTCACCATAAGGTGGTCACCGTATACATCCCATTTTCCTGCATGGGTTGAGTATATGTATCCCAGAGAGGTAAAGGTGTTTGGGCAGTCACAGTGACTTTGGCACAGAATTCCTTACAAACAGCTCTCACCTTTAAAGATCTGTGGCAGTGGCTCATCCCATCTTGCAGCACTGGGACACAGCTGCTCTTGCTGGCTTTGCTACATTACCATCACTCCCTGCCTGACTGCATCAGTGCTACCAAACGACCTGCTGGTCCTGTCACAGAATCACAGAATATTCTGCATTGGAAGGGACCCACAAGGATCATCAAGTCCAACTCTTAACACTGTCTCCCTGGCGGGAATGGAACCCGGGTCTCCCACATGACAGGTGGGGACACTTACCACTGTACTAAAGTGCATTGTCATGCAGGTGAAAATGCTGGCTGAGAAACGATGCTGTGACTTGCCCACAGCTAGCCACCATGGAGGAGTTGTGTGTGATGAGAAGGGACTGCCCTGGGTTTTATGAGGGCTCTCAGACCTGCTCACATACCCAGCTACAAAAAGTACTCGAGCACATTAAATTTGGCAATGAGTTCCTGCTGCCTTTGTTTTTCCCTCTTCCATTCCAATATACCTTAAAAGTGTAGGATCATTTAAATGATGTATTAAGCAGAAATACACAATATTGGAAGTGCAAGTACATAAAGCATGTTTCCTGCATACCAGAAGTCAAAGGGGTACTAGAACAGGTTTGCCATCTGGGGATTGAAGGACCAGTGCATTGGATCCCTGGCTGGAGGATGGAGTCTGGCTTCAAATTCCACTTGATCCATATATGTCTGTGCTGAGACTGTCCTTGGTGTTTGTATCAGGACCTGCAGGCTATTATCTGATTGCATACAACTGGTAGCACTAATTGCAAGGGGGTTTTGCTGCTCTGTTCAACCTCTCCTGTTACCTGCAGAGCTTGCAAAGCAGCTAGAGGAACGTGCTGACACGGGATTTGTGCAAGGTTTGCGCACTGTGCCTGACACAGAGCTTGTGGCATATCCAGTAGACTCTCACATGCAGAATATTAGAGAGCTTAGAAAGTCTAGGCTTTCCCTCTGCCCAAAAGGAGGAGTCACACATCTGTTATCTAACAGGCTGCATATAACTCTGTTTAGGTGATTGAGTCCCACCCTGGAGTTTTACCTCAATATAAGTGTTATAACCTTGTGATGAGGGCTGACACCTTCTTCCTTTGAATGAATGAAATAATGTGAACTCTACAGCACTGATGAAAGACCTCTTTTTCCAGTGATTCTTTGATGTTCCAGCAGAAAATTTTTCAGTGTTCTTTTGAGTGGAAACGCTCCAAGTAGGCTTTGTTTTCCAGCAGAGGTTTCATGTGGAGCTTTTGATCACTTCCCACTTCTCACCAATTGTGTATCCAAAGACACTCCTCACCTTTCACACTGGGTTACTTCTACTACTGAGTTACTTCTCTGTAAAGGTATTTCAGAGTTACTACTTGCCCCCTGAAATCCACCTCCCATAAGTACAATCTCTAGTCCCCCTTTTTTAGATAACTAATTTAGCTATATACCTTAGGACTGCACTAGGACATGGTTTGTCTGGATGGGCTCTCAACTGAGCAATCCTAGCCGCTCTAGGTGACTCTTTTTTTCATCATTATTACTACCCAGCCAGTGTGTGCACTATACACTTTCTTAGCAGAAATATTATGATTACTTTCAAAAAATTCACAGAATATTCACAGAATATTCTGAGTTGGAAGGGACTCACAAGGATCGTCGAGTCCAACTCTTAAACGGCACCACTGCCTCCTGTGTGACAGGCGGGGACACTCACCACTATACTAAAGTGGATTTCAGAACTTGATGAAAATGTTAAACAGCAATACTGCTCTGTGTAGACTTCATTATGGTATTTCCCAGTCCTTACACTTCCCCTTGGACAGCTGTACCTTTTCAAACCACCAGGTCTAATACCATTGAATATTTTGATCTTATGTAGTTCTACCTTTCCTTTTTTTAAAAAAAAAAAAAAGCAGGCTATTGTGTCATGGCTAAGCTTCACAAATGAAGATATGTATAGGAAGGGCTCTACCCATGCTTGCTACAAACATGCTGATGACTAAAAAGGCCGATGCAGGATAGACAAGTCTGGGTACAAAAGGCACAGCGGAAAGTCTCCTTAGGCGGTATTAACGAGGCACAGTTCTTTCTGCATTGTCTTTTCTCCTCAAGACTAATTCTACGTGAGTTTTCAGAGAAGGCAGCAGCATTATAGATGGTACATCTCCATGTCTCCTGATTTGAGGCCAGAGTGGACCACTGATGGTAGTCAATATGGCCAAGACTGAGGTGTTGTTTCAGGGAATCCTTGTATCTCCTCTTTGGGGCTCCTCTGTTGCAGCAGCCAGTGTTGTGTAATACTTGTTCAAATAACTGAGAGAACATTCTGGCATTTATGATGGTCCATATCTACCAATCTTGAGCTGTCCCAATAAATAACAAGACTGACAAGGCTGGGTTTCATTAGTACCTTCCACACTTACTGCATTAGTATCTTCAGTTCAACACTGATTGGGCTCTTCACCAGTAATTAAATTATTTAGTCACTGTGCCCAGGGCAGACATCAAGCTGACCTGCTGGAGTTCCTTGAGGCTCTGCCTTATTGAGAAGGAGCTTGTGAGTAGCACAGCCTACTTTTTAGGGCTCTGACAGAACCCAGTTGTGACCTAACCCAAGACCTGAGACTGTGGAGGGAGCAGGCAATTCAGACCAACTGATTTCTTCATATTCATGACATCTTCCCAAGTTACCAAAGGACTAGAAAGCACCTGAGATACCCGAGATATAAATCCTGAGTGCGTACCATACTCCTGCTTTCTATTTGTGCTGGTTTGGGCTGAGATAAAGTTAATTTTCTTTATGGTACCTGGGGGCTCTTTATGGTACTTGGGTGATGGTTTTGTTATTGCTGAGCAGTGCTTGCAGGGAACTAAGGCCACTCACACAACCCCACTGGGGAATAGGCAGGGGATGGACACGTTGGGAGGGGACACAGTCAAGACAACTTGCCCCAGCTGACCAAAGGGATATCACATACCGTATGGCATCATGCTCAGCATATAAAACTGGACAGGGAGAAGAAGAAAAGGGAAAACACTCGGAGTAATGGTGTTTGAATTCCAAGGTCACCATTGTGGGTCACGGAGCCCTCCTGTCCTGGGGGTGGCTGAACACCTGCCTGCCCATGGAGAGCAGTGAATGAATTCCTTGTGTTGCTTCGCTTGAGTACACAGCTTTTGCTTTACCTATTAAACTGCCTTTATCTCGAGCCACAGGTTTTCTCACTTTTCTTCCAGGTCTCTCCCCATCCCACCAGGGGACAGTGAGCAAACAGGTGTATGCGACTTGGTTGCTACCTGTAGTTAAACCACAACATTCTTTCTTTGTCCTCACCAGCAGATGGAACAGCTACACTGAGTAGCCAGCATGGCTCATCACTAACATTTATCTCTGCCTAAGATTTCTAAAACATACCCTTATCAGTCTTCCTAATCATTGGCTTCACAGCCTCACTTCTTTAGGGTTTGCCTGAGAATATGCAGATGGGCAACGTAACAGATATCCAGGCATTTCTGAGGAAACAGGAAAAAACATACTCTCTTCTGTGAACTTCACACACCTTGCCTGTTCACAGGTATTTTCCTGATGGTGCTAAGCCAGGAGCCCATCCTGCTAGTGGTACTGTTATTTCTGCTTGATTAGAATGGTAACGGAAATATTTCTCTGGTTGGTGATACAAACCACATGTAACAATTCCAGGAAACCTAGTTGTCAAAAATAGGTTTAATTTTTTCAGAAGTAAACGATATGAATTTTAAAAGTTCTCTTCATTTCATGCTCCAATTCAGGAAATACCATGAGATGACACAATTTTTTTCATTTATTAATACCTGGAAAGAGGAAAGCTGGTTCCATTTCATACACCATCAGATAATACCTTTGCCAGAGGATGTTATTACAGTTTTAGGCTAAACATATAATATAAATAACCTGTCTTCTGCTGTACAAAAAATCTCTACTGGCTGGAAACAATTATTGTGAGATAATACATGGAAGTTTGCCAGCTGGGCTTGTTACATTTTCTAACTCTACATTTATAATTTACATTAGTGCATAGCACTATCTCTGAGCACAGCCAAGGTTCTATTGCTCTATTTATGAACCTACTTTATGTATCAGTGGTAAAATTTTAAGGCTGAAGTAAACTATACAGTAAAGTAATCTAAACCAAATCCTTAGAAGAGATTAATTTCCATGCAGGAAATAAGTACCACCTTTAAGTGGACCACATTCAATATGAGTGAATTATTACTCCAATTATTTGGCGAACTTTACAACTTGCCAGCGGCTCAATGCCAACATTTTACTTGACAGGCTAATAAAAATTGGATTATCAAAGCCACCAGGACAGCTGCACATACAACAGCAGTCAAGGGGCAGAGAGTGAGCTGTAGCAGCCACTGCCACAGCAGCCCCCTTGGTCAGACACAAAGCCAAGAAACTGTCTGTTATGTCACGTCCTACACTCAGTAATAAAATTAACCAAAAATACTCCCAAGAGCTATTTGGGCCAAAGAACAGGTGGACATAAAACCAGTTTTCCCTCCACCAGTTATCTGTGGAGAAAGATTAAATGTGGGAAAAGAGTGTCCTGTTGAGTCTGCCCTTGTTTTGGGGGAGTTCATGGGGAGAGCAGTCATCCCTCCTCTGCCCACAAGTGTTTAAAAGGGAATGTAGGGCAGAGATGGATAGGGAATTGGAGGAAGCACACAACTTCCACAATTTTTTGCATTCCTGTATCAGCAAGCTGTAATTGCACTGGAGGTGAAACGCTAGAAAAACGAGTGACAGAATCTCGCAGGCAGATTGTAAGACCAGATTTCTATAGAGAAAACAGACCTTTACTGTGTAACAGTTTGTCAGCAACCTCAGTATGCAATAGAGTGTGCCGACAGAGAAACTCTGGGAGAGTTGTTTTAATGTCACCCATATTTTCTGGCTCTGATCACAGAGAACTGGAAAAATCTCTTTGGGACAAATGCCTGGATGGAGATAAGGCTGCATTTGCAGTTCATGGTTGCTTTGTGATTTGCTATGGAAATGGCTAAACATGGCTCCATTCAAAATGTTGAAGTTAGCCCCTGGGAAACATTTTCTCGGTGAAATGAAAGCCATGGAAACTGTGTATGCCTGCTTTTAATGACTGGGTGAGACTGAAAGTTTTGTTTCCCTTTTCACTTCATTTCCTTATTCCTTGTGCAATACTTATTTTAGAGTGAAGAAAGAAACAGGAGCAAAAATGTTTACTTGGCTTTTTCAAGCCAGATCGAATACTTTGTCTATAGCAGAGACAGCACTTTGAGCTGAGGGAAGGTCATTGCAAGGCTCTGTCAGCTTGACAGCCTGACTGCCAGGGTACAGGCAGAAGTCTGGCACCTGGTAGGGCAACGTTGGTTAGAGAGAACATACTCTGAGCTGTGCTCCCCATCCATCTGGCATGTGCCAAAAGACTGTGCAAAATCAGGATTGGTTCTAAATAACTTAGGGTCCCCAATTCAAAGCTCATATGTTACGGTATTTGACTGTCTTACTGGCAGATCATTGCCAGAGATCAATCTTCACAAGGTCTTTCAACAGCCTTAAAAACTCATAGTATTCTGTGATAAAAAAAAAACTAAGTCACCTTCTGGAGGCTCCCATCTCTCCCAACTGGCTACAGTGGGAACCAAGGAAGGTCGCCTTCCTCAGTTTAGCACCCCAAACTGAGGTAGACAATGCGGGGCTACATAAATGGCCATGCAAAGGCAGCTGCTGTGATTCAGCCCTTGGGAAAAGAGCCAGACAGGGAGAAAGTGCTGTAAATGGTTTGTTAGGAAGCAAGAGGGAAAAGCAAGAGAAATAGGGAAGCAAAAAGAGGAAAAAGGGAAGAAATGGAAAGGAATGAACAGGAGTGGTAGGAGGAAAAGCAACGGCCAAAAGGGGGGTCTAAAAGGGGAAAAAGTACCTGAGAGATCAAGCAGAGAACAAGAGAGAAGTCTGAGCATCACGTGGAGAAGGCCCATCCCCACACCCTGGCAGAGGACCAGCAGCTGCCTGCGGCTGCCAAAGTCAGTGGCTCAGCCGCCGCAGACCCTGGAGGAAGCCCTGCATGAGGGTCAGTGCAGCTTGCTCTGTCAGGGCCACTCCTGCAACGGCCCCTTCTGCCATCCTGGTAACAGCAGAAGTTTAGCACTTGGTCATCAGCAGCTAGAGGATTAAATTGCTTTTTCCTCATGACAAATGCACAGTACTATTCAGTGGACACAGGGTAGCACTGTACACACAGTGTACACAGTACCAGCAGTATGAATTTTTCTGTTTTCTGTTTTCAATTTTCTTTTAGATGTGAAATAGTTGGCAAATTATTCAGGACTTTTTCCTTGCTCTGCTGCCAAAATTATCAAAGCACAACCAGGGTAAGCTAAGCACAGAGAAGAAGTCTCCAAACATATTCAGTTGGTGCTGGGAATCTCTGGAAACAGTTTTGGTTTAAGTGTTGAATATCTTTCATACTTACCATGTACTTGGCAAGTTACAAAAATATGTATGTTATACAAATCCAGTGATTAAAATCACTTACTAGTTCATAACAGTAAATATACTTCTGACTAAGTTAAATACAATTAATGGAAAAGAATGTAGAAGACATTAGTCCATGTAATTACTTTAATAGTGTCTATTATCTTTTACAGAGTTGTTACGAATATGCACACACATATACCCACTGTGAAGATACCAAATTAGAAATAAAACTCTGGTAGAGCCAAGCCACGACTTAACTATTAAAACCATTGACAAAAGGGCTGCATTAGCAGCTGGATTATTAAGTACTCTAAAATTTAATGAGATGCAATTTCTCTTTGGGAAACCTTCCTGATCACTGCTTGATACTGTGAGGAAGCGTTCCTGAAGGGTGAGCAGGCACACCTGGGATGCGAGCATTCAGCTGTGGTTGCATGGCGCTGCCGTATAATGTGCCACAGAGACCGAGGGAGGGAGAGAGGAAATTCTCACAATCGCCTGTTTCCCCGCGACGCATTAAACGACTGAGTGATCACAGACCACAGCTAAATTACAGGAGTGAGTCACAGAGTTCAAAACAAGAGCATCCACTAATTGTTTCATGGAAGAGGCTCAGGGAAGTCTGAAGAGGGGTTCTGTAGGATATTCTTTTACTAATTGTGAGTTTTGTAGTCTTTTGTAACAAAGCCAGCCGTTCTGAACTGAGAGTTTATTTGACGACTCAAAGCCCAAGGAAGGCTGTGTTCCAGGGCTGGACATCCATTCCTCATGGGCAGCTTTTTCTGCTGTGAGCTTGGAATAGCTTTGAAGCTGTCTTCTGGAACTCTCAGATACCACCAGATGGCAAACGGGAGGAGGGAATAAATGGCCTTATTCCCAGTGTAGCTGTCCCATCCACTCTGTGCTAAAGTTTTGGTCACAGAATCACAGAATATTCTGAGTTGGAAGGGACCCACAAGGATCATCTAGTCCAACTCTTAACACTGTCTCCCTGGCAGGAATCGAACCCGGGTCTCCCACACGCCAGGTGGGGACACTTACCACTGTACTAAAGTGGATTTTAAACCGAACATCTCCTTTGAGCCGGAATCAAACCAGCGACCTAAGGATTCCTGCGACTCGCGCCTCTAGGTCAGTTTGATTAAGATTTGTTCACCTACATTTCAGGTGTTCAGGGCAAGAAGATCACAGAATCACAGAATATTATGAGTTGGAAGGGACCCACAAGGATCATCTAGTCCAACTCACCATCTAACACCCGTACAGAGACCGAAAGCACATCCCAGAGCGGTAACACAAACCTAGGTTCCTCGTAATTTTTATTTGACGAATATCTCTATCCCCAAGCCTCCATATGTGGATAAGGTGTCTCAATTAAGCCTTGCTCAGTGGGGCTGTAGAGCCCCATACAATATGGGGAAAAGTTCCTGGCTTCTGGTGGAGGTTTACTCTATTAGGGCTGGATCATTGTCATCATCTTGAGTGATGAATGGGAACAAGCAGGTCCAGGAGGCATGTGAGTCCTGGTCTCTGTTTTGCCACAGTCTATACCCATCCTATGTGAGTAGTGGAGTGACAGCTCCCTTTTTGTCACATAAAGACAATTCATCAGTGCTCTTGTGATGCTGTTACACTCTATTCATGGGCACTGACGATGTACTTGAGAGGGATGACTGCAGTTTCAGGCCCAGGAGTTGCACAAACTGGGGACACACTGCAGGTTAGAAAAAGGGCATTAATCCACTGGCAGATCACTGGTGAGATTTTCATTCATCATGAAGATGGCTTTCACAGTGCTTATTACCACAGGGTTGCAAGCAAACTGCAATTTTATGGCTGCGGGACTGCCTCGTGCCTGTGCGTCCACCCTTCCCTATTCCTTCCTGACCACCACCCCCAGCAATCTGCTGCAGGTGAGCCACACATGACCCATTTGCTTTTACAGTGCAGATTCCCTTGATTTCTTTGGCCTATATCTTGGACAAAGAATAAGCTTGTTACTCCTGGGTAACTCAGCTCCTCCACGAATGCTCTAGCTCCTGATTTGTGTCATGTCCTTTTCCCACAGCTTCACCCACTACATGTGCTACAAGTTATTGGCATCCAATTTCGTGTCCAGGAATGCAGAAAACAGTCCAGGATCCAACCTGCACAAGTGGCATAGAAACCTCTGCCAACATTTTTTCGTAGTGCATGCTGGGTCACCATGTACTCATTTCTCTGGGTAATTCAGATTCTTGGTCTTGAACTGCTGTCCGGCTGGTAACCCTAAGCTTCTCCTTCCTCCTATTCTCTCTGTCTTTTGAGGCATGATGTCTCCTCTCATTCTTGCCATCAACTTTCTGGTTCTATATACCTGCCTGAAACAGAAAAAGATCACAGCATCCTGCTGGACTTGTTTTCTGAGCTAAGGCTTATTCAGTGTCCCTGCAGGTTTCCTTGCAATCCAAAGCTAACCAGGGCTCGGTGACTCTTTTG
Source organism: Pitta sordida (assembly GCA_013390025.1). Classification (NCBI taxonomy): domain Eukaryota; kingdom Metazoa; phylum Chordata; class Aves; order Passeriformes; family Pittidae; genus Pitta; species Pitta sordida. The sequence continues at coordinate 50,184 of WEKX01021471.1, forward strand.
TCAGAGTCATGTTCTTTTCAAATTTCAGTCCCCAACCTGATGATAAAAATCAGAGAAAGCAGATGAATCAAAATGGGATTTGCAGTTTAGCGGAGGAAAGACCTGTGAAGTCAGATTCACTTGACAGAAGCTCAGTCGGTGGGATCAGAGGCAGACAGTGATTTCTTCCCATTGAGATGATACGGGCACAAAACTTGTAATGCCCAAGAGTGAAGGTTCCTTCCAATACAAACCAGTCTATGATTCCATGATGATCTCACCCTTTTTTTTCTTTTTCTTCTTTTTTTTTTTTCTAAGTGGAAAAATTAAACAGTGGCTGCTTCTGGACCTGTCTTCCTCTCAGGGCTCACTTGTGGGCAAAGGTCCCTGCTGTTGGCAAGAGCTGGGCTCCTTTGCATTTTTCTTCTATCTGAATTTTTAACAAAAAATGAAGACAAACATTTTTCCCATAGCCAAAAAGGCAGGGGGGGAGGGGGGAAATTAGCAGAATGTGAACAAAAATTAGTATATCTTGCCAAAAATTGGAAATTTTCCATGTTTTGAATTTGGATTTAATCCAAAATCTACCTGGAGTTAAAGTACTTGACAGATTATTATCAGAAAAGTGAGAATTAGCAAAGAGACCTGACAGGATTCAGAAGGAGCCCAAGTTAGTGGAAAATTATCACATTTGAGGACCGTTTACTAGAATAGTAACACTTATGGTCTTATATTTAAAACAACAGCTTGGTCTCAGCTGTCTAAAAAAACTCCTTGCATTACTGCCAAGTCATTAGCTTACAAAGCTCCAGGCCCTGTCTACACACAAGCCTGCCATCAGTTTAACTAAAATCACTATTTAATCAATTTAGAGTAATCAGCACAACCCTTTTTTGGGTAACCAAATTAACCTAAATCAATACAAGCCTGTTGCAACGGAGACAAACAATTTAAGGACATCGACATCAAAACCTGTGTTAGCTCAGGCAGCGTGAGTTTTGCGGTGAGGCAGATCAAGTCAGGGAGATGCTGTGATGGTCTTTTTTGCATCACAGAGATGTGCCTGAAGCACATCCAGCACCAGCTTTGTGTTGAGGTGCCCAAGTCATCACCCCTGTGCATTGCTACATACATGGTCTGGATTCCCACCGCTTCTCAGGGCAGTGCTCTGCTATGTTTAGGAGTTGTGGCCATCCTCACCCTGTCCTTTTCCCAGCCCTGAGTCCTGAGTGACAAACCCAATCATTTTACTGTGAGAGCTTGAGATGAAAGGTATGAGACATGGCTGGTTCCATCAGAAAACATTCAGCTTTGGTGCCCAGGAAACCTTGTTTAAACTCTATACTCCTCTGCTGAAGTGTGTGAGAGCCTAAGTACAGCCACAGGCCCTTTATGCCAACATCCTCCTTTCCCATGTTTGTGGCTGCCTGGGCAGGAAACCAGGTCTTTTCTCAGGAGACCTCCTGCATCCTTCTCCTGAGAAGCAAGGAGGAAAACACCAGCAGCAGCTGGCCCAGAGGACAGGCTGTTCCCCCAGTGTGCATGTTCCTGGTTGCCTTGGCTGCACTCAGCCTCTGCTGGGGCTGCACTGTGCTCACCCACAGTGAGGTGGCGGGGCAAACCTCCCAGCAGGGCCATCCTCCAGCCAAACACAGCACTCACCTGAAAGGAGCCCAGGCCCAAAGTGTGCGCAGGGATTTCCTCAGCTCAGTTTGGTTTGTTGAGTCAGCAACCTGCAGTGGCTCTCACCCTCTCCAAGGGCTTCCCCAAGGTCCCGTTGAGTCGCTTCAGCTTTTGACCCACACAGAATCCAAGGGTGAAGGGTTCTCCAGGTCTCCATCCACTAAGCAAGGCACCACTGGTTCTCACTCTGAGCCAGGCTATGGCCGGCTGCAGTTGATGGTGTCTAACCCTTCTCTTCGCAGAGATGATGTATGGTTGCTCCATACCCACATTCTTCATGGGACACATACCTCTGTGGACCTCTATTAAACCCTCCATATCCAGCCCATTGGACCTCCATAGTTTCCTTGCAGAGAAAGTATTCCTTGCCTTTAGTCATCCTTTCTGCCCTTCTCTGGACCTTTTCCAGTTCTGCTATATCCTTTTTGAGATATGGGATCAGTCACACTCAAAAGCAGGTGACCCAGAGATTCATACAGTGGCATTTATACAGCATATTCTTGTCTTTGCTCCTAGTCTTATAATTCCTAACACATGATGGGCTTTTTTGCTTACTGACAAGCTTTGAGTTGATATTTTCTTGGAAAAAACACCAGTGTTTTGAAGGGAGTATACAGGGATTCTTTTTCCCCATGTGTTGTTGCTTCATACCTACCTGCAATCATTTTGTTTCCTCATCCTGTCACTCTGCAGGTCTATATTGCTCTTCTGCATTTTTTTCAGTCAAGTGTTGTCTTTACTACAGTGGATGTCTCACCGTGAACAAACTCACAAACTCAAGTCTTACAGCTCAGCTCATTTTCCATATCTTTATGTCTATGCTCCATGTCTGTGCACAGGGAAGCGGAGAGGGAAGGGCACAAGAAACAAGGCAAAAATACAAGCATGTACTCATATACCAGTTATTCCCTTTTCAGGTGTTGCATCAGCAAAACCCCATGATAGCATCCTACAGCAAAATGTGACTCCCAAAAGCAAAGGAGACCAGCATCAGAAAATAAGCAGAGCTACAGGCAGGCCAGGGAAGGGCAGACAAGATTTAGAGACACATTTGTAGCCACCTATCTTTGTGTTTTCTTGCTGTCCAGAGGGAACATCAAGTTCAGCTCTCAGAGCTCCTGATGACCTCAGGGAGAGCTTTGAGCTTTGACCTGAAGCAGAGCTGTGAGATGTATCTGCTGAGTTGTGGCAGTTCAGGGGTGCCACTAACTTCCCCATCAGAGCCAGGGATTTCAAAATGGTTTCACTGAAGACACCAGTTGGAATCTCACTTGAGTTTATCATAAAGACTGAGAGGATTTGAACTGTCTCCTACCTTTATACACAGTGCACGTTGAGTTCTCTAGATTCAGAGGTTCACATGAAATCTCAGTGTTTGTTAAGCTGTGGCAGAAAAAGACGGAAATCCCCCTGAAACCTGTGATCTTCCAGAGGCAAAGGAACTGCTCTAAAACAAATCAGCATCTCCTTCCTCCCATGGCTGCAATCCAGAAAGCAGTTTACATTAATGAGGTGTTTGGCCCCCAGCTAAGCTACAAATAGCCAAAGATGCTCAGATACCACTGTGACAATATAACATAAACCAGGGCTAATTTGGTATTGCAGAATGCCTGGGTAGCAGCAGATGTCTGCAGCCACGTGTCCAGACACACCAGCCTCACCCAATCATTTCCAATGTGTCAGCCCACCACTCTGGAGCTGGGGACAGGGTAGGAACTCTGGGTGTAAGAACAAGAGAGCTATGCTGCTGTGTGGCTTTCAGTTCAGTTCCAGAGTGGGTATCTTGTGAATATGTGGGTATCTATCTCCCTGTAGGAGATAGATTATTATCCTTAAATTATCCTTGAATGACCTTTAGAAGAATAAAGACGAATCTCCATGGTGACAGGGCCACCATTTTTAAGTCTATTGATGAAATTTTATAAGTGATTGCTATTGGTGCCTTTCCACTGGGGCAATCCAAGAGACAGCCATGGTTGTGTCATCTGCTTAAAAAACCTGTTGTGGGGTTTTTTTTAATTCACTTCATCATCCCTCTGCTGTGGTGTATGCCAGGTCTCTCCTGGCTTGGGGCACCTTTGAGCAGGACAACGGACCAGGACAACATGAGACCAACACACCTTTAGCATTAACTGTAGAACATCCCAGGGCTTAAATACCAACCCCAGCCCCCTTCTGTTCAGAATGCCATTCAGAATGGCTGCTCAGCACAGCCATTTCTTTTATCCTACAGTGGGTTTGAAGCCTCTTGTGCTTTCTACCTGAGGGTTTTCTGTGACAACCACAGTCAGGGCAGGGAAGAATGTAGGCACAATTCACACATGCAGAATCATTTGATTTTATACTAGGAATTCAACAGGTAAAAAAGGCTTTTTTTTTTTTTTTTTTGTACAGGTAGAATGATTAGAATATAAATTAAGGAATTTAGAACTCCAGTCTATGAATCCTTATTAGCAGTGGTACTCCTTAAAAGTACTAGTTCAAATAAGAGCATGTGTATAATTCACAAATTTGCAAGAATAAAGTTTCTTTGTTGAAACCAGTCAAAGTTTCTTATAGTTTTTTGTCTTCAAAACACTGTATATACCTATGATGAGATATAAAATAAACATACGCTATTCCCTGATATTCTCCAGACTCCTAAGCAGTAGAACATGCTGAGGATAAAATATGACTCTCAGAAGCCTATCTAAGTCTAAAAGTGAAGTTTATACCTGTGTTTATACTTGTGTTCAGAAGAATTAGAGTGAAATCAGTAACTTGCATGTAACTCAAAACCAAAAGCTTGAGCATTCCAAGAGGTGGACACTAGGTGGCAGAAATATTATACATTCTCTAATAATTGACAAATACTCACACTTCTAGTAAGAAGGCAGGTCCAGAGAAGTTATAGCATGTATCTCAAATAAATTGAAGCTTTATAGCTGCCCTGTGTTTCCTGATCAGTCCTGGAAGAGCACATGCCCTCTCAAGATTGGGTTGAAACCTTTTATGCTCTTTACAATGAGCCTCACCATTTAGTCACAAATGCAGGTCTCTTGCCACAAACGCCCACAGCTCCCCTTTCCCCACGCAGCATATTTTTAAAGTAGGACCCAGGCAAACCCCACTCCAACATTGAAGAGATTATAGAATTTTTTTATAGAGGCATAAGTATCTCAAATGAACCCAAGTGAAGGATTTAGCTCAGAAAAAATCCACTTTAGTACAGTGGTGAGTGTACCCACCTCTCATGTGGGACACCGGGGGTTTGACTCCCGCCAGGAAGGCAGTGGTGCCGTTTAAGAGTTGGACTTGATGATCCTTGTGGGTCCCTTCCAACTCAGAATATTCTGTGATTTCCCCATTGTTTAGAGCATGGTGCTAATAACACCAAGGTTATGGGTTCAATCCCTGTATGGGCTATTCACCAAGGAGTTGGACTCGATGATCCTTGTGGGTCCCTTCCAACTCAGAAGATTCTGTGATTCTGTGATTTAGGAAGCTCGGTGTAGCTGCACATCTGTAGCATCTCACAGGCAGCTCAAATTAAGAAATAAGAATCCACATGATTTGCTAATTATTGCTTTGCTCCCATAAAGTGGCATTTCTCCAGCAGCCCAGCTCATGGTGGATGAACCATGAGCCACCACAGGTAGAGGCTGAGCTGAAAAAGCTGGAAAAAAAGCTTGAGATTGAGGCAAAGGAAATGGGTGTCAGCAGATGTCCTGCCTTCACCCTGCTTTCCTTTTTGTGCCCTGCCAGCAAAGGGCACATATGAAATATAAATAAAATAATAAATATAAAATAAAAGGCATCAGGACTTTATGAAGGCCAGTAGGAGGTTCTGCATCAGTGTTTCCAACACCATCCCCTGCTCACTGGACACATATAAATGCACGCATATGGCAGTTCACAGACCTCCATATGTGAGTGACCTTGGCATTTTGGAGGTGCAGCTTCTGGCCTTGGCTGACTTGGGAGCAGTAGGAGTTCAGGCTCACAGCAGTGGGAACTGGGCTGGAGGTTGAAGAGCTGCATCTAATTCCAGGCTCTTGACTGATTTGCTGACATGGCTCCATCTTAACTCATCTTACCTGGCAGCTCTGGCATCTGCTGCCTGTCGCCTTTTCACTCTAGGAAAGAGGTGCAAAGTAAAACATACCTTCCAACAGTACTTGCTGAAAAGAGAAACAACCCCTGCTCCTTCCCAAAATGTGACTCCTGGCATTTAACAATGTTCCTGTGACATATAAACTCCCAGGACCCAAGCAAATCCTTTGCCCCTCTGGGTCATCTCCACGAACATGAAAAGGCTCATTTTAACAAAAATCTGGGCTATTTCCAGATCAGTCTTGTCAGCTTCCCTTGGTGAGGCCATCTGAGGAGAGAACTTTGAAGAAGACTTAAATGGAACTACATAAATGGACCCGTCCAGATTAGAAGGGCCTTGCAAGCCTGTGGGAAAGCTCAGGGCTGTGGGAGAACCACCCAAAGCTGGATGATGTCCCACAAAACCCACACTGCACCAGTAATCACAAAACCATTTATGAAGGGCTCAAGAAGTCATCTGACCTGTGTCGTGAGAGCGGAGGAGCACAGTACACACAACAGCGCCTTTCTTTGGGAGGAATGAACATCTGCATGACATGAAAACAACACTGCTTGGGGGGGAGGGGGGAAAAGAGGATGAACCCACATGTCACTGGTCTGCAAAATCCAATAGTGGAGGCTCAGAGTTCAGCCCCCCTGGGTGGCCAAAGGGACATCAGAGCCAGCCTACGCAGCCTGTGGGAGGAGTTGAGATAGGAGCCATCACATCACTTTTGGCCAGTGTTCAGGGAGGCACTGACTGGCTCCAGAAGTCATCAGCAAGTCTCTTCTTCTACATTCTGCAAATAGGCCTTTCAAAGGGATGATGGGTGAGGTAAAAAGAGGTAGAGTTGGTGGAAATCATACTCCTCCAAGACAACCTTCCTCAGAACTGGAGAAGAAATTTCTTTCATGTTTGTAGGTAATTTTCCTTGGCTCGTGATGATTGCAAACATCAGAATAACCACGGTTTGCTCACCTGCAAAAGCAACATGAGATCTGCCCATCCATCCATCCTGACACAGGGCACCATGGCTGCCATAGGACATATGCAAGGCCTTATCCAAATGCAGGAATACCAGACCTCTCCCCTCAGAGCCAGAGCACTACATATTTCCAAATCTGGAGGTGCAAGTAGACAAACCTACCTAAGAAACCGACCGATTCCTCTTCCTGCACGGAAATATTTTACCCCAGGATTCCAGCTAAACATGGAAAGCACTGAACCATGGGATGGAGATGGGCAATGGCTCAAAAGAACGGTACAGCCTAAGAAAGGATAAGCAAAGCAAGGGAAGAAACAGAGAGGGGGTTGAAGCAATGACAGCGAAATGGACACGTAAACAGCACACAAGGGCAAAACTGTGGTCACCGTAAGCATACTTTTGTGTTAAAAACTGTATCTAACCATGTTTCTAACAACTGCAGATGATGGTAATTCACACATCAAGGTTTATGGCTATCAATAGGGGAGCGAAGGGAATGTGGATGGGAAATTGGATTGTATGGGAACTAAGGGCTTGTTGATTTGCGACAGCATGACTGGAAGCCTGCAAAACTGGCTCAGTCCAGGACCTGCAGGTTCTCAGCTGCTCAGGAAATCAGGTTCCCCTTACTTATGGCCCAAGGCGAGATCAATGCTTTGGGGACCTCGTGGTAATTTGAAATTCAGTTCCTACTGTCAACTCCAAGTCTCCTCTGTAGCTGAGTCACCTGGTTTTGAAGTGTTGTTTCCAACTTCTTGCAGGGCTGTCTTCCTGTCCCACGTCCTCCCCAGTCCCACCCTAACTGCATGTGCACCCGTTGTCCTGTGGCTCAGCCTGCTCTTCCTCCATGCTGTCCCACTCCTTGCCACTCTTCCCCCCTTTGTCTCTACCTCACTTCCTTCCATTTTGCCTTTGCCCTTCCCAACTAACCCTTTACTGTCACACTCCAGACTTTCCGGAGTTTTGACAAGTTTCTTTTCAAAGGGGGAAGTGGGAAACCACGCTACTACCACATACCATCTTCTAGTAAAAATCCTGTGCCTTTTCCTCCCCTGCTTTCTACCATCTTCCTTTTGTTTGTCTTGGCTGCCCTTTTCCCTACTCTTAAACTGCAAACTCTTTGAGGGCAGTGCCAGAATCCGGTCTGGATTCCATAAGGCACCTTATATGCTAAATATTACACATAAAAGATCCTTTTTCTTTTTTTTTTTTTTTTTAATTTTGATCTTCAATTAACTCACTGAAAAACCAACTAAGCAGGACTTTAAGTAGGCAGGCATACATGTCTTGTCAACAGGAAATTTCTCTTGCATAACTTCTCTGGCAGTTCTGGAAAGCTAAATACAGATGGGCTTATTTTCCTCAATTGCAGCTTAACAGTCAGGAAAAAAAGTGAACCCATAAAGAAAAACCATTTCTGAGAAAGGAGATTCTAGAAAGGCAGATGATTTTCAGCACGCAGAGCTGCCCTCGTGAAACATCTGCTATGACGTAGTCCTGTTCTGGCTGTAGACCAAGTGTATCAATAGCTCCATAGAGTAATGGGATAAGAAATGGGAAAACTGCCATTGCTTGTTTAGCAGCTTGTTTTGCTGATAAATGTCTGTCACTTTTCAAATAGCTACAGTGCAATTGTTTTTTTGAGAAAATATTTCCTTGAGCAGGAGGCTTGCAGGCCATTAGCTACTTCCCATCTGTGCTGATGTTTTAATACATTGCACATACACTTTGCTCCCCATTAAAAATTATCCACAGCACTTGATTACCGACAGGCAGCCTAAAATTTGGAAATCACGTCTAAAATTCAAAAGATTTCTCTTGCCTTACTGAAAATTTAAGTCTCAATATCATTAGAACCACTATGTACTTTTTAAAAGAGCATTTACATTTAAAGATTGCTAGGGGAAAAAAGTACTCTTTTTAGACATGTGTAGTTTTAAAATGACTGTAAGAATGTTAAATGAATGACTGTACGAAGGCAGGAGCTGTCTAAAGCGTGACCACTGTGTGCTTGTTCCATGGCTAGAGGCAGAATGTCACTCAGCCAAGCACTGTTATGTGCTGGAATTCATCTCATCCCTTTTCAAACTGTGCCATGAACATTTCTGAACTCCACCTGATAGCTGCTAGGGCAGACAAGAGGCAGACCTCTGTTTAATATCACATGAGACCTCTAATAATATCTGCTTTTGCTTCACACACTCACACTCAACAAGTAATTACTTGCAGTAAATTTAGCTGTGCCAAAAGACACAGATTGTACTCTTAGCTACATCAACTGAACGAGATGTACACATTTCAGGGAAGGGAACACCCCAAAACTACACCTTATTAGCAAATATCCTTTTCTTTTGTCTTCCCTCCTCCCATCAGAGGGGAAAAAAGCAGGAAAAACAAGGAGATGTAAAATCATGGGTAGTGTTGTAGATTTGTTCCAGGAAAACACTTGTTTTGTCATCGGAATCCTTTGCTTTGAATTTTTTTCGCTCAAGAGGATCACATGGAGTTTCTATCCTAACTAGTTATTAGACTTCACAGAATAAAGTTAATGGAGAAAGAAAAGAGATCCAGGATTAGAAAGTGCCCACTGAAGTATGGATAGAGAACCCAAGTGAAACTTCAAGTCAAGTCCTGCACAGCAGGAAACTCACACCGTAATTTACCACTCAGATGGACAGGCAAAAGGACCGACATGGAGGCAGTGACTACTTTTCAGAATTTATTGTAAAAAATAGTATTAACAATAGGAAAAAAGCCACTCCTTGTTCAACCCATGTGGAAACAATGGAAAAATGTGACAGAAATGTATTTACCCCTTCCTATCTATGTATCAGATGATTCCAGTTACTCAGGACATGCTCATGGGCAAAATATTGGCAGTATCACAGCATATGGAAGTAGAAATAAAAAACATGCAGTATTTTCAATTGCAGTTGGGAGGCCTATTTCCTGTGGTCTAAAGATCATGTTGTTTTATCTGTTTTCCTTTAGCATAATGTACATTATCAGAATTTCATAACTTCAGACACCGACATAAAGCCCTGAATTTTTGCCAACAGTGACATACCCACCTCAAAGATAAATGTGGAAGCCAGAATGTCTGCCTTACTTCTGTTTGCAATTTCCTTTCCATAGGAACACGCACATGATACAGTTCCTGATAACGTATATTTAAAGCTTGGCTAGCTCTTTTTCACTTATACCAGTTCAACCCCACTGGAGGTCCTCAGGGCAACACAAACAATGGAGAACAGACTTCCAGCATTGTATTGCATTCATTCTAGCCAAAAACTGGTTGTCCTAACATCAAATTACATACTTGGTACGATAAATTCTTTTGTCTACAAACAGAAATATGTCAGATACTGCATTAAACTGTATTACAAAGAATGTAAAACAATACATTTCACAATTTTTTTTTGGATTTTCTAGTTCATGTCAAAACTGCAAACTACCAGTGTTAACTTGAACAGAGCTCAGTTTAAACAGAGCCTGAAAATAACAAGTGCATAGTAATATTTACCTGGTGCAACTACCTTCATTATCAATTGACGAGAAGTTGACTTAGCCTCGGCTTCATACTTTAAAGCGTTAATCAGAGAAAATTTAAGTTACATGGCATTTAAGTTACTGTTGAGACCACCTCAGTTTCAAGTCAAGGGGTGAATTTACTCATAGGTGCATTGTTCTAGGAATGGCAAGACTACAGAACCCAAACACTCAGAAGATCAGTCATCAGAATTCTGTGGATAATGCTAACTAAAAGTAACCATTTTTCTTTCACCGCTGTGCTTGCTGAAAATGTGTAACAACAACAACAACAGTTTGAGGTGACTCACACAACTGACAGGCACTGGAGTAGAGTGCAGTGGAAATTGGTCATTCTGAAAGAAGATACAATGGAGCAATACAGGAAATTCCACACCAAGAGGCCAAAGTCAAACAGTTGTTCTCCTGCACACCATAAAAAGTATTTTTGCTTACAAATTACCACCGAGAACAGTCTTCTCAGAGATTCAACTAAAAATGTCTCTACCTAAAAAGCTTTAAGAAGGGTCAGAACCTCACAAACCATAACTAAAAAGCCTCCTCTAAGTCCTCTTCCCTCCTGAGTTGCAACTGTCTCCTTATTTTAGGGAAGACCCTCGTCTTGGTCAATCAATTCTGTTTTCGTGGAGAACACATCAGCCAGCATGTGCTTCGGGATTTCAGATCCCCGTACTTTTAGTGTGTAGCAGGCATTCTCTACCTTTGCCAGACTCTGTTTCAAGGTATACAACTTCTTAGATACTTCGTAAGGTCCAGTGTTGCCAATGAAAGTAAAACCATCATAAATCTGACGCAAGAACTGGCTCAGTTCAAAAGGCGTGTCTATGTCACCGTTTCCAACACTGCTGATGCACAGCCGCATCAGTTCTCCCGTCAGGTCCGCCACGCCCAGCAGGTAATCTACAGGAGTTACCTTCAAACTCCAAGTGTGTGGTTGTTTATCGTGGGAATTAGAGGTCTGGGAACAGAGCAAAAGAAAGTCCAGTACAGAGAACTATGAAAAAGCAGTTTGTAATGGTTCAAATACACACTAATGTATCAATATACCTGGAAATTAAAAACATTCTGGACAATCAAATAGCATGGCACTTCCACATGCTCTGATTTCTGAAGTACTGTCATCCTTCCAGCATACCAGAATACCAAGAAACCATGAATTTCTACTTGACATATGATTTTCATTCTAGCAAGCATGACAAACATATCCTATTTCTATCACCTTTATTTGCAAACAGAATTATCACACCTCTGTAGTCACATTTATTTGCAGTCATTTGGGGTTTTTGCTCATCAGGGAGGTGGCGGAGTCGCCACCCCTGGAGGTGTTTAAGAAAAGACTGGATGAGGAACTCAGTGACATGGTCTAGGTAATGGGATGATGGGATAGGGAGTTGGTTATTACAAAAAAAAATTATGACATGAACCTGAGAGTAGCTCAGATACATGAAACACGGTGCTCATGGCACCAGGGTTGTGGGTTCAATCCCTGTCTGGGCATTCACTTAGGAGCTGGACTCGATGATCCTTGTGTGTCCCTTCCAACTCAGAATATTCTGTGACCTCATAGTTCTCGTCCGGACAGACTCTTTTTTACAAAATGGTCTGTTCAAAGCCACAAAACCAACAAAAAAGAGTCTGCCTTATGAAAACAAATAATATAATTTTGTAATAGTATCTTGAATTTGAAAGTATATTTTCTAGAAGCTGATAGCTATAGTACTGTCAGGTGTTTTATATCAACTGAACTCATTAAAATAGCTAAAAAAACCCTCAGTTAAGAAATCTCATCCCAAAATTACAAGTTTGCTCCTTTATCCAAGTTTCCCATACTTTCTATTGCCAAAATACTGGTAACATGGGAGACAATGCAGGTTTCTACCTGTTCATTTGCTCCCATAACACACTATCTATCCGAACACACAGATCTGGTCAGAGGCATGGATGCTTGAGTTAACAGCCTCACAGTTTGTTAAAATTGTGTGCGCCACACTGGGTGTGCCTCTGGTAAAAAACAAACGATTTTAAGCTAAAAATCTGGTTTCTTTGTGAATATCTTACCCAGAGAATATGGAAGGAATGAGAAGTGCTTTACAGCAGAATCTCTTCAACAGAAGGAGACTCAGGAATTCTTCTAAAGCAGGAATACTGTGCACTGCACCTCAGCTGCACGTGCACTTCTGTAGATTGCTACCGAATCAAACTGCACCCAGTTTATTGTGGTTGGGAACAGTAGTTTCTCCCTATGACCCACTTAGGGCAGGGTAGGAGTAGAGGCAAGTCAAGAAACACCAGATCCGGTATTAGGGCTGAGGTATGATGTGACACCAGCTTGTCCTCTGAGAGGAATCAACTCCAGGGAAGTTACAAATGACCAAGCTAAGATGTATGCAGTGCATTTAACAGATGCTGCATACAGTGCTGCCTGTGACTAGTTCAGTCCAGCAGTAGGATTTCATTCATGGAGCTCATCCTGCCTTGAATTCATTTATCTCCCCCAACTTCTGCAAAATCACTGCACACCAGTAGGTCTTACAGGCAGTCATAGGCAATAAAAATCCCCCCTCTACATTTGTTTGCTAGTATTTCACTTTCCTGGATCTTTTGCCCTACCAGAAAGAATTCAGTTTACTCTGAATAAAAAAGACATGAAATTTATAAACTTGGACCCCATGGATTTAGTTTACTACGTACTTATCAGAATAAAAAGTGTTTTGAACAAGTGAGTCAAAGCCCACATGTATATCTAATCCTATTCCACTAACTGGCCTTATTTAATCAGATGCCAAGAATGTGACTAAGTCTTCTCATTGCATTTCCATCATAGAAAGATGTTTGTCATTTGAGAAAAGAAAAACTTTTACCATGTTTGTTGTTTCTTCTCTGTCTTCTGCTGTGAATATTAGTTGTTTGTTGATCTCTTCAACACTAATCAAAGATCGTGTTTTGATAAAATACTGAAATGAGACTGCCTCAACATATTCTTGAAGTCCTGCAAAAACAGCAGAAGTAAGATAATGATTCAAACTAGCCAGCAATGATCTATCCTCACAATTTTATTTTTTTTTAAAGAAATCTTTTAAGAGAGACTATTTGAAGGTTACAATCAAAAAGTGAAAACTAACAATCCAGAAGTAACACTGAAACATAATCTAACACAGAACACTTCTGAAGTGTGTTCTGAAGTCGCACATAGCAGATGAACATGTTCAAGCTTTTACTCCAACTGCATTTTTCATCCAGAACCTTCTGTAATTTCAGTGTAAAGCCTCACGGTACTCTCAGAAACATACTGAACAGCAGCTCCCCTCAGGGGTTCATACCAACACTGTATTGGTTTAGCATCTGCATCAGTGACACAGACAGTGGGATCAAGTGCACCCTCAGCAAATTTGCAGGTGACACCAAGCTGAGTGGTGTGGTTGCCTCACCTGAGGGACGGGATGCCATCCAGAGGGACCTGGACAAGCTTGAGAAGCAGGCCCATGGGTGCTGTGGATGATAAGCCAGCAATTGTGTGCTCGCAGCCCAGAAAGCCAAACGTGTCCTGGGCTGCATCAAAAGTAGTGTGGACAGCAGGCTGAGGGAGGGATTCTGTCCCTCTACTCTGCTCTGGTGCGACCCCACCTGGAGTACTGTATCCAGTTTTGAGGTTCCCAGCATAAAAAAGGCCTGGACTTGTGGGAGCAGGTGTAGACGAAGATCATAAAAATGATCAGAGGGCTGTGTGTAACACCCTGGGTCAAAGCAACATGCTGCCTAGTCAGTTTACTGATATGTAAGACTCCAAGAGATTTTGCTCATGTGAACTCTTGCAAAGCCTTTGGTTCTTTGTAACCTTGAGTCATGTAAAGAGAGCATGCTACAAGCATTTTCCCAGAAGAACTTCTTTTAATTTCATGAGAAAATAAGTGTTTTGGCAAAAGGGTTTTAGGGGTAACATACAACCAAAGTAGAACCATTCCGCGAAAAGCACCGAGTAAACAAAGCAATCAATAACCCAGTTTAGTATGCAAGCCCCTTGGCTTTAAGTTACCCCAAAAAGTAAAGAAAAAGAAAGAAAGGAGAGATTAAAAGAGCAAAGAAAAAAGGAAGAAGAGATTAGAATAGATTAGCAGATCCTGTTGTGACAGGACAAGGGCTGATGTTTTAAAACTAGATTTAGGCTGGATAGAAGGAAGGCATGTTTTACGATGGGAGTGGTGCAACACTGGAACAGGTTGCCCAGAGGTGGTGGATGTCCCATTCCTGGAAACTTTCAAGGTCAGGCTGCATGGGGCTCTGAGCAACCTGATTTGGTTGAAGATGTCCCTGCTCATTGCCGGGGGTTTGGACTAGATGACCTTTAAAGGTCCCTTCCAACCCAAACCATTCTATGATAATGGTGCTTTTTAAAGCACAGCATTTGTATTATAGAGTGTGGCTTACACTTTCTAAAGTTCACAAGGACACATGGCAAAGAAAAAGACTGCAAGTAATGTAAAAAAAAGTGTCCTTTGTTTCATCTTACTAGCAACAGAACTGAACTTCTCTATTTTGTGGGAATCAGGCTCCTTAAAATGTGCAGGTTTGATGAAATTCATGTTCAAGACCAGACAGAACTGTGGTGCGCAATAAGAGAACGAACAGGTGACCTTGTCAGAGAGGTTGGACTAGGTAATCTTTATAGGTCCCTTCGAACCCTAACTATTCTGTGATTCTGTGATTTTATGAATATACTAAATAGCTGCTCTGTCCAAATCAACTTACACTCTAAAAAAAACGGCGTGCAGGGGGACAAAAGGAGTTGGTATGTCAGCAAGGAAATAGAAGATGGGATAACAAATGTAGCTTGTACCAGATTTGTATGCCATCTGCAGTTACCTGCCACAATTACCTCTTGCTACCTACTCAGCAGATGGTGGTTTTCTGTATGCACCACAGCAAAGGTGAGAGCTACAAAAAGAGAGTTTGAATATTCAGACAAAGAGATTTCACAGTTTGTCAGCTTTCCCTTATGTGCAGGGACCAGATTTGGTGAAAGCATGCGAGAAAAGTTCATAAGCAGAAAGCTTAAATTGACACTGTTGGTGGAAAGAAAAGAAAAAACAAAGCTGGAACAAACAGCCACAGTAGTACCAAGGCATAAAAAGTTTTGAAGACTTGTCAATGTGTGTATCTGACCCACGGACAGAGAAAACTTCAAAGGAGGATATTAAAGGAACGGACTGTGACAGGAAAGGTGGTCATAGCAGAGCTATTCTAAGCCATTTTAAAGGGATTATTTATTTCAAGAGAAGCAAAGAGATATCATTGCTGGTGCAAGAGCACCAGGATTTGACAATAGTTTTGTCAGTGTATATAGTGAGAAAATGAAGATGTATCCAAGGGTACCAGAAGTAGAATCCTGGTTCCATTAGAATAATCTTAATACCTTCAACTGACCTCCACAGAGCCAAGACCTTAGCTTATGGAGACATGCAGGAAGAAGAAAATTTAGACTTCACCTGGATCAAAGAAAAAGTCTAAATCAAAAAAAAAAAAAAGAGAACATAGACTGGAGTAACAGACGAGGGTGGAAATACCTCAAAAAACCATAGTTAACCTCACAGCCTAGAAGGCTTTCCACATTACAATCACAAAAGCATGGTAAGGGACCTTCATTTTTTTCCCGTTTTATATATGTGCTTGAGTGGAAGCAACTCAGAATGGCAATTCAGCCTGCGTCCTTTATCCTTCTCTACAGCAGCAGTAGGAAAAGCAGAATAAACATGCAGCAACCCAAATCACATTCAACACTGCTGTTCACAAACCAGAACACAAACAGGGAGCTGCAAGGCCAATTAAATACTATAATTTAATCAACTGAATTCAGGTAAAGCATTCTGGGCACAAGCAATAGAAGAATACTAGATAAGAGCTACTCAGGATCTTCTAAGACAAGTAACTTCAGAAGCTGCAGAGAGGTAGATTTCATCACCCACTCCTCCCTTGACTTACCCTCTGAGGTAACACAACCAGTAATCCATTATGAAATTTTGGCTTTTTCTGTGGATAAGCTGTAAGCTACCAGATATAGCAGTACTCAACATGACAACATACGTGAGAATCTCTTTCTGCTATCTGTGGAGAAAACTACCATGTATGAAAAATCAACTTGCCATTTTCCACAGCTCTCAGAGAGATCAAATCAGCTTTCAAACCTTTTTGTAAACAGTTTTCTTGATCAATCACGACTCCCACTTGAAGCTCACTCCACTTTACTACTTCTCCACACACGTTTTGTCCTTTTCCATTTTAAGTGTTTGGCTCCTGTGTTCATTTATCTTTATGTATTTTTTTATATGGACCTTTTTATACGTATGTACATGCATTTTTGCTTCCTCCTGCCATCCCACCATAGCTGACATGTTCCAGTCTTCTTCTCCTTCCTTTTGTTTAACACCACCACATGAATGTTGCACACAGTCTGGTTTGCCGTTTACTGTCACCTTTTCACAGTTAGGGAATGTATCTCCCATTATTTACAAGTAAGCCTTACAAAACCTCATTTAGGATTACCATTTTAAACAATCTGGCAACAAATCCTGGTCACAACTACTCTGCAAAAAATAATATTTGACTTTTTATTTTAGTCCTTCTTCCAGAAGTAGCTACAGTCTGACATTTCAATGACCCAAGACCTTGAAATAAGGTATTTCCATGTGCAGGTAGAAGGATGTTTAAACATGTTATGTTTTAGCTTAATGGTAGGACATCCGCTATTTTCAGCAAATAATTCCCAAGGTGAAAAACCCCATCCCATTTCACTACACCATCCAACAATACCTTTCCCCTTATGCTCTTGTTTTGGATTTTTTCCAAAATTAGCTTATTTATGGCCTGAGCTGCCAGTAATGGAACTTTTTGTAAGACTGCCTTTTATGTTTTGGGGTTTTTTTCCTAGTACATGGACCAAAAATCTCAACTGTATTATTTCTACTAGCACGTCTTAAAATTACAGATGTAAGGTTTAACAGATGTAAGTTGGGGTTTTGGGTTTTTTTAAATGTTTAAGTGTTTTGGTATTTTATTGCTTTTATTCTATATAAATTGCTTGTACTAGGCATGTGACAGTGACCCGGTATAACAGCCTCCTTCTATGTTTTAGAAATTCATTTTCTATGTAAGAACTAGAAAGTTACACTGAGCTACCTTCTGAGCACATATCTATAAAGGAGATTTTTCTAATTGAAAGTTTGGGCACTTTTTTGCCAGCTGTATCAGCTGATATTCAAGACATTTTTCCTTAACTACACATGCAAGCTCTGGCAAAGAAGAAAAATCAGTTTCTCTAAAAAACTTAGCAAGAAATCAGGTTTCTTAAAAAAAACCCAAGACAAGTCGTTGAAACACTTAATCCAAGAGTCAAATGAATGCAGTAAGTGCAAAAGACATAGGAAAAGCCAGTTCTATTTTAAAAATGAATAAAGAATAGAAATTACTTAATCACAGGAGTCATGTTAGAGTAAAGGGAATCTAATTCCACCTGGGATGTACACGCATGCATGCATGCATGGAAGTTTCAACCCAGAATGACAGATCAAACAAGAGATGAAAGTTTCCTCCTGAAATTTTGCTTACTTCATTTCCTCTTTTAAATATCTGTTCAACAGTTACAAACCAGGTTCAAATGGATTTGATGCGTCTCAGTTGTTAAGGTTAGCAATGCCAACACTACCTGCCACCTTCCCGAATAAGTTGCCTCTCTCCCTATTTCTTCTCAAACTCTTTCTTTCTCATCCTTTGCCCTCTTTTTCTGTAATCTTTCTGTTTACAGAGCAGCCTCTGTTGATGGCTTGGACACAAGCAGACAGATGCAAGTCTCTGCTCTCTTACCCAGCTCCTCCCCTAAACCATGCGGCAGAAATCCCAGGCCAACAGCAGCCACTAGAAAGATGGTAGGAAGATATAGCCAGCAAGTTTCTTCCAGGATCACTGTATGGAGGGTGGGGCACATTATTTACAGGGCGAGTCATGTGAAACTACCCACTTGCTAATTCCTTACAAAATCAAAACAGCACAGCCACAGCTCTATCTTATGCTCATGTTTAGGCTGGCAAGTTACATTCTTATTAAAAAGAAATAAACAGAGAAACAAACACTCTCCCCTCCTCCCCCCAAAAAAACCATAGAAGGCAACAACAACAAAAAAAAGCCCAACACCAAAACCCACATAACCCAGGGGGGGGGAAAAAAAAAGTTATATTCTTCTGGAAATTCCAAACAGAGAAACCCCAAAGTTAAAGTGGAGAGCCCTTATAAAGAAGCTCTGCAGACTACAGGGAGGACAGCAGATTTAAAGAACCCATTTCTACAAGTATATTGATCAATGAATGGGAGAACTAGTGAAATAAGCAAATAACTAACCAAGTACATCATCAACTGAAACAAGGACACACAGTAAATTTAGAAGTATTAATACAAAAATGAAATGCGGTGTCCTAGCAAGACAAAACTGAAAATTCACACCACAGGTTTTTTCCTTTTAAGTACTCTGCATACTAAACAATGATTCCTTAGCTTCACAGGTCTTTTTCCGGACAAAAGCAATAAAAAACTTAAGTAACTAAACTAAACCTAAGCCTGTGAAACAATCAAACTGTTTCATTGATTGTGACCATGAAGTAAAAAGGTTAATTTTATAACAGCACACTGAAACAGCAAAAAGCGAGCTCTCCTCAAAGACAGGCATGCTCTGGACACCCTGCTGTGAAAATGCCTTAACAGAGTAATTCCACTCAGGGATGGATTTTATAAAATAGTACAAACAAACAAATACACATAAAAGTAGTAGAAAAAAATGTCTGTACAACCTTACAAACTTGGGGAAAAAATCTGTTTCTACTCTCTGAGTAATAACTCAAAATCTGAGTAATTGTACAGGGGAGGTTCAATCTTAACGTTAGGAAGCGGTTTTTCACAGAGAGAGTAATTACATATTGGAATGGGCTGCCCAGGGAGGTGGTGGAGTCGCCATCCCTGGAGGTGTTTAAGA
The DNA here is from genome assembly GCA_013390025.1 of Pitta sordida. NCBI lineage: Eukaryota > Metazoa > Chordata > Aves > Passeriformes > Pittidae > Pitta > Pitta sordida. The sequence goes on from WEKX01021471.1 coordinate 69,465, forward strand.
GAAGACTGGACGAGGAGCTTAGTGACATGGTCTAGCTGGGGGGCGTAGGGCTGGATGGCCCTGGACCCCTTCCGGCTCAGAGTGGCCTGCTAGACTGTGAGGCATCTAGGTGGTGTTACGCTCTGGGATGTGCTCTCGGTCTCTGTACGGGTGTTAGGTGGTGAGTTGGACTAGATGATCCTTGTGGGTCCCTTCCAACTCATAATATTCCGTGTGTGTCTGTGTGTGTGTATTTTATCAATAATTAAATTCTTGCAAATTCCTTGCATAAAGCCCTGAATGCTTTGATAATTAGTCAATTACTATTTGACGGTCTCTGTACGGGAGTTGGTCTCTGTACGGGAGTTAGATGGTGAGTTGGACTAGATGATCCTTGTGGGTCCCTTCCAACTCATAATATTCTGTGATTCTGTGACACATCTATGACCATTAAAATGTTCTGTTTGCTTCAGCAGCATGTGTTGAAGTGATGTATTTCAGATACTGAGGCACTGATATTGTTTGCGCTTTGTTTAAAGTTGAATACACATAAACTTTAGGGAAAAGGTAATCCCAAATTTAATCTGTTTTCCCAACAACTACAGAAAGAAATATAGATTACCTATTAAAAAGAGAGGTGCCTGTGTGAGTTAAATTATTTCCCCAAACAGGCATAAAAATCCATCAGAGAACTGCAAGGACTATCCTAATCTTTTGTTGAAGACAACAGGTTAATCAGGCCTTTTTTAAATTGTTATTAAAAACATATGGATGTACGACAAATGCTAGGCTTTTTTGCAGATCACTGTGGATGAGAAATTCACAAATTTTTATTTTGGTCCTACTTGAAGACTTGAGGGATGCAACATGGTTACTTCTGTAATCAAGCCCCACACATGCATGAGTTCTTAATAAACAAACAAAACTCCACAAACTATTCCTGTGACAAGTAGTCTTCCTGACTTCTTTGACGATCTCCAAATGCCTTGATAATTAATATAGAGTTTTCAAAGACATGCAGTTAGATGGCAAATTTTACAGAACTAACAGCCTTGAGGGCAAGCGTTCAAGATACCAAAGAAAGGAAGCTCTGACTCAGCCAGGATGTTCAATGATCAGAGAAGGAAGAACACCTACCACAACACAGGTTCTGCAGTTCAAACTACAGTGAAAGTTCTCCTCAAGATTACGTTCCTTCTATGCAACAGACTCAACTCATGAGCACATCAGAAGTACCTATGGTGACCATTTATCCTCACAAATACAGCTTCTGGTCAGACGGTATAAGGGTGTATCACCACTAGCCAACCCCTATTTCTCACCACATGACTGCAAAACAAAAACAGAATCACGATGTGCTATACTGGTTGTTTCTTGAAATGGAGTTCCTCTATGACACATTCTCCTGTGTGATTTTAAACAAACCAAAAAAGCTTCATAGATTTTTCTTGAATTTCTCTTATGTTCCAGCAGCACTTGGTTCCTGTAAAGGCTGGAGAAATCTGGTCAGTGAATGACTAATGTCAACAGCTGCAAGGTTGAAAAATATTCCTGAGCCAGAGCACAAGGTCCCCTCCATTTGGTAGCTATGAAACTGAACTAAAAGACAATGTCACTCGTTTCAGACTGTCATGTGAATAAATGCAGTATTTGCCATAATAGTACAGCAGGACTTCAGGACAGTTGGGCATTAAGTTAGAACTAGGAAAGGAAAATCTTTGTGATCATGCTGATCCACAGAACGCACCTTTAAAAGACTGTACATAGCTTCTCTGACGGGCTTACACTGCCCTGAACAACTCCTGCTGAATTTACATCTCAGTGCATGTTTTGTTTGGTCATGTCTGAATTTGCATTCATTTTCCAAGGCTTAAGTTTTTGTATTGTATTGTATTTTGTATTATCTTGTATTGACATAAAAGACCTGTAGCAGGAATACAAAGTGAGAGGCTTTGCAATTGTTGATCTTTCCCTGGAAGAACCTAGAAAAAAGGCATGAACCAAAAATAATGAAAGAGTAGTAAAATGCAACAAGCTGAAGATATGAAATTTCAAATAAGCAACTTGTAAGGTGAAGAAAACCAGGTTGATCAAGCTTGTTGTCGAGGTTTGGGGTGTGAATTCAGAGAAACAGAGAAAGTTACAAAACAGAAAGAAAGAAATTAACAAAACTGTATCTGCTAAATATTAGCTTATTCACTGCAAATTCTGTTTGTTTTCCAGTATAATCAGGAAATTTCGTTTCCACTTCTGGCATTTTACCTCTCACCTACAACAGCAAATAGATTAATTCTTCAGTTACATCCTGTTCCTGTGTTATGATATTTTCCCACCATCTTGCAGAAACCTGATTGCTTCCTTCATGGAGAGCATTGCTTTAAAGTTTTAGGTGTATTCAGTTTTTTTACATGTATTTAGGTGGATTCAGACATTTACAATTCATGATACCTTCCTCATGAAATAAAATCTTTTCCTTTGTACCACCAACCTATGATTAAAAATGTTACTTATTTTAATTACAATTTTTAAGTTTTCTTAAGAAGAAAATAAATGTCTTCCTACTGGTCCTGATGTGCAGAACAGTTCAATGCTACTATGTCCTTAAAATTAGGTACCTTGATATTATTTCAGAAACACACATGTCTACAAATAGAAAGTAGCTAGCACAGCTTGAGCGTGAGATATCTTTTCCATATTTTGAAAAGTTAAGGAAAAAAAAGTAACACAGAAAGCATTATGTGGGCAGTTCCTTTAGTTTGCATCCTAATTCAAATCCTTCATACAATATCCAAAGCTCCCTTATTATTTAAATCATCAGTAATCTAAGTCTGCCCACTCATCTGCAAAGCACTTCTTACAGCATCATGTCTGGTGGTCCTATATACTGCAGTTAAAAAGCTGCATTCTACTGCAGTTATAGCATTTCCTTTTCATCAGCGCAGCCTTAACCAGCTTTGTCCCATGCAGCAATGCAATTTGTTGCAATATGCTCACCTGCCTAAAGTGACACTAAATGGTGTAAGGCAGGAAACAGACATAAACTCCATTTTATCATCCTCTCAGAACACAAACAATGTCTGCACAAGATAAATTATGTGTTAGACTGCACCAGTGCTGAACTTTTATACAGAATCTCCCGCAGCATCACCAGCAGCAGAAGCAGGCACAGAGCAGTACGTTTGAAAAGGTGCTGACATTTTACAGCCTCGTCATCTAATCCTATTGAGAGCAAGTGCAGACATGATATACAGCTAATGAGTGCAGCACTCCACTCACCACTGCTGCTAGCACAGGCACACAGCAAACAAAGGTCAGCCAACACTGCTCTAGTTGCATCCACTCTGATCACTCGACACCGCCACACCACTTAAGAAGTTCCACAAGAATTACTGCTCCTCGTTCAAAATTTTGTCTTAAGGGACAAATAACTGCGTAAATCTTCTCACAGATAGAGATTTCATTTTACAAAATCATTTTAAAAAGGCATTCCATTCAACCACGCACAATGCCAGCCTATCAAGCAGTCAAGCGGTCCTTAATATTCCCTCTGCATTACACAAGTTTTGCATTTACGCAGAGTAGATTTAGAATATGCTTACAATAACTCCTTAAATCCTAACATAGAATCATAGCATTGCTTAGGTTGGAAAAGACTTTTACAATCATCGAGTTCAACCACTAACCCAGCACTGCAAAGTCCACCATTAAACCACATCCCAAAGCACTACTTCTACATGTCTTTTAAATACTTTCAGGGATGATGGCACCATCGGCTCCCTAGGCAGCCTTGACAAATCTTCCCGTGATGAAATTTTTCCTACTATCCAATCTAAACCTCCCCTTGTGTAACTTGAGGACATTTCCTCTTGTCCCATTGCTTGTTACTTTGGACAAGAGACCTCCTCCCACATGGATACAACCTCCTTTCAGATAGTTGTAGAGAGCAATAAGGTCTCCCCTGAGCCTCCTCCAGACTAAACATCGCCAGCTCCCTCAGCCACTCTTCACAAGACTTGAGATCCAAACCCTTCACCAGCTCAGTTGCCCTTCTCCGTAGACACTCCAGCATCTCAATGTCCTTCTTGTACTGAGGGGCCCAAAACTGAGCACAGGATTCGAGGTGTGGCCTCACCAGTGCCCAGCAGAGGGGGACAATCACTGCCCTGGTCCTGCTGGTCACACTGTTGGTGATACATGATGCCCCTGGCCTTCCTGGCCACCTGGGCACACTGCTGGCTCATGTTCTGCCAATCAGCCCCACGGGTCCTTTTCAAGAAGTCAGCTTCCCAGTCACTCTGCTCCCAGCCTGTGGCACAGCATAGGGTTGTTTTGAGCCAAGTGCAGAACCATACACATGGTGCACAGAACTTCTTTCCTGTCTTTACGGCTTGTACAGATCTTTCCTGTATACTATTGATATTTCCCTTAGTATTTGAGAGTATAAATACTCAAACATACATATGTACAAATAAAAACTCCTGAAAAATTTCTTCCTCCCTTTCATAAACTTATACAATCTTTTTCAGTCCCTTTCTTGCGTAGTGTCTCTCAACCTTTTTAAAGAAACAGTACACATTTCCTCACAGGATATATAAGGTATACACTGCAAAGTAGGGCAAAGGAGCAGGCATTCTATATTACAAATAGCAAAGCTTTAAAAATATCAACAAAGCAGAACATTCTAACATAACAAATGAAGAGCTCTGCATTAAAAAAAAAAACTTCATTATGTCAGTATCTCTTCGTTTGCTTGTTTAATCATCCCTTGGGACAATCTGTACTGTTAAGAAACGTGTAGAAAACAGTCATCAGTTTTTGTTGTTGTTCAATTAGTGCTATACTCAGTGTTTGAGCTCATGCAAGTGTCCTTTGGGGAAACGTCCTGCGTGCCATTAGCACTATTCTTAATGAGGGAAAGCATGAAACTCCTTTAGTGCTCTGCCAGAATTGTTTTATCTTCAAGTCAAAAGAACAACTGCTTGGAGTAACCCCAAAAAAAGCATTTAACAATTACAAGTGGCAAACAATATTCCCAAGCATTATACTCCAAGCACTCTTCTATTTATAGGCTAACAGTTATTATACTGAATAAAGTATGTATTAGGCAGCTTTATTATGCACAGAGTCCTGATTCCCCAGTTAAGGCTCCTACAGTGGTTTGCATCATAAGCCCCATTTTGAACCTTTCTACTCCTTCTGTGAGAAGTAGGGTGGGGAAAAGGAGGATGTCTCATGTTTGGTTTCAAGACAAAGGAGAATATTTTTAGGAAGTTTGAGGTTAATTAGACATGGTGTTTTTGAGATATGGGACACAGGCTTTTCTTTATTTTTTTTAATTAAAAAAAAGCAGTTTAATGGCAATGTTTTTGTTCATAAAAAGCTTTTTAACTAGTTCTCCAGAATTTCTTTAAAACACAAAATCAGAACTGAAAACCAGGTTAAAGGAAGGTCAAGACTTAACAGCTCTAGGAAATGTATAAAGACAAAAGATTTAGTACTTCTCTGAGCTACATTTATCTTCAAAAAGGCACGTAAGCTTTTTCCACTAAAAAAAGCAAAGCAATAACTAAAGAACACTAGACTTAAAACCAAAACTAAAAGCAATATTCTTAACTTTTTATCACTGTTTTCCTCCCAATTACAGCCCCTCATAAGCAGTGGCAGGCAGGGGGAATAAAGCATTCCCTCTCACAGTTGCTCTTCATCTAACTGTCCCCTTATTCTTCATGTTTCTAGGTTTTCTATCTGAGCATTATAAATCTGACATCAAGCATCTTCACATCTCCGACACCTCCTCGATCCTACCTTCATCTCAATCAGGATCTACAGGCCTTTAATATTGCATATTCCTTTCGTTGCCATCCCGATGACTAACTGGAGAGCAGAGAGTTTCATGAATAAGGTAAGAGTAAAGGTCTGGCTAAAAGTTGGCATTTCACACTTGTTATACATCCGGGCTCATTTCTACAATGCCTAAAAGCATTCCCTGACATCTCAGCAACACACACCTACATTCTAATGCATGCCCTTACAAAACACGGGCACCAGCTGGCACAAACTTTTCCCACAGAGGAGCATATATACAAGAGCTTAAGAATTTAAGTAGATGCTGCGAATGACGTACAGAAATAGAATGAAAGCAACTTATTTCAATTGAACTTTATAAACAATCTTCTTAATGAGGCACAAATACTTAATTACAGAAACAACAGAGAGATCTCAGGGACAAAGCTTTATTATACAACTTATGAGAGTTCACAGACATGCCACTTATGTCACCTGAAGAGAGGAAAAAAGTAAAAGTACAGCCATGTCTGGTTCTAAATCCAGAAAGGCAAAGGGGGTTGTGTTTTTCTATCTTTTAGTTCTCTACAAAAACCCGCAAAGTTCAGGTATTTGAGAGACTGCACACCTGATTGCTGGAAAGATGGACAGCAGAGTCTACTTCTTCTTCCCCATACTATTTAGCACATTAATACCTTTTTGCCTTCCTTTCTTTTTACCTAGAAAGGTCAATAATTCTCTTAACTTTTCTTAAAACTGCAATAAGAAAATTCTTTCAATTCAATGACAACCTCATTCCAAGTCCCACATAAGCCTTAGGGATGTGCTACTGTATATGTAACTGTGTACAATTTTCTGGGTGTCACAAGTTAAGAAGGATGTGAGGGTCCCCAAATGCAGGGACAGAGCAGGACAACCAAGCCGGTGAAAGGGTTGGGAAGAATGTCCTATAAGGAGCAGTTAAGGACTTAAGGCTTGTCTAGTTTGGAGAGGACAAGGGTGAGGGGCGACCTCACTGATCTCTACAGTTTCTTGAGGAGGGGAAGTGGAGAGGGTGGTGCTGATCTTCACCCCCTGGTATCCAATGACAGGATATGTGGGAACTGCTCTAAGCTGCATCCCGCAGGAGCACTTCTTTATAGTCAAACACAGGAACAGGCTTCCTAGAGAGGTGGCCGATGCCCTAAGACTGTCAGTGTTTAAAAGAGGCTTTTGGACAATGCCCTTAACAACATGCTTTAATGTTTGCTCAGCCATCAAGTCAGGCTGTTGGACTGGATGATCATTGCAGGTCTCCTCCGTCTGAATTTGTCTATTCTGTTGTGAAAGTTTTGTAGTTGTGGAGGCACTGAGTCATCATACACATGCAGCAGGTTTTTAACTTCCTCCACTAACTACTTCTACTACTAACCTCCTCCATAGTAATTCATCCTGCTCTACAATGGACAAACAGATCTTTGTCATTTTAAGAGGCTGAGATTTACAACACTGGAAAAAAAGTTTTAAAATTCTGAATTGTTTCTGACAGCATATTTTCAGGTGTGTTCTAGAGAGTTTATTAAGGTCCGTTCAGGTATTAACAAGTACCTTTATGCAAGTCAGAAAGAGGTTATGCAGATAGATTATGCAGGAGAATCAGTGTAGTTGACTGTGTGTGAGCCCTGACCAAATACATGATACCAACCTGAAAAAAAAAATCTTTTTTGATTTTTTTTTTCAAGTTGCTATGGCCAGCTTAAATTTACATTTCTTTCATATGAAAAAGAAATCTAACTTTTGATGTTTGAAAGTATGTATTTTTAAGGGGAAAAACTCCTAATTTTTTACACAGAAGAGAGAATCTGGAAGTAGAAAACTAGCATCAGGTTTGCTCCCTTGTTTTATGAGAACACGGGTACATGCAGAAGTTATCATGTACCAAGTTTCCATATGTCTGCTATGTCAGTGTACTGTAATTACACCTGGGAGGAATGCAAGCTAATTCCAGGCAAGCTGCCCCCCAGTAAAACTAGATGTAGGTAAGGCAGGTAAGTCTCTTTGAATTTACCCACACAAAGACACATATGAAAAAAAACCAGGGACAGTTCAGGTGAGGCAGCTGATGCAGGTAACTGGTTACCCTGTAAGAACCTCGCTCACAGAGCACGGCTGAGAGCTTGCACCCACGGTCTCACAAGAATTTGTGAGGCAGCAGACCTCAAACACTGCTGTTCCACAGACAGCATTGTATTACTCACACAGGACTACAAACTTCAGAGGTTACTCAGACAAGGTTTACAAGTCTCAGTGAAGCTTTCAGAAACTTTTTAAAACTGAATGCAAGGATTCTCAGATTTTATAAGCAGTACTTAAAATGAAAATCAAAACACATTTTCAGCATGTCAAGATACAATACACTTGGACTAGTATTGTTCATAGTTTATCTATAGTGCCAGTGTTTTGAATTTATTTTCATTATCTCATTACAGTACTTAGCTATAAATAGCATCAAGACGTATAGAATAAGTGGCTCCTGAAGAAAAAATTACTTGTATTTCATTTGAACTACCCAATGCATCACAGGTAAGAGGCCTGTGGAATTAATTAGAGCCACTGAAGACTGTCAGGGCAAGCTCCTTCTGGTTCTGAATTGCTAAACTGAGTTTTCACTCAAAAGATGTCTCACTCTTAACTACCTTAAGTTTGTGTAAGATGTGAGTAGAAGTTAACCTGTGCACTGTTTGTCTTGTAAATTATATACATGTATTTGCTGCTGGTTGACCAAATCAATTTTATGAACATTTTTAAGCAAATAATTCAGGGCAAATCTTCAGCTCTCCTCAGCTGAAGAACTCCTGCCTAAACAAGGAAAGATATACACTATTCCAAATGTGTTAAAACCAAGATCAATAAACACAAGACACTTTCATTCCATGAAGAAGATGTCAAAGAAGCAGTTACATATTTTACTCATATGTTGCCACAAACAATGCATACAAAATTTAGGTAACACTCAAATTGTCAGCAAAGGTTCTGCGAAGAAACACAATTTGAAAGCAAGAGTCATGAAAGCACTGTGACAATATCTCAAGAATGTTAGTACAGAGAAGAGCAGGAAAAGATGTGATTCAAACATATAAACTGATTTAATGCTCACAACAGAGAGTCAACAGCACACTCTGAATCTTTACAAAAAAGAAAATGCTAGTCTAAGAATTTTAATTCACAAACTTTATGAACCCAAAATGGATAATTTCACAACATAGTCACTTTCACTCTCTTCCCAGAAATTATAACTCTTCAGGAGGGGTAAATGAGTGTGTTACACATACTCAGTTAGAGAAGACCAGCCAGTACATTTGTTAGAACTACTCCCAATTGCAGTTTAGGTTAGGGTCCAAATTCTTCCAGTTGTAGTCTGCCATTTAAATCTTCCTTTAAACTGCACTGAAAAGAAAACTGTAGGACAATCCCCTCTCTAAGACCAGAGGTAACCTTACTAGTAACAAAGATTAACCTGAGTCCCGATTTACAACCGCAGAAATGTAACAAATTCAGACCTGCAGCACGAAGAGAAAATATTGCTACATAAAAAGAATCTGAGCCCACTTTCCCTATTTTAAAATAACTCACCTGGAGATATAGCTCTGTGGAACTGATACATGTCTTCTCCAATCAGTTCTTGTGCAACCTGCTTGATCTTCCGCCGGACGGCATCTAGCTTGATTTCAGACTCACTTAGTATTTCTTCCCCATTGGGAGCACTGCAATCACAAAGCACAAAATGAAAAAGCAGTTTTCAGAACATGAGCAAACAGTTAAAAAATTACATTTTTTTTTTTTTTTACTAATCAATACCTTTTTAATGGCTTCAAGAAAAAGAAAGGCCATTACTGGAATGAGAAACAGTTTAGCTTTCACTGATACCTACTGCAGACTCTGTAGATTCTTACCAGGAAAACAATCAACCAGCCAAACAAGAGTTCCGGTAGCATGATGTTTATTCCAGACTAGAATTGTAATTAGCACTTAAGTAAGAAAAAGGAGAAACATATGCAAAGGTTTTAAAAACTATTCCAGAAAACCAGTACTACGTACAGAAATCCTTCAACCTCTTTGGGGAAAAAAACCCCACAGTATTTTGCAATACGTGGCAATGTTGCAAAATATCATACATGAGGTACTTTTATATGGGTTTTTTTTAAGGAAGTAGTTATGGGTTATGCTGTTCAGGAACATCAGAAGTAGCTGATTCACAACCACAATACATATTTCATATTTAAAGCTTAGTTTATGTAATTTCCTTTAAATTTCCTCTCCCTCACTCCCAAACAGTGTATATGGCATATTAGTTTACTGTCTATTTAAGGAACTACTGATAGACTGGTCTCAAGAAAACATTTAAAAGCAAACAGTAAAGTATACTGAGATTAAAGCCACAATAATTGTGAAAAGCAAAGGAGAAGGAAATACAAAATACACCATGGAAAGCTTCCAGTCTCACAAAACCAGGAATGTCTTACAAAACAGGAATCTAAAATTCAGAGTAATGAGGAGTTTTTTGTTGTTGTTCTTTCCTCCATGAGTTCCCATCTACCTAGCCCCAGCAGTGGGAGCAGCTATTTACAGTCAAGGCTGCAGTGGTTACTGGAATTATCACAATACCTCTCTGCAGAAGAAAACCAAGCTAAAAAGAGGGCAACTTCATAATCTCTATTTATAACTGTTACTACTATGGTAACTATAAATAGTTATTATGTACTTCAGCATAAATGCATTGATAAATAACAAAAAATAAATTACAAAAATTACAAAAAAAAAAAAAAAGGAACAGGAGAGCTGGTTTAAGTATAATATGCAAGACCAATGTCTGTCACACAGCAAGTACGTATTTTATACAACAGGCTGTGCAAAACTTCAGATTTTCCTGTTCTTCTTCTAGTTTGACTGCGGCTTCCAAAGATTGCTTGAAAGAACACATTGAGAACACAAAACACACAGAGGCTCAAAACTTCACACAAACACCGATCCAGTTATAGTGTCTACACAAAGGGACCCCAGGTCACCTCCTCTTTGCATTGATGACCTCTGGTGGGACTGCAACAATTAGAACAGTGATTTAACTGCCCAGACAATTAATCTGGAGGAAGGGTGCATACTCTTCTCTTAATGCCTCCTGAAAGCTGGAAGGCTCTCATCTGCTGTGCATTCTACTGCTCTGATCTAGTTTAATACACCAGCAAAACCAACAGAGAAACCTGAACCAGCATCTTTTAATTCTCTAACTGGAGTGCGCCTTCATTAGCTGACACTCATCCTAAAGGATGTTTATGGAAGGTTAATTAAATTCCCCTGAAGAGAACACTGCAGGTGTTCACAGAATCACAGAATCAGTAAGGTTGGAAAAGACCATAGAGATCATCAAGTCCAACCTATCACCTGTTACCTAACCTAGCCAAACCTGTTACCTAACCTGTTGCCATCCTGCTACCAACACACCGTCCTACCTATAACACCTACCCTAATATCTAGGTCATGCCACCAAGTACATCATCCAACCTTTTCCTAAAGACCTCTAGGGACGGCGACTCCACCACCTCCTTGGGCAGCCCATTAGTTTGCCTTCTCGGTTCCCACCCTTAACCGAGAAGCCCCAATGAAGTGTTACCACTGTTCATCACAAACACAGACAAGAGGCTTCTAGGTTTCTGTGAACACTTTCATGTTCAGTGTGACTCACCTGGTAAACCTGTGGAGCAGAAATATCGTCCTTTTACTTTCAATAGTTATATCACGACTGAGCTTCACAAGCCTTTCGTATTTATCGTGCCTGGTGTCAAGCTCCAGCTGGAATGCTGTGGAGTCAAGCATTACAGCAACAAGTTACCACACAAACGCAGTGTAGCCAGAGCAAAGGGCCTGTGCTGCAGTAACTGCTTACAGGCCCCAGTCCCACCAGCCTTGTCCCAAGTGCCTCTCCCCAGGGTGGGCAGCACAGCTGCCAGAGCTGTAAAATTCATCTTTAATTTGTTTAGTAATTCAGGTTTAAATAAACATTGATTCTCATGATGCTTTAAGACAGCCTAAACAATTTTAAGGTAAAATGCTTGGTTTCACTAGCAAAACCTATTCCACAATACCACTGTTCAGGAAACCAAAACAAGCAAGACAAATTGAAAAATAAAACCCTATAATCATTTGTAAATAAGATTCACCAGTCTCTAAACCAAAACAAATACAAGGCATCTGGCTAAAGCACAAACATTGCTCAAAATGCACCAGAAAGGTGGCATTTCACACCCCAGCTAGACTTGGCCAGAAGTCAAGTAATTTAATATCCCTAAGGATTAGCAGTACTAAAGCAAAGTGAGATCAATTATTTAAAATAAGATTTTTAACTTGCTGATGTGCATTCTCTCTAACTACAATGAATACAGAGAAAAGAGGAGGTGTATCTGGTTGTCACAGTCAAACATTATGAATATTTCACATATACCATTAACATTTTATGGACCATTATTTGCTAAATAAATCATTAATAGACACTCAGAAGAAATCGAACACATTTCTTACCTAAGTGTTTAAGGTTGAAAGTCTCCATGCACGAAAACACAGAAAATAAACCAAACATTAATGGGGCAACCCTGGTTGTGTGTATAGACTGGGGAACAAGAGGCAGGAGAGCAGTGCTGCCGGGAGAGGGATCTGGGGGTCCTGGTCGTTGGCAAGTTGAATATGAGTCAGCAGTGCCCTGGCAGCCAGGAGGGCAAACCATGTCCCGAGGGGCATCAGGTAAAGCATCATCAGCCAGTCAAAGGGAGAGGATTGTCCCTCTCTGCTCTGCACTGGGGTGGCCTCACCTTGAATATTGTGGCAGTTTGGGGCACCACAATACAAATAAAGATATGAAGCTCCTAGAGAGTGTCCAAAGGAGGGCAAAGAAGATGGTGAAGATGCTCCTGATACGGCCTCTCTCTCTTGAGGAGAGGCCGTATGAGGAGCAGCTGAGGTCACTTGGTCTGTTCAGCCTGGAGAAGGGGAGACTGAGGGGAGACCTCATTGCAGTGACAGCTTCCTCAGGAGGGGAAACAGAAGGGCAGGTACCGATCTCTTCACTCTTGTGAGCAGTGACGGGACTCAAGGGAATGGCCTGAAGTTAGAAATCCACTTTAGTACAGTGGTAAGTGTCCCCACCTGTCATGTGGAAGACCCGGGTTCGATTCCCGCCAGGGAGACAGTGTTAAGAGTTGGACTCAATGATCCTTGCGGGTCCCTTCCAACTCAGAATATTCTGTGATTCTGTGAAGTTGTGTCAGGGGAGGTTTAGGTTGGATATTTGGAAAAGGCATTTCATCCAGAGGGTGGCTGAGCACTGCAACAGGCTCCCCAGGGAAGTGGTCACAACACCAAGCCTGACAGAGTTCAAGAATCATTTGGACAAGCTCCCAGGCACACGGTGTGACTCCTGGGGTGTCCTGCACAGGGCCAGGAGTTGCACTTGATCCCAATGGGTCCCTTTGACTTCAGTATTTTATACAGTTCTATGATTCTACAATTAAGTCATTTAGTTTCAGACAAAATACACAGAAATAGTGCACAACTCTGGTTCATCTTACACAGCTTGATCAATTATAAACCATCTGGAGCACACTTTTTCCTAATGTTTGTGCCTGACATGTAGACAAAAACCACCAGTGTCTCTGTCCGGGGTTTATAAAAAGTAGTGCGAGACAAAGAGTGGATCTTTGAAAAGCTAAATAAACCGTGTCATTTTAATCATTTTAATCATTTCGGAAATTAATCAAACACTGCCGACTGGATCTCATGGGAAAGGAGGGAAACAAGTGTAGGTACAATGTTATGACAATATGAATGACAGAGCACCACCTCACCAACAGCAGGGACACCTTCCATTACACCAGGTTGCTCAAAGTCCCATCCAACCTGGCCCTGAACACTTCCAGAGATGGGGCATACACAGCTTCTCTGGGGAAAGTTCAGGGGTCACAATTATTCATCTGCCAGGATGATTTACATAGAAAAATCTAAATACTTGTTTAAAAAAAAAAAGTAAGGAAATAATATGGCATTGAATCACAGAATCAGCAAGGTTGGAAAAGACCATTGAGATCATTGAGTCCAACCTATTACCTATCAACCTATTACCTATCATCTAAATCATGGCACTAAGTACCTCATCCAATCTCTTCTTAAACACATCCAGGGATGGTGACTCCACCACCTCCCTGGGCAGACCATTCCAATGGGAAATCATTCTCTGTGAAAAAGCTCTTCCTAGCATCCAGTCTAAATCTCCCCTGATGCACCTTAAGACTGTGTCCTCTCATTGTGTCACTGGTTGCCTGAGAGAAGAGACCAACCCCCACCTGGCTACAACCTCCTTTCAGGCAGCTGTAGAGAGTGATGTCTCCCTTCAGCCTCCTCTTCTCCAGGCTAAACAACCCCAGCTCTCTGTCGCTCCCCATAGGGCTTGCGTTCCAGCCCCTTCACCATCCTTGTCGCCCTTCTCTGGACACGTTTGAGGATCTCAACATCCCTCTTAAAGGTATTCAAGATGTGGCCTAACCAGCGTTGAGTACAGGGGGAGAATAACTTCCCTAGTCCTACTGGCCACACCATTCCTGATGCAGGCCAAGATGCCATTGGCCTTACTGACTGCCTGGGCGCACTGCTGGCTCATGTTAAGTTTCCTATCAACCAGCACTCCCAGATCCCTTTCTGCCTGGTCACTCTCCAACCACTCAGTTCCCAACCTATAGCTCTGCATGGGGTTATTGGGGCCAAAGTGTAGAACCTGGCACTTAGACTTGTTAAATGTCATGTTATTGGATTCAGCCCATCTATCCAGCCTGACATGGTCCCCCTGCAGAGCCCTCCTACCCTCTAACAGATCAACACTTATTCCCAGCTTGGTGTCATCTGAAGTGGCCATGTGTAACAGTCAGATAACTTATACTTCTTCACCCTCCTTAGCTTCATAAAAAATAGGTGGAAAGGGAAAAATTTTACACCAAGAATTAATCTGTTCCCCTTATCAAATCTCCTTACTTCTTCTGTCACAGCTTCTCATTTCTGAAGCTAAACTTCGCCTTGTTAGAGCTATTGTAATGAAAAATTAAATTTACTGGAATTTAAACCTGGTTTTGTGAAAAATCCTACCAAAACAATTTGGCTGGAGAAAAGTTTACATATGCTTATTGAAAGAAACTCAAAAAGTTATTTTTTGATAGGCATTCAATCTGAAGTGTCTACATATTAGCTGTATGTCTATATAAGTTAGTTAAACTCTTATTTTTGAAAAGTGTGTGTATAAACAACTACCAACTCACGAAACAATGATTTACATAAAAGTATCTTAGTCATCTATGCCCCAGAGCCAAGGTCAGGAGCCTCCTCAGTTTCCCAGAGCTCACCATCTCCTCCTCCTGCCCCCATGCAATTCTGCATTGCACCTCTGCACATCTACAGTTTTCTGACACAGAAGGGCCCAGTCACCTATTGCCTGGCCGACCACTCGTGCAGTTTGCTCAGTATCAGGCTCAGCACAAGTGGAGTGGGGGAACAGCAGGTGGGATGGAAAGAGCAGCAAGTCACGAGTCAGGGGGAGCGATGTGAAATCCCACTCTCACGACTTCACTGCACAAAAAGCAGAACACTAAAGGTACGGAGTATGAGACCAACTAGTCTAGAACTCCTCCCTCAGAGAGAGGTGATTTATTCCATCATTAAATATTAATGAATTCCTAAAAATTTCTACACCATGTTTTTATAATCTGTTTTTTCAAATGCTTACTTACATTTAAAAGATGTCATCAAAGCTGAAGATGGGTTAACATTCTCTTTTTCCTCTCTTCTTTGACCATGTGGAAAATTGTCATGCTTTCGTTTTCTGAACCCACCCGATCCTTTTAATAGAAGATACACACAAAAAAAGGCATTTAAAAATAAAGTAGTTTTGCCAGAGCACAAGCAGCACCAGAATGTCTTCAGAGCATTCCTGACTGTAGCTATATTTTACAGGATAGGATAAGGATGTTAATAAGGATGAACCTTATTAACAACTGAGCCCAGCTTCGCATTATCATGTGACTTTTTCTACCACATTCCTGGTGAAAATTGAAAAAAAACCAAGATACAATTTCAATGGATGTGTGCAAGATATTAATTTCTTTTTTAAAGTCTTCACACCCTTTTATGTTTTCTTTCTGGTTGGGTAAAAACCATTTTCTGAGCAAGGGTCTACAGGAGTAGATTTCCGCTCCCCCCCCTTTTTTTTATTCAGTTTGAAAGGAGTCAATATACCGCCGGATCTTATTACTATAACTATTTATGTCATGTATCTTCAGTAACCGGACAAAGAAACAAAGACTAATTTAAGCAGATTTTTCACTCTTCAGGTTTGCAGGTTTAGCTCCTGCACTGTTGCTTCTTAGGTCCTTATACTCCGACCATTAACCAGTTTCTTCTCTATTCACCCCAGTGTAGCTGTTCCCTTCAAGTGGCTTTGTGTGCTCCTTCCTTAGTCCCCCCTTTCAAACCCACACCCAGAACTCATTTCTTTCCAACTATATTTTACCCACGATTTATACCTTGTACTGTTTCTTCCTTTTGTCCCTCCCTGCACTGACTCACTCTGTTACCCACATGCCAACCACTCCTCCCTCCTGGTCCCTCCTTTTGGAGGCAACTGGATATTTTGTGTTCCTAACCGAGGCCAAAATTTGGCAAACTGGCTTACAGATTTATCTCTTTGAGTACGTCTAGTGCTCTCAATTGCCTTAAAAGAAGAACAAAACGAAGCTACTTAAGAGTTACAGAAGAATACTGGATTTTAAAATGTTTCCGCTTAATTGTTTATTATTCCAAACCCAAACCAGAAGTGGGCGTAGCTACCTTCTAAAAGAGGAAACTGAAAATCATTTTTTCCCTCCTCTCTGTTAGGACGCGAGTTCAGGGTTTTGTTTTTCCTGTAGCCGTTGTAAACATTACAAATGCATCCCCTGAAACAGCGCAGCGAGTGAAGCTCTCTGCAGTACACTGAGAGTTTGGGTCACTGTCATGACAGAGAGGAAAAAACCAGGCCCTCCCGCAGTGCAGTGCGGAGTTCCACCTGAATATGAGGAAGAACTTCTTCACTGTGCAGGTGACCGAGCACTGAACACATTGCCCAGAGAGGTTGTGGAGCACCCCGCACCGGAGATATCCAAGAACCATCCAGACACATCCCGTGCCCTGTGCTGTGGATGCTCCTGCCTGAGCAGGAGGCTGGACCAGATGACCCGCTGTGCTCCCTTCCAGCCTGACCCATTCCGTGGTTCTGTGGCTCCTGGATTCTGTGGCTAAAGCAGCGCACAGGCTGCGAAGCGAGCAGCGAGATACCGGTATTTGATGTACATTCCACACACGTGTATTCACACTACACTGAAGGATAGTTGCAAGCGCTTTACAGAATCACAGAATATTCTGAGCTGGAAGGGACCCACAAGGATCATCGAGTCCAACTCTTAACACTGTCTCCCTGGCGGGAATCGAACCCGGGTCTCCCACACGCCAGGTGGGGACACTTACCACTGTACTAAAGTGGATTTTACAGGCCTAACACCCGCAGCTTCCCGCCGCAGCAGCTGCTTTCCCCTAAAGCCCCGTTCTGTGGCACAGCCCCGGCGGGCAGACAGGACACCGGTGACGGAGCGGCCTCCCGGGGAGAGCTCCCCGACACAGCCGACGGGCGCCGCCGGGCAGGGCAGAGGTTCCGCACCTCCTCCGTCCCCTCCGGGCCACCCCCCGCCTCCGCGGGCTCCATCTCCTCACGCCTCGGGGTCCCGGGGGGGAAGGGGAACACACATCACCTTCCTTGCCGCTCATCCCGCCGCCGCCGCCGCCGCCGCGTCCCCGCNGGCGCGAGGTGGGGGGACTCGGCCGCTGCTGCCCGAGAAGTCAGGGCAGCGCCGAGGGCCAGCCGTGCTTCCGAGCAGGCGACTCCGCGGGCAGCTACTGCGGGACCCCGCCGTGGGGCCTCGGCGCCCGCGGCACGACGGGACATGTAGTGCCGCGCGGGGCGGCGCTGCGGGAGCGGGGCTGGGCAGTCCCGCGTTCCCTTCCAGCGGCACCGGCGTCGGCATCGCCCGCTTGGACCCGCCAAGCATAACGGCATTCTTCAGCCCGGACCCGCACAAAAGATTGTCATGTCGCCTGCCCCTCACCCCCTGCCTGTCTCCTCACTGCGCCTTTCTTCCCTGGCGTGGCTGGACAGCGGTGCTTTCACGGAGTCATTTCGGTTGGAAAACAGCTCTGGGATCATCGAGTCCGACCTGTGACAGAGCACCGCCTTGTCAACTAGACCATGGCACTCAGAGCCACATACAGTCTTTCCTTAAACACCTCCGGGAACGGTGAATCCATCACCTCCCCGGGCAGCCACTGCGATGTCTCATCGCCCTTTCTGCGGAGAAGCTTCTCCTCATGTCCAACTCAAACGCCCGCGGTACAGTTTAAGACTCTGTCGTCTCCTTACTACCCCTTCTTTCTCCGGACCAAGGAATCCAGCTTCCCTTCCACGCAAGGGGAATGGGAGCACTTCCAGCAGCGCCGCAGCCAGTGCCACAACATTCCCTTGATGCCCATCCGCGTGGTGTGCCAGGGGAAGGAGGACAGGGACAATGCCAACTGAGACAGGACCGAGAAACTAGAGACACCAGCTGTACGCCCGAGAGATCTGACAGTGAAGCCACCTGATACCTGGAAAAGAAATCCGAGAAGCAGCAGATCAAAATCCTGAACCCGGCCGATTTGCTTCCTGTGTTTTATCAGGCCTGGTAAAAAATTATGTTTCCTCTGCTAGGGGTTTAGTGTGATTGTCAACTGGAGACATGGCGGGATTGAGCACGAGGGAGATGGATGCGCACTGTAAATATCTCCCCAACCTTGATGACACTTCAGTTCTTACAATGATGAGCGGCAAAAAGTCTGCTTGCCCCACTGAATTCATGCTTTCCTACACATGCTTCCTGATGTGTGATCCTCTTACTGTTTGAGATAGGGATGGGTTTTGTAAACCCCCAAACCAAAGGTTTGCAAATCACCAGTCTTGCTGCTCTGCTGCTAGAGCTCCTTTCTTGTCACAGCTGTTGCCTGTTTTAGTAGCTGCATTCCCAAGGAAACAAAGCTGTATGAGCACAAAGGCTGAGTGCTCGCAGCCTTTGTGTGTGGGTGTGAGTGTGTGCCTGTCCTTCCTCCCCACCCTTAATAATTTTTTAATCTGTTGGTCAATTGGTCGATCAGATTTGACAGAGGGAAAAAGCCTCCAGGAGTGACTATAAACATCCTGAGTAGGGAAAAAAATTTGGGTGGAACTTGCACCTTGCTAGAAACCAGATAAGCCCAGCTGTGAGATGTGAATGCTTCAGAGTCTAAAGTTAGCAGGACCCTGCATCTGGGAGTTCTGGAAGAGCAGAGACACTAGCCCTGGCTCAGGCCTTCATGTTTAATGAATAAACAAATACAGCTTTTAGCAAACTTGAATACCAGGTGAATCTGTCAACAGATTCAGGAAGACAATAAAACACCTAAGTCAGACAGTAGAGGAGTAAACTTTGACAGTGAGCTTTAACCAGTCTCCAGGCAGCAAAGCAGGAGTTGCTAAAACCTGGTATTTCCAAATATTGAGAACACATGACTGTCATGCAGTGTTCAAAATTATTCAGAAGCATAACATAAAACCTCTCTCCAATTTCCTAATCTGAGAAAACAGATTTCAATCACACTTGAAAAACAGAGGACAAAGAGGATCCAGGCAGAACTTCCTCAGACCTGATCTGCATATTGAGTTGTGCAACAGTTTGATTGTTGCCCCACCAGCTGCAGTTTTCTGCTTTCTCTGTGGCAAAATCAGGACATGAAATGATTTGTTTCAGTGTTACTGCTGCACGTATTCAGGCACAGCCTTTTGTTTTAGGAGATGTACAAAACTGCTTTTGGAAACACATACCCTTTTTTTTTTTTTTTTTTTTTTNACACATACCTTTTTTTTTTTTTTTTTTAACCTGTGCTATTTCCCTGTTCTTGGCAGCTCTTTGGACAAAAAGCAGAGTTGTTTTGGTTATGTTGATGTCGCAGGAGAGCGGAAAGAGCATTGGCATTTGAATGTTTCCCAGCAGTGGAGAATTTTCAGCCAATTTTAGGGAGTGAGGATTTGGTCTTCTGCTGATTTCTGTTGGGTTTAGTGATACTGCACGTGCACAGAGATACTCAACAACTTGCTCCACATCTTTGAGATGTAAATAAGAACTGGTTGTTTGGTTTGTTTTGGTTTTTTTTTTTCTGAGACAATCTATTTAAATGTGGCAGTGTTAAACCACTTTGGCAACAGTTTATTTGCAATATTTTTCCCTTTCTTCTGGTTGATAATTTAACCTTTCTCCTTCCCCTTACAGTTATTGTGCTCTTTGTGCCTGAAGAGAATGGCACCTGCACCGCTGCAACTGTGAAGGTGGATTAAGGGAGTAAATGGGAACAGAAAGGAGGTGTGAGAGTTTAGGACAGGGCAAAATCCCCAAACAAACTACTAAGAACAAACTGACAAGGTTTCTTCAGAGACTTAAGGTCCCACTGAGATGTTGCATATAGGTTGCATATGACTGTGCTCCAAATCCTGAGACAAGGTTGGTAACTCAGCCTGCACATGGAAAAAAAAAGTGGTTTTTAAGACTCACAGTTGTGAGGACAGAGCATAAGAGGGTGGACCAGTTATGATCTGTGCCTTTCTGAGTGGGCAAACCAACTGAAAACAATCACTGTAGGGGATTGGAACTTCTTCATTAATTTTATCCCTGAAGTCTGCTGCTTTGGGCAATGACCTACTTTAGTAACACTCCTACGCAATGTTCTTCAGTGAGGCTTTTGGTCTGCTGCAGTACTAGCAGCAGAGATCACCTTGAAATGGCACACAAGGGAGTGGAGAATGAATCTTTCCTTCTTTGGAAAAGCCCAAGTCTAATACTGACTCAGCTGAACTCTGTGAAGGGCTGATAGAGGAGTGGTTGTGGGTTCACCTCAAGGACCACACTAGTGCAGCTGCTTCAACACCTACAGCTTCACGTGCTGGAGCTGAACAGAGGTAAGACCCAAGTGGTTTGTCAAACACATTAAATCACCATATCTTTCTGTCCTCAGTCATTTCAA
This sequence comes from Pitta sordida, assembly GCA_013390025.1. Classification (NCBI taxonomy): domain Eukaryota; kingdom Metazoa; phylum Chordata; class Aves; order Passeriformes; family Pittidae; genus Pitta; species Pitta sordida. The sequence continues at coordinate 90,408 of WEKX01021471.1, forward strand.
TATAGCTTTGTGGAAACTGTTTGAGATCCCTGGGTTCTGTGGCAGTGCCACTGTGTACTCTCTATGCCCCTGTATGGCTCGTATAGCTTTAGAGAGAAATGCTATCTTTGTGGTGCTCTCTCATGCCTAAATAACCAGCCTGGGAATGCCTCCTGAAGTTCCTGCTAAAGCAATAGCACCATGGATGGTTAGAGCTGGAGTTCTCTCTGCTTATCCCTTTGGTTTTCATTTTATCCCCTGACATACTCTTAGAGCAAGGTTGTGAGGTTCCCTTGGAGATGGAGGGCTTAACCACAGGGCTGTCTCTCACACCAAAACGTTTGCACTAGCCAGTGTAACTGAGAATGCTTTCAACAAACAGTTGAGCGAAGTGACAAAAAGCTTATGAAACAGTCACAGGGGAATTGCATAAACTGGGGTCAGATGTTCAATTTGACTCCTCGTGACCGAGGAGTTTTCCAGCTGGTTGACGAAAGGAAAGGGGAGGTCAGCTGGTCTCTAGTTGTTATAACAACAACCTGTTATGTTTCTCAGGCAACAGAGATGCCTGAGATGGATGCCTGAGACGGTGGCAGAATGGATGGGGAAGATGATTTCCTATTTTCCTGGAATAATGTTTGAATGCTGTGACTATTTTTCTGCTGGTTGGATTTGGGATTTGAATCTTGTTAAGTGACAGGACCCTAGTGATAATACACCATGGTGCAGCCTTTGAGTGGATGAGCAGGAAAACTTCGTGAATGCACCAACAATTCAGCTGACTTCTAAATGAGCAAGTGGAAAAGACAGAATATACAGGTTTGCTGTAAGATCCAGCTCAAAAAAAAAAAAAGAAAAAAAAAGAAAAAAAAAAAAGAGAGACCAAACTATGCATTACCTTTATTCCTAATGTTTAGTTTACATCTTCCAAGGGAAAACTGGCAAATGACCGGCTATGAATAATGTACCCATGGGGAAAGTTTGTTTCTAAACTTGAACAGTTAGTGCCTGGCTTATGTCTGGGTGGGTATGCTGGCTATTTCATAAAGATTTAATTCTACTGAGGCAGCCACATGAAAGAATTTCTCTGGAGGAATTCAAGGTGAGAATATCTTTATTTTGCATCAACACCAACACCCTTAATGCAATAGAAGCGAAATACAGAGACTAAACTTTCTCCTTCATCTCTCCCATGCCCCTCTCTGTGTCTGAGCCCCTAGCAAACTCCAACTGGAATTACATATATGGTTCTTTGTATTTCCAGCTGCTCCGGACTGGGTCAGTCGACTAAATGCTGGGCTTTTCTGCTATAGTGGTAGGACAGAGAAAACGTACAGGCTAAAGTTATAGTGTGTTGCAGTTTTGGAAAATATGCTTGTAGAGCAAGAGCTGCAAACAAAAAGCCTTAAAACATTTCCTTCAGCTGTGAGAGTCAGAAACGTGAGGGAGCCTGAAGGTGTGGCTCTCAACCGAAATGGTAAATCTGCTCACACAACAGCAGAATTTACCTTTATTTTTTTAATGCATACTTAAGTCTCTCATCTGAACTATACAAACCTTGAGGTGTCTCAGATGCTCTTTGGTTCCTACAGTCCTCATTACCCCCTGGACCCCTGCAGTGTCTAATATGTATTCTCACTTCACCCTCCTGATCCTCTCTAATGCTGCAGTTTGAAGGTAATGGCTTTTGGCAAAAGAGTTAATCTGATCCCTCTGCAGTTAACGCTCTATAAGAAGGAGTCTGAGAATGATCTTTGTGTCTAAATCTGAGAGAGAAAAATATCACATTATATATGGAAAACTCTTATTCATGCCAATGTAAATCAGGAATAATTCTCTTTAAATTGGGTGCCATTGAGATGACTATCAAGTCTTGAGAATTCCCAATGTACAGAATATTTTATGATGTGGTATAGGTAGGGCCAAAAAGACAAAGCAATGCTAACGTAGCTAGAGAAATGCTTTCCTAACAATTCCCACCAAAAAGTTCTGTTAAAAAAGCAGTTAAGGTTGCTCCAGGGCAAAACACACCCGCACAAGAAATGACAGGTTAGGGGAGCCTTCTTCACACAAGTTATCATACACACCTCATATTAACCACTCCCAGTGACAGACTCCAAACCCCAACAAGAAGCTCCCCTTGTTCTGCAGGATAAATAAACAAACTAAATACCCATCCTCCCTACATGCTTCAGTGCAAAAGCCCTCTGGCTGTGCAACACTAACATTAGTGGCTGGGGCCTACGGAGAGGCTGTGGTGGTTATAGGGGGAAAAATGGAGATTAACCAGTGCCCCCTGAGCATATGCTCTGCAGCTGGTACTGCTGGTCTCAGGGACCTTCTGTGACTTTGTCAGACTCTGTTTTCTCTCTGGTTGGCCACACCATTTAGCAGACCCCTTCCACATGCAGAGCTGAAGAGTTGTCTTTTGCTTTTTATTAGACTGGAGAATAAGCTATTTGATATACTTACACCAGAATAAATCTCATTCCCCTGCTGAAAAAATAGCCACATCTGCACCAGTTATTTGTATGGGGCTTCTTCTAGATGATTTATTCCCAGTTGGGCCAGAAGAGATTTTACGTGAAATGTGTTTTGTCACCCAAAACTATGGGGATCCTGGGTAGAATAATGATGGCACTGAGTTGTAGTTAGAATTAAAACTTCATTTTTTTAAAAACAGAATTTATGATCACTATAGCATAAAATTTTGCAACTAGAACACAACAGGATTTGCAGAATCAGAATCAGTGTATCACAATTTTTTGAGTAGCATAGCACAAAATTTCTATCACAGGTTAGCTTCTGGTTCCTAATCATCTAATCTTTGCAAAACAGGTCAATCTTAATACTTGTCTTGCAGTATCTGTATAACAATCATAATATAGAATAAAAACATGTAGGAGAATATGAGTCACTTGGTGGAAGTAGATGATAGTGGAGGCATCCCTGACCACTGGGAGACGACGAGTTTTGCTTTCCAGCAGCAGTTGTGGTCCAAGTCCCGCTTAGGTCTTGTAAGTGCTTGATTTTATAGACCGTGGTCTGTGTTCTGCTACGTTCCCTGTTCTGTGATGGCATTATCACAGCCTGGTTGGCTGGGTGCCTGGGACCCTCAAGCCTGTTAAGGAGGCCTAGTGCTCAGGAACCTTGAGACTGATAGAGCTGGGGAGAGGAATTCTCTCTGGGACCTCCCAGGTGTGATGAGGAAGCGAAAGGGGACTGATACATGACCAGCTCGGTCAGAGAGAATGGCCATTTGCCTTTTGAATTGGCATTAGTTATGCCAACCATATTGAGAGGGGTCAAGAACAGGGCGTACCAGTTACAGATTTGTATTGAACTGCTTCCAAGTGTGTTAGTGTTCTTCCTTCTACCTTCTGATATAGCTTTATACCTTCCCACAACGAGTGGCTATTTTCATCCAAGTCTTTTCTACTCCACAGGGTCACAATGACCAGTCCTGACTGACAGTTTTCACTTTGTTGTTTAAATGCTATTGCAGAGTTAGTTCTGCTTTTTTGTACCCAGGTGCTCTAGGAAGAATGTTTTGGCATCACACTAATAGGCTTTATCTGCTGCCTCTGAGCTGCAGAGGGCTTATGAGCCTTCTCATACTCTGCAGAAAGGTAAATCTTTGTTGCTCCAGGCACAGAAACCAGAGTTTTTATGCTGGGTCTTAGGGGAGGGTTTTGACACAGCCCCCAAAGAGAGATGAATCAAACAAAGCATTAAAGATGAGTAGTAGTACAGACCTTTGTCCATTCAAAATGAGCTGGAGACAACTTTGTCAAGAGGTTTTTGATCTGATAATGTAATTTTGTGTCATGGGTGATGTCTTTGAAGATGCTGAGGACTGAAAACCTCCTCACTGAAGCTTCCGTACACATGCCAATGCTGTGATTTGGTCACAGTCTGTTACGTGATCTGGTGTCTCCAAAATTCAGGCCCTGCTCTTCCTGACTGCTGTGCTATATGATCAGCTCTAACATGGAAAACTGAAGTCATAGTAAAACTGTGCTCATTACAGGCTGAACATTTGATAGTCTGTGACAGTGCGAAGGTCCCAGAGAGTGAACTAATAAAGGCAACAATAATATGCATTTATAATTTCACCTTTAAGAAGTCAGCATGAAGTTTTTATTTCCTATCCTCCAGAAAAATCTATTTATTCCAACAAATCCCAAAGAATCAATACATACTTGTTTAGAAAACTGTAATAACTGAAACATCAATGTTATGATGTTATGATGTTATGAACCTCTATTAGTGGTTTCTAACTTTACCATGGGCTATGTAAGGGTAATGCACAACATAGGGTAAACTTGGAGCACGGATCTTTTGAGGATACCTATACATGGCATGCACGTCTCTACTCACTGGTCTAAGAATTTGATATCAAAATGGGTGGAATCACTTCTTTGTTTCCCATATGGAAGTCATCAGCATCAACACTCACCTTCCCTGTAAGCTCTTTTGAGGCCCCGTTATTAAATATACATTTCACATACACCTGTACAAGTCGAAATCTTGGAAGAACATGTCTATTCCCCAGAAATCAAAGTGCTTTCAGTGCAGATGCCTGCAGGGGGAGAGTGATCATAAAGCAGCCGGAGAGCCAAAGGAATGCTGAGATTTCAGAGCCTGTGTGATTACCCACAGCTGTACAAACAGTACAGTGGAGAAAACAGATTGACCTTGGCCATGTTTTGAGAGTGCCAGATAACCAGGTCCTTCAACAAGCCCTGTTTCAACATGAAGAGGAAAGAGGAGCCTGTGACCCTGAGGAACATGAGGAAACATAATAATGACTAAAGCAGCAACATCACCAGTCAGCAACCTGAACATCTTCAGGGAGCTGGGCTGGGACAAAGCTGGTTGGTGAAGACAGTCATCTGCTTTATGTACCTGGCAGCATAAGAAGTGGATTAGACTAGATGCATGACAGCAATATCTCAATTACAACTAGACAGCACACTTCAAGTCACAAACCCATAAACATCCATGGCAGAGAAATTGTAATCTGTTTGCAGTAAAAAGCAGAGTGTTTCCATGTGTTTCTAAATCCACAGGTCTGTGGCTGTCTTTTCCAGCTTACTAGTGCCTGGATCCAATGGTATAGAGAGAACATTGAGGAGGTCCATACTAGCAAATAATCACAATGCTCATCTCACTGACCTGCCCTTCACCCTGGCAAACAGGTATTTTCTTTGCTGTTTCCTCACATGTCTGGGGAACACACCCTCCAACACTTACAGAAGTGCAAACACTATCACTGGGCTGGCCATCAGCATCCCCTCTAACTCTTATCTTGGACTGTGTCCCACTAGGATTGTTACATTACTTGCTTAACCTCAGGGAATTTCCCTCCCCTCTCCATGGCAGATGAAACACAGTGGATCACTTAACTAGCAGAGAGCTTAAGATATGTTGTGTTCATAAATGACAGAGGCTTGATGCAGGATCAAAGCTAGACGTTAACTTCCTTCAGAAATCCCGTAACTCAGAGCAGGCTATGGAGATGATGCTCAGAATGATTGCAGGAAACAGCTGGAGGATCGAAGAAAGCCTTATCTTTGCTGAGCTGGAAAACTGAGCATTACACAATACTTGTTTTCTCACCTTGTGAATTTTGCCCTTGCAATGTGCAAATCCTGAGGCATCCATGTGTTCACTGCTATCCAGTGTCTCGGTAACTGGAGAATAAAGAAGAGATACGTATTTGGAGAGCTTGTGAAGATCCCTATGAAGAACATTACTGTCACTATGAAATGACAAGTGTTCCATAACCAAGAAAACAAAACAAAACACAACAAGGACAGCAAAGAGAGGGATCAGAAGGTGAAGGTCAAATGAAGGTCACTCTTCTGTCAGTCACTGGTGGAGGACTCCCCTCCTAGCACAGGCAGTATGAAAATGTTTCTCTGTTAAGGCTTCACCTATAGCTGCTGCCAGCTTGGCAGGGAAAGCAACTTTCTGATGAAAACAAACTCCTGTGTTCCCATGACACTGCAGCTGTCAAAAAACTTGAGTGACTCGAAGGAGAAACATGCATTTACTCTGGCTGTTTCACTCTCCCCTTTCAAACACAAGTTTTACATTTTATGGTCGACCAAGCAACTCTTTACAAATTTGACAACTTATTTTCCCAAGAGCCTGAAGGCACAAAACACTCACACAGTGCATAGCCTGAGAACTAAAGCATAAAATACATGAAAACGCATGAAGGCTTTACAAAAGGTCCTGAATAAGGTCAGTGAATCTGCCTACACATTCATGAGCAAGAACTCACCTGACTCATAAGTTAAGAGATAAAAATAGACCAGCACAAGTAGGCATAGAGTATTATTTAGATCTGTCACACAAAAATCCCCCACTGGATTTATGAGAAAGTGTATGGAACATGTCCTCACCAGATTATTTGCCAACTGCATATCAAGAGCTCTAAAAAAAAAAAAAATCAGGAATGAATAACTACAAATTTTATGTAATGAGTAGCTGGGAAACAGGATCAAAGATGGGTCTTTCAAAACTACATCATGCCAAACTAAGCAATTATATTTCTTAGATGTGATTAACTCACTCTCTTTGGCAGAGGAAACATGGCAGATCTCGCCTATTGGACTTCAGTAAAGCATTTGATTTAGTGCCACAACTCAGGTGATTAAAAGTCAGACTGGAGAAGATGGAGATTAGTAGGCAAACTGTAAAACAGTGAGGAACTGCCTCAAGGGAAGAAGATAAGTTACACTGGAAGGGTGCTGTGCTGCAATGCAGCCCCTCCACAAAGACCAGTCTTAGGACTTTCAGTATTTTTACTGACAGTTTAGATATTAGAAAAACCCAGGAGTGTTGTGAAACATGACAGATATGTGATGAAATCTGTCAAAAACAGAGAGCTGGAGGGCCTTGTTGGTACACAAAAAGTTATGGGCATCACACACAGAGATCTCTCAGAGATGAAATTACACAAATCGAGTCAAATGCTGTAGTTAAAATCAGACAGAAAAGGGGTGGAAATGATGCAAATTGCCTTGTGGAAAAAGGCACTGGAGAAATGTCATGTGGAATATTGTATACAATTCCAGTTAGATCTATTTTTAGAAAGTACTCAAACTGGAACAGGTGTTATGAAGACATGCCCAGGAAAATTACAGGGAATAAACAGCCTGTTCTGTAGGACATTGGAAGAACTTCAGCAAAGCAAATGATGAGAGAGCTTATGATTACTCACCATAAACACAGTGGAGGGACAGGAGGGAAAAAACCAAACTTGAAGGACATTTTAACTGAAAAATACTTGACTGCAAACTGGCCATGAACAGACCAAGTCCTGAAATTAGAGGAAAGTTCCTTGTTACCACTGGCATAACCAAAAAGGCTTTCTAAGAGGAAGACAGCAGATGTTGCTGCTTTTCAGTGTCAGATCTCTTTAGTTTCAAAAGACTGTCTACCACATGACTACCTGCAACAACCCAGGGCAGGCTCAGTGCTCCAAGGGATCAATCCCATCTCTGTCCCTCCTCCTGTCCTCACAGCAGCTTCTGGTGGTGACCTAGGATGGCACTCCTGAATTCTGGTCTTCCACAGGTGGGTGTCTCACCATTTGCACAGACTGGGAGGTGAATCTTTCAACCTGTCTCCCAGCCCACGAGGAAGGTCACTCCTTTTTTCACAGCAGTGCAAAATACAAAAACCTCTTCTATTTCTCCAGCTTCCAGTTTTCCAGAGGTGTTCTTCATTTTGATCTTAGGCAGCAGTTAAACAACTCATATCTCCAGCCCAGGTGCTTCCTCCGCAGGGCAACAGGAAACAGGCAGGCTCTTTGGCAGGCACGTTGCCGAACCCCCATGAGGCATTTCTACCCCTGCCACTTCATTGCTCTCTGCCCCTGCCCAGCAGCGTGCTGTGATCTTGGCTGTAGCAGCACAAGTGTCTGTGGGGAATTACCTGAGCAAGCACTAGGGCTATCCCAAACACATGTGCCAGTGAAGTGGTGAGGAAGGTGCACATAGGCTCCTGGGGAGAGGAGGAGGAAGGGGAGACAGAAGTTACTGCTGATTATTCATATTACGACTACACATTCATAGAGTCTGCCACCTTTCTCACTGGGGAAAGAAATGTGTATTTTGAAAAGTTTAACATCTTTTCTGCACCTGACTATTTTAAACAGTACTATATTGACCATGGAGGGCAGTCAGATGCTAAAGAACAACACAGAAGTGCTCTTTTGTATTTTTGAACTGCAAAGCCTCCTTCTTTGAAGAAGGAGAGTGTGGGTCAGCCAACAGGACTGTAAGCTCTGTCGATTGTGCCAACACACCCGGAGCACCTCAGACCTCCAAAGCCATTGATCATCTCTTGGGGACTGGCTTTCTACATGTGTTCATAGTGATGCACACTTTCACCTTCATCGCTTTGACATGAAGCTGCACCTGCTCCTCCCACCCAAGCTCAAGGCTGGCCACCAGGAAAATGCCCTTTGACACTTTGTCATTGCTGACCATGCCAAGTTTACTGAACCACTCACATCTTTTCTTCAGTGTTGTACTGGCCTTGCAATAACTGGAACTTTTCCAAATACTTCTCAAAACCACCAACTCTCTACTCTCCCGCCTTGTTGTCAGTAGCTTTCTGTAGCCAGAGGAAAGAGTGGGCACCTGCACGGTGTCCCCTGCACCCCAGGAAAGCAGTGTCTGCTGGGAAGGTTAAAGGTGACTTTTCCTTTGACATGTCGGCATCAAGGAGTTGCACTGAACTTGTCTGTTGGTGCAGCTCACATGAATGTAAGCTCTGCTGGCTCCCAGGAGTCCCCTGGGTTCTGAGAAGGGGATCTGGCCAGTTTTCGTAGAAAGCATTAAGAGGGAACATATTGTGAACAAGCTTGTGGGAGGCAGGGATGTGGGACAGTTTAAAATTCTCTGTTAGCACAGTACAATCCTGGCCTGAGCCTAAGGGTCCTCAAAACTGTCCCATACATCTTCTAATTTTGGAGGTAAACCTGTTCGTATGCAGAAGGGACAGACAATAGTCCCAATAAATAGTTCAGGCGTCTGTCTTTAAACCAGAGCTCCAGCACATAGAAAAGTTGCCGTTTCACTCACTCCTTTATATGTTGGCCCTGAGATCCCAGTCTGGCTGACCTTTCACTATTGTAAAACCTCTGAGGGTATTTTCATCCTAGTGTAAATCAGCATATCTTCGGGTCTGGCTTCACAGGAGATTCTTACCTCATGGGGACTGTCCCAGCACAACCTTCCTGTGAACAACAGCTCTGGGCAGGACATAACAGGATTTGCTGTACATGCTGACTGCTGCAGCCTGTGGCTGTCCCCCTGCCAGAGAAACCCTGACCCAACTATTTAGAATTTCCCCCTTCCCTTCCTTAGGAGGGGCCCCAAACAACTACCAGTATCTTCCCTTTATGTAGTGTTTCTGCCACTCTGTTCCCTCACTGCAGCCAGTGAGGAGTGTAGCTCTGTGTGGTCTTCTGTGGTTGAGAGGGGGGTGCCTGCAGAAAGCAGTTTATCCCTCCCAAAATATTAACCTCTGTCTGAGGAGGTGCCCAGGACTCCTGACTTTGATGCTTCATTTAGACACCTAAAAGAAGGTGGGCATAAATCCATACCCTTCTGCTTCCCAGGCATGATGTTTCACAAGCAGAAGTGCTGTAATTCTCCACCTTCTTGTTGCTCTCAGCCACTATTGTTAGGTAGGATGTTAGATAAATTACGTCCTCCCACATTCTGGGAGAGCTCTTTCCCCTAGTTGGCATAAACAATAACTTTCATCTTGCTACACTAGATATTCAACATCACATAGTGCAGAGGATGCATACTTTCATATCTAGTTGTGATCAGTAACACAGTTCCTATCTATGGCAACAACTGCCCACGACACTGAGGGTTTGTATTTTATGTGATGGTTGTTGAAATGACTGTCTTTTGTAATCAGTAGCCTGAGAGTCTCAGGAAGATTTGCATTGCATGATCAACAGCAACAGTAGTCCAAGACAACCTGATGAAAGGGACAGTTAATCCCAAAAAGCCAAGTCACTGGAATGTGCCCTGCTCTGGGGGGGCATCACTCAGCTACATGCATACAGCTGGGTATGGCTGATGTAGCTGAAGCTGGTAGTTAGCCAGAGCTTTGGGGGTTGGTTGGTGGTTGGGATTTTTCTTTTTTTTTTTTTTTTCCCCAAGTAAGAAAAACATCCACAGTTGTTCCGCAGGAAAAGAACAAGTAATCTACCCACATGGAATATATGCCGTTGCCCTTGTTTCCTCCTTGCTTACTTTCACCTTCTGCTAATGCAATTTGGATAACAAGATTTTTCCAAATATGATATTGGGATAAACAGTAGTTGAGTGCAACAGATGGAGGGGAATAACTGGCACGCTTTTAAGAAATCAGTAATAGGTGCATAGGGCAGATACTGAAGTGCATAAACCTTGCAATGTTTTACAAAACCAGTCAAAAACAAAGCTACACAGGTATAGTTCTACAGCTGTAGGATGTCTGTCCTTCACTTCCCACTCAACCCTTCCCCTGGAAGCAGCTGCTGCTGAGCTGTGACAGCTGAGCACCATGTGAAGCAACTCCCAAACCACTGAGGTTTTCAACCTGACATGTTGAAACAAACTCCCCCTCACCCAAGCAGAGGAGTAAAAAGAAGGTCAAGGCATGATTCTTCATGAAGGTAAAACACCTCAAGTGACACAGCCCCTGGTGTCTGAGCAGGGTCATTTCCAAATATGAATGGCAGTGGTTTGCACCTGCTTGTACAGTGGTAATAGTCCCCACCTGTCATGTGGGAGACCCAGGTTCGATTCCCACCAGGGAGACAGTGTTAAGAGTTGGACTCGATGATCCTTGTGGGTCTCTTCCAACTCAGAATATTCTGTGATTCTGTGATTCTGCTTTGCCCAGATGCACATGCCTACACATTGCCTAGTGCAGTGAGGGACACACTGGATCACATTCAGTGCAAAGTAATGGTCTGAGCTGACCACATGTGAAACACCTGTCTGAAGCCAGCCTGTGAAACAGGCTCCCCTTGCCATTCATTATGTGGAGCTACATGCACTCTGGCAAAGAAGCAAGCATCTCTAAAAAGCATCCCAAACCTAAGAGGAAACAGCATTGATCATCAAAGCTAGAGTCACATGAAACTGCACAAGTTTGCCATATTGCCTATGGTGTCTGAGCCTCACTCAGCTGCAAGGAAAACTTCTGATTGACAAGTGCAAAGGCCTGAATTAAATGAGTTTTAATTTGTTACCATTCTGTTAAGTGGGGTACAGTCACTGATTGCAGGCACTTTCCTGAGCTGCTGCAAGGTGAAGTAAAACAGGTCTGTGTTTATCATAAATGACGGTACCAAAACATGCCAGTCCCATGTGTGGCGCTTGGTAGAGTGGACCCAGGGAATGTTCCACTCCAGGGCACCTGACTGGCCAAAGGCATTTCTCTGGGCTGGCAAAGCTGACTTTTGCCACACCAAGGAAAAAAGGCCAGGACGGGGACTGGTTCACACTCAAGAGAACATGGAAATGGTCAAACTGTTACAGGGAGCTGGCAGATCTTGGAGAGTTGCACATGCTGTCTTAACACCATCGCAGAAGGGAAAAATAGAAGAGGTGGGATCAAGGCAGTAGTTTGTACCCTCTCATCCCAACTTCTCAAGCTCTGCTATAGCTAAAACACCTAGCAAAGCTACCACCATTCCAGCTGCTGACTTTGCCAATGGTGACAGCCAACCTTGACTCACGTTAGCATTCCCCATGTCTTGCTGCCTCAATACCCAGAAACAGCTATGTTTCTCCTGATGGAGGGAAGATGCTCTGTCAGCCTTAGAAGTGCCAGGGCATAGCAGAGCAGATAGGAAGGTCCAGATTAGACTCACAAAGGGAGAAGGGCCCAGGCTGAGTGTGGTGCCAGGTGCCCAGGGATGTCCACAAGCCATCCATTCGCAGGTAACCTGGCATGCTCCTCACGAGGCCAACTGAGTACTGGGTGGAAACCAGACCATGGGACTGAGAAGTTGAGTAGCTGAGCAGGATTCACCTGGCTGTGCCCCACATACAGTAAGCTTCCACTCCTTATGTGCTGGGACAGAGGGAGTTCCTCCTTCCTGGCACACGGCTGCCTCAGCCCTGGGCTGCGTGCTCCCCTGCTCACACCTCGGCCTCACTTGGATTCACACACGCCACACAATGCCTTCACAAGATATATTTATCAAGCTAAGAAAAGGTCTGGTTAACCGTTGTGTTGACTGTGAGGCCTAGTTGCGCTATCTAGGAGGGAAAAAGAGGCCACCTGGAACTGTAAAAATAAGGAGGTCAGCATGCTAGTGGGTGTTTGGATACTTACTGGAGTGGCAGAATTCCTGCAGCAATACAGAAATGATTTATTGCCACTGCACAGGCCCTCACCCAACTATAAAAAATATTTCAATTTTTACATATTTCCTGGAATATGTGATTATACTAGAAGAGCATTTTACACTCCTGTTGTGAAAAGGAATCCCGTCCAGTGGGATTAAAGTGTTTCTTGGAAAACCTTTCAGTGAAATCAAGAGTTACAACTGGACTGACTTTGGTGTAATAAGTCCTTGGGATACTGCTGGCTGCTGCAGTCATGTTTTTTACATAGTCTGGGTCTACTAGTTTTCCTACTATAATAATTGCAGTAAGAGCTGTGATGTTTTGCAAGCAAACTCATTTATACTGGCAAGATCCCTATGTTAGATGATAGAGATATGCCGGTAAATTTCTTCCAGTTTTCATTTGGAATTGCTACTCTATTATGAAATGGTTTGACGCTGTCTGCAAAATAGGTGAAGATGATTACATACTTCTGCACTGTTATAACAGTACCCTTTTCTAGCACACATAAGCTAAAAGGTCTAAACACTTTTATTTTGTATATTGCAAACATTAGAATACGGTTGGAGAAGGAAGAAATGGCTATCTTAAAATGAAATAGATTGATACTCTTGAATAGCTGCAAGGTAAATTCCATGTGACAATAAGAGAACAGAATTCACCAAAATAATCAAAAATATTTTCTTTTGTTATTTTTATCAGGGTTAGGATCCTTATTTCCTAAGTAATCTGTATAAACATCTGTATGAACTCATAGCCTGTATCTGTCTACTTTCTAAGAACGAGTTACTTTTGCAGCATGCAGAGAAATTGAGCAGTATGTGAATCCCACTTAATGTCATCCCCATTTAGAAATGCAGTAGTGCTGTGGTATCACTGCCTAGGCAGTCCAAGGGGCAGTTGGATATCAGCAGCCTTGCCATCACCAGTTTGGCTGCAAATGGTCTAAGGAGCTTTTGGGAAGCAGATGTTCCCTGGCACATCTCCTGGAAGTCAAAGGCAGCATGATAGAGAGAGCACAAAGTTAGTTGTAGGGATGAAAATCTAAGTCTGGGCCAGTATGGGGCATCACTTTGAGGGTGGGATTTCACCTTGTATTTTGCCATGGAAAGAACAGAGACAGGCTTGGAAGGCTTTGAAAGCAGCTGTGTTCGATGGTTTAAAATTAGGGGAAACTCAATCTGTGCTTGTTCAGAGCAGCTTTACAGTATTTCTACATGTATGTAATACACCTAGTTAAAACTGCAGATCCGTACCACACATCTCGGCAGAGGCAGGAGAACTCATGGAGAGAGTCTTCATAGGATCTACCAGGGAAGAAGGGAGTCTGGGGTATCTGAATTTGCAGATTGCTTCTGAGTGGATTATCTGTACCAATAAAATGTAGGTCCTTTGTCCTAGAGGCTCTCCTTGACAACCTGTTTCTTGGTGTGACTTGGAGCTCACGGCAATCAGGGTGGGATGGGAGGAATTTGCTCTGGGAGTGGTGCATATCCTTGATGCAACAGCAATGAGGCCTTGGGACACCAGGAAAGGTGGTGCTGGAAACAAACAGCCACTTCCAATGATTCAATGGCCTGTGGCTCATTTGCAGTGAGACCCGAGGGGTATGCTCCTTCCCGCAGCAACCTGAGGCACAGCAAAGTCGCTCCAACTGCTTTGTGTGTGCAAAGAAGTCCATCTGCATGTGTAGAGTAATACCATCAGCCACAATATAAATGGACTTGTATAAATTTGGTAGAAGGGTGATAAGGATGGTGAAGGGACTGGAGAACAAGCCCTATGGGGAGCGACTGCAGGAGCTGGGGTTGTTCAGCCTGGAGGAGGCTCAGAGGTGACCTCATTGCTGTTTACAACTACCTGAAGGGAGGTTGTAGTCGGGTGAGTGTAAATCTCATCTCTCAGGCTACCAGTACCAGAACAAGAGGACATGGCCTTAAGCTATGCCAGGGGACGTTTAGACTGGATGTTAGGAAGAGGTTTTTCACAGAGAGTGATCCCTCAGTGGAATAGTCTGCCCAGGGAGGTGGTGGAGTCACCATCACTGGAAGTGTTTAAGACTGGATGAGGAACTCAGTGACATGGTCTAGACAATGGGACGATGGGACAGGGAATTAGGTTATATTATTAAAAAAAAAAATTATGATGACATGACCCTGAGATTGAGTCAGATGGACAGAGCATGGTCTCCACAGCTCTGGGGTTGTGGGTTTGATCCCTGTGTGGGCATTTGCTTGGGAGTTGGACTAGATGATCCTTGGAGCTCCCTTCCAACTCAGAGTATTCTGTGATTCTGTGAGTACTTCTGCTACTGAGATAAGGAGGTCAGTGGAAAGGGGTGACAAAGGAGCAAGCAAAGAAAACAACTTTTGCAGCAGCCCTGTGCATGTGTATGTGGTCGCAGGATAAATGTGCATGTATCTCACAACCAGAGAAAGGATGTTGCGGCAATGAAGGTATAAGAGGAGAGTCTGGCACTGTTTTGGCTATGAGACTAGCTAAAAAAAAAAAGACTGTATATTGCAGATGTATTATCCAAAAATACCCTGCAAGACTAAAAATAGCACAGATATATCAAGGTTTAAATGGAGATAAAAAATGAAGCCTATAAAGATTGTGTTGTTTCAGACACAGCATGAAATTTATGGCTTATAAAAGACAGTGATGGAAACTAAATTATGCTAAGTCCTACTACGTAGTTTCAATCTTCAGTCGCCTGAGCCAAACCAAGCAGAGAGCTTTATTTACTATTTTTTCATTTTTCCTGGGATGTACAAACTAAAGTTGCTGTATGCCAGTTCTCCTGTGCTTCTCATATACAGATCATGTTTCTTGCTTGCACAGGCCTCTCTCTTCTACCAGCACCTCAAGCATGTGCTGTGGTGGCTATGTCAAAAAGTGCCTGGAGGACTGAAAATGGGAGAAGCAAGAAGCTGTCTGTGTCTGCAGGAGCACGTGGTGTGTGAATCCCACTGCCCGCTGCACATCAGACATCTGCCTCAGTTTTGCGGGGTTTTGCAAAGTCTTTCATGTGCCACTTTCTCTTGCCAGTGGGTTAGGATGCCCACCAAATGAGGCTGGTGTCCTGGTCTTGAGCAGGCAGCTGCCAGACTACCCAGAGAGCAGCAGACCTATCTACGAACAGGGACCATCAGCTCATACAGGCAACTGCCTATGAAGCCTTGGTACCACCAGGGCTGTAGCCAGCTGCCTGAGGGCACTGTGGACTTTAGTTATAGACTCAGGACCCTTAGTTAAGCATATATCCTGCTAAGGTACTCTAATCTTTCATCTGATTTAACTCTCCATCCCCGCTCAGGAGTATTAAGGGTTTAATTCAGCATTTGCCACAGGTCTCAGATAGAAAAAGAGCTTAAGGTGAAAGGACAAGGTAAGAAGAGGGGGTTGCAGCAGAGGCTGATCCTTGTCCCATCCTGGGAACAGCACAGAGCTGTCATTTGGTCTGTGTGTTGCTGCAAACACTGGACATGAACCGGCTCAGCACAGTTTGGTCATTCCCTGCATGGGCGCACAGTGCTCAGTCCCAGGAGAAACAAGGGCAGCCACAGGAGGAGCTCACAGGTTGCTGGGGCAGCTGCAGCACCTCCTGGGGTGGCATGGGGACAGGAAGGAAGGGAAAAGCTCTTCTCAAAGCCCTGTTTGGGCAGTCGTAGCCTGTATGCAGCCATATGGACACAACTAGGCTGGAGATTCTTGTTCCAGCTGTTATTGAAGCGTCAGTACCCCACTCTAATCCCACCCTGGCTGTTATCATTCTCCTCCTAACCACCATTACCCTCTCAAGTTTGTAAACAAAACTGCTTGTAACTTGGACCTCTGGCATCAGAGCGATCCACACTAGCTCAGGTAGCTGAAACACAAGGTCTGCCTGTATCTAGTTCAATGCCAGTAAATAGGTCAAGGAAAGCTGTCGGGGAGTGTGCGTGCCTGAGTGCTGAACGAGACCTAATCTCTTCAGCTGACAGGCCTGGAATTTAAAGATTGACTTACACACCTCTCTGGTGATTTGCCCCATGCACCCAGAAGCTAACTCTGGCTGTGGTGTTCCGCACAAGCTACACCGAAAGGGTGAGTCTGGTCAGAAGGACTTCAGATGTGCCCAACACTTTTTCATTCCCACATACTCTTTGCCTCTTCCTTGCCTTGGCAGTCATGGAGAAGCTTGTGTGTATGTGTACCCAGGGGCAAGCAGAGTCCCACTGCCCTGTGCTCACTGCCAGGGGGACAGTCCCTCCCTGCTGGAAAAACAAGGCGTGAAAGTAGGGGTGTGGATGGATGGTCCTGGCCATGCACAGAGTGCATTCCTCTGTCTCAGCAGGATAAGAAAGCGATGCTGCTGAGCTGTCTCCTCACAGCAGCAATTTTCATGCCCCTAGTTGCTTGCAGCTAGGGAGAAATTATTTTGGTGCTGCTTTAAATGCACTCCTCGTACGTGTAATACACGTCCTGTGGTGTAGATGGGTTTGGGGTTGAGTTTATGAGAGCATAGAATTTGCAAGTTCTCACCTCTTCCTTCCTTCTCAAGCTCTCTCAAACCAATATTCCACAAACAAACCACTTCCTTGCATTGCAAGTGTCTTTACTACCACATTTTATGTAATTCAGAACTGCAAAATCACTTTCTCTGGGTACCTTAGTGGGCATCAGTGTGAGATACTCCGACAAGGCACCCAGAGAGACCTGGTGCTGAGTTCTCTGTACAAGCAAGAACCTTATTCCCTCTAAATAAGATAATTATCAAAGGGGCGTTTGTGCTTATTCTTGTTTTTGGAGACTCTCCTTTCCCTTTGCTGCCATGACTCATAAAACTTGTTAAACCAGAGTATGCCTAGCAGGAGAACATTTAATTACAGAGCAGTTGCATGGTGGTGATGAGATTTATGTTTGACAGGCTGACGGCAAAATGGCTTTATCTACACAGCTGTTCAGATGTCAGTATAGCCAATGCCATCCATAGGGCTGGGCAAGGTACAAAACCAGCAAGGAGGAAGGTAAAATATGTGCCAGGATGAGGCTCGAGACACCAGTGATTTGCATAAACAGCTTGAAAATGTGCTTGTCATCACCTTGTCTGGGGCAATGTGTGGAAATATTGCCTGGTAAACCAACAGCCTTGCACTGCACAGTGACCTAGATAGGAAATGCGATGCAAGGAGGGCGAGCGTGAGACTGTGCACTGTTGTAACGCATAGATCAAGTTATTTGATGCTGCTTTTATCCGGCTGCAAGAATTTAATAGTCAATAAACCACGTGAAAACACGTTCTTGCCTCTCCCTTCCCTCTCAGGCACTTTCCCAGCAACACAGTGAGGAGCCAGAATAATTTATGAACAGTGTATTTCAGTACTTAGCAGAATATTAACAAAATACTCTGAAACCCACTGTACACATCTCACCCACATGTGCACCACTTCAAGAGTACACCCTTAAGGTGCCTGTGAAGGGGGTTACAGGGATTACACCAACATTGGAGTGACTACTCATCTCTCGTGTGTGTACACAGGTTTGTTTACATGAAGAAAACTCTTTCCACTCTGGCCTTTGAGATTCCAGTAGATGATTCAGTTGAAGCAGGCTAGGATACACAAGGATGATGTGCTCAGTGGAATAAAAAAGGGAAGTGTTTGGGAGTTAATGCATGACACTGTTTGAAATCCTCCCCCATTTGTACATTTTGTCATAATTACTTAGAAGCCAAGCATGATAAAATGATTTGCCATCAGTTTTGGTTTTGCGGGGTTTTTTTTTCCTCGTAATTTATCTTATAATTAGCACATTGTATCATACATTCCAACCTGTCTAAGGTCTGATTTTAAAACTATACCATGGAACCTCTACACACTAAAAGAACTGTTTTGGCATGGAAAACACATATCCCTCACCTTTAAAGATGTAGCTGGATGACACTTTCAGAAAGGCACAAGAATAATAACCTTGCAGGGCAAAATGCCTCAGTGTTCCAACTTTTTTTTTTCCGTATTATTTTTATATCAACAAAAAAAAGAGGTCTCTTAACTCTGAATATGTGTTGGCAGGAAGAAAAACATTTAAAGATTGCATATCAAAGGTCTTTGAGATCAAATAGTAATTTATCTATAGAACAACGTGCTCAATATGCAGTCTGTGAGCAGGAAAATTGTCTTTCTAGGCAGAATACTGTCTTCCAAATGAGCCTTGTTGGCTCCAAATTACTATGCTTAGCCAAAATTAAGCCTCTTGATTATATTTTCAGATTTCCGCCCCCCCAAAAGTAACCAAACAGGTAAAGGAGTATGTATTCCTCTTTCAAATGTATAAGGAAACATGATTTTGATGTATTACCATGAAGCTAAGCTAATCAGAAGTCAGAGCAAAATTTTCCTCTTCAAATCCCATTTTAAAAAATTATTCCTCTTGAAACTAATACCTGAAACTTGACCCCAAACCACTTTCCTTCCATATTTAAACTGTAGCTAAATTTTGGATAATATACTATAGCTACATTTTGGAAGACAATGCTTTTTAATTTGCCATTACAATCAAGAGACCTATGTTAATGAAAATATAGAGTGTTAGGACAGAGTCTTCTAGCTTCTGTAACAGTCAGCTGGTTTTCTTCTATATTTACATATTTTTTAGAAACAAAACTCCAAGTGTTTTGCTCTTGGGACTTAGCCCAGGGTTATGTTTGTGATTGCTCTCTCCCATATTATCTCACTCATGACAGTCCATCAGAGCAATAAAATAATTTCTGTGTGATAAACTACAATAATTCTTACAGCATGTATTGCTGTTTTCACTGATACCAGTGAAACTACTTCACCTTTTGTTGTGGTGAGTGAAAGATCCTCTTCCCAGGAGTGTTTCTGGACTGACTGAGACAGGTATCTCCTTTGTCATTTGCAGCTGACTGTCACTGTGGCTGCATTTTCCATACTGTTGGCAGTGGTTTCTGCATAGCATCTAAGGGAATTTCTCCCTGCACACATATTTTGGGAAGAGCCTTACATCTTAATTATTCTCCTCTCAGGCTGTCCTCAGACCTCATCTGACATTCAAGGAGATGCTGTTCCCTTTTCTGGTCCCACCACAACGTTCCATAACTCTCCTTCCTCTGCCTCCATCGGAGCTCAGCACTCCCCCCACAGAACAACATTGCAAAACCTCCTCAGGGATGAAGACCTCCTCTATTTATAGAGCACTGAGGCTAGATGAAAGTTTCCAGAGAGTTTTCTGGAAGAGCTCCCATCTAGCTGCTCTGAAGGCTTGCAAATGGAAACAAGCTTGTGCCTTGCTTCAGAGCTCTGCCCTGCATCTGTCAATCACTAAACCTTTGCAGTACCTCAAGCGAGTAGCGCATCAGACAAGCATTTCATGTTCTACATTGGCATTTATGAACTCCTGGAGAAGATTTGTTCTCGACGTGTCCTGTCCATACCTGGATTACAAATGCTAACTCAGAGTCTTGGGGCAGGTCCTCTGACATGAACCCACATTATCCATTGATTTTTGTCCTAGGTCTGTGATTCAGTGCTCTCTTAAGATAACAGAGA
This sequence comes from Pitta sordida, assembly GCA_013390025.1. Classification (NCBI taxonomy): domain Eukaryota; kingdom Metazoa; phylum Chordata; class Aves; order Passeriformes; family Pittidae; genus Pitta; species Pitta sordida. The sequence continues at coordinate 110,326 of WEKX01021471.1, forward strand.
GGAAGAACTGGTTTTAGCGTTGTGCTGTAGTTTTCTCTTAAAAGATTAGGGCTGATATTTTAAAATTGAAAATATGGTTCCATTAACAAATGCACAGCTGAGTGTTGCTCCATAAAGATATGATTCAGCATTTCTTTTACTCATGTGACAAATTAAACACAGAATATTTCTTAAAATATGGGCAAAATGGTCACCATAGCTAAAATAAGGTAGAAGTCAGGCTGGATACACAGACTGGGCATAGCCACAAACACAGGTCTCTGCATGTATCAGTTAGCCATGTCTGACCTCTCACACTGATCAAGTTGCTGTTCATTAAAAAAAAAACAAAACAAAGAAAGAAAAAAGCACCAACCCCTTGACTACTTTTGCCCAGAGTACATGGCTTTTTTTGGAGGGTGTGTTTGCACAAAGGGAGGAGCATTGCCTCCCACATGAATTTCAACAACCATTTGCATCGTTTGGTAAATCATAGGTGAGGACAGTCTGTATCTATTGTGTGCCTATGCCCTCCAGTTCAAATGCAATTACACAGTGAGGAAGCTCTAAGCTTTGGAATCCAGGAATCCTTTTTATGAATCTGCTTTTTAATGAAAACTCCTGAATATGGTTCCAAGCATTACTAGAAGTCTGAGCATACACACAGCCCCCACACCTCAAAACAGACAAACAAACAAACAAAACAAAACAACAAGCCCCCACCAATAATAAAAAAGAGGGAACAATTCCAGGGAGAAAACATAAGCCTGATGAAACTGTAAGGAAAAAAGTGAAATCTACCTCCTGACAAGATAAGCATTATCATATTCCATTGCACAAGTGGATGAAGAATGTGCAAACTGCTTGTTGACCTGTTTTTTGCTTCTGCATAAAAATGAAAGGCCATTTCTTCTAGACCCAGTAAATGCCACCTTATTTCTAGGTCACTGATTAGCTAACTAGGTGAGCAAGGAACAGGTTCAGGGGTAGCAATTCTAACAGTGACAAACAGATGCAGCACGATAGCAAGACTCAGATACAACCCAGCACTAATTACAGTTCTGTAGCACATACCATCACTCTGAGCACAAACCAAAGATGATAATAACACAAATTCAGCTGTGTGCTTGCACAAAGTCCTGGTAAGTTTAATTTTCCAGCACCTAATATTTGGGTCCTGTTTTATAAAAGTTCTCCAGTGTATTATTCCAACATCATGTTTCAGTGGATTCATCAACATTGTGCCATCTGAATGCCCATTGAAACAGATAAAATGAATAGTGTCAGATTAGATCACACAAGGGGAAAACAACATTTTTTCCTAATATGTAATATAGGAATTTAAATTACTTTATATCCACTATTAGCTTCTCTGGCTTAGCAAATATCTGTCCTTGGTATAAGTTGCTTGGGATGTGCTTCAAAACACGGAGAAATACATATCTTACTATAATAATAATCTAAGAGTATTTGCACAGAGGGTTGTGCTTGTTAACATGGGAAGAAGACAGAGAACACCATCACAATAAGTGCGCATCAATATCACAATTTTTAATACCACATTTGAGCAGTTCTAAAATATCAGGAATCATTTTAATCAACAGCCAGGACCTTTCAACTACCATAACCTGAAATGAAAAACAAACAAAACCAAACTTACAAAATCTGAGTCCCTGGCATGCTGTTGGCACCATCAGTAGCTTGAACACCACTCCTTGCACCCTTTATAGCAGAATCAGCTAGTGCAAGCTTGGTACAGAATATTCTGCAGTTTGGATCTGCTGGTTCTCTCAACACAGTTTCAAAGGGAAAAGCTTCTCTTCAGTCAGAGGGAAAGTAGAAATGGGTCAAGTTACATAATATTAAGTAAATAAGAATGAAGTTACATGTCATGACTGATTCAGTTTACCCTTCTGACTTGGGTGGTCTTTCTTTTCCCTCCCTGACTCCTGGCCCTGCTGGTCCACACCCTCTCTTGCATCACATCAAACCACTTGGTAAACCGATCCAACTTGTTAATCCAACAGAAAACTATTCTCATCAACTGACTCACCAAAGAGTGGTGCCAGGAGCATGGCTCTGGAGGAAGCAGAACCACCCCTTCTGGTGGGCAGCAATTCAGCACCATGTCTTAAATGTACCGCAACCGAAGAAAACATTGCAGGGCACAAGAGGAGCACTGAAGGCAAACAGAAGAGCATGGAGTAAAAGCCTGTGCCCTAAGGAAGGATGGACACGCAGGAATAGGCATTGGGATGGGGTAGACACTGAGGAGAAGGCAGTGGCAGTAGAACAACAGGATATTGCACGCTGGTGCGCATCAGAGGGGAGCACAGGAACACACAGGCACTATCCTGGCAGAAGGAGGAGTAAGGACTGACAGCAAACACGGTGCTGAACTGAACTGCACTGAGTCCACTTATATTGCAGTGGCTCTTCAGGGTTCAGGCTCACAATGCTTGTGTGCACCTGCATGTCTGTGTCCAGCCCTGGAAAAGGAGAGCTCTTCAGGACATATGTACTGTCTTGATAGTTTTAGCAAAACACTATGATATATTATCAGCATTGTTCTAGAAAAGGAGGACACCATTGTGAGGCCTGTGCCTATTCTTCTCAAGAAAATGCCTCACCAAAAAAAAAAAACTACAAACCACCACCACCAAAAAACAAAAAACCAAAACCAAAACCAAACAGTTACACCTAGTCAGTCTTATCAGCCCCAAACCTCACTCATTATTATCTTTTCCTTCCTCTCTTAAATTACTGAGACAGGTCTATCCTTTCATAGCAGTAAATGTTTTCATCTTGCTGTTTTCTTAGAATCTCTCCTACTGGTACAACTGCTTCAATAAGAAGAAAAAAAAATTAGGGATATCAGAAATTGTACTAGTCATCTGGAGAAAGGAAAAAGCAACTGCATCTTCAACCAAAAATAAAATGTCCAGTCTTTTATCAAATACATCTTCATGGATTCACAAACAGTTCTTGAGTACTGGGTAATACATAGTTTCTAGGTTATCAGAGGGAAAAAACCAAAGTGGACACTGTAACTCACTGAAGAGCTGGATATATTGCAATGCATTGGCTGAGGTACTCTCAAGCTTCCCACACCAAGGGGCACAGGGCAAACTGTCCTTCCCTACACCCCAGGGTATACCTGTTCTCTTTTCGGAATACAAGACCAGGCACTGGCAGAAGTAAGAACTACGTGCCTGGCAGCCGAAAGATGAGGAACAAGAAAATACCATGTGCAATAAATCAGGTACACGCAAAATAATCATGGCACGGTACACCATCCTAACACTGCTCAGCATTGTTTCCACCTTAATGATCTTTCAGCATGTCACAATGCTGAATCATAATGACAGAGGGGCAGGAAGCACATATCAGATGCAGAATGAAAAGTTTGAAAAGGTCTTTTTATGATTGTGGCCCTACGAAGTACTGGGCTCTCTTTATGTTGGAGTCCTCTGTTCTTACTCTGGAAGATGTGTCCGCACCAAAATTGAGAAAAGCTTCTGGAGTAGTTCAGACAAATTCGAAGGAAAATAGGAATCTCTCCTTCCCGCCCCCCTCCCCCATGCCCTTGGCCCCCAAAATTGCTTGTCACTGTATCAGTGCATGAATTTCAAATAAGTGTTCTTTAAAAATAGTTTTCTGTTCATAACTGGACTTTAAGCACCCTGAGAGCCTGCTGGCTTGCTTAAGTTAAGAGTCCAAAAATGTACATAATTGTCAATCTTTAGCAAGACAGGGAGTTCTTTTCTAACCAGAGCCAGAAATACTCCCTCTGGATAAACCTCACAAACAATGTGAAAAAAAGCTTTTGAACTTTCCATGGTACAAAGTTTAAAATGAGGACAGAACTGGAATGAGTCAGTCTTGAGCATTTTCTAAGTTATGCTGCATCTCCGCAGCTTTACTGATGCAGACATCTGGAAGCAGCATTTTCAGCTAAAAAAAAAAAAAAAGACATTGTTTTGTACTTTGTTAACATAATTAATTTTCCTTAAACATGAACAAAATTATTACAGTAGACAAAAAATTTAATATGTATAAATGTCTCCGGATAAACCATAGCCATATTTTTGTGAAATAAAAACAAGTTCAGTTGAAGAGCCTGGAAAAATCCCACAATATTAAACACAGTATTAAACAAAAGTTTACATGAAGTAATTGTAATTCTCCTTATAACTTAGCCCAGCCTTTATAAACTCAGATTCCGTACAATGAAAGGTTTTTCTTTTAAATGTTAGACCATTATGATATTCAGTGACGAACAACCAAATTATACTATGTATTACTTGAATTTCAGCAAAAACTTTTTGGGAAACTCTACAATGGCATCAACAAGCACTAAACAGGATGAGAGGTGTTCCAGAGTACTGCAAACTATATTCAGGTCTCAGAGCCCAACTCTGCATAGTCCCAAGGGTTCTTACTGTGGTAGGAAAATCTCAAGTTCTTGGCAAATCAAACCATTAAAGCCTGGATTGTGAAAATCTGTACGACCTCAGGTTGTGCTGGCCAAGTCATTTGGGGGCACCCAGTGTTTGGTCATGTGCTCCTCTGTAATGGCTGGCACCATCCCAGCCAGTCAATAACCCCACACCTTCCAAATCTCCTGTAACGGGTGACCCCTGACTTTTCTCGCAGTTGCAGAAACAGGGGGCAGGGGAGGTATTTGGGAGATTAATGAACCTTTGAGTACCTCAGGAACAGAGCACTTAACAAAGGACCACTTGCATAGCCTTGTGGATGTACTTTGTACAGTTTGTCCTGACTAGAAAGGAAGTGAGTTTAACAGAGAATCCCACTCAGGCAAACAGTCCTCTCGTTTTATTTGGAAAGGCTGCAAACCTGTTACAGTTCACTTTCTAGTGTGAAAAGCAAGCTTGAAAAATGGCACTGTTGTGATCAGTGAATAATGGTTTAAGTGGAACAACAGCAGTCAGGCTGAAGAACATGGTGGCGTGCTCAGGGTGGAGGAGAGCAAATGCTACAAGCCTGCAGGTTCTGAATTTTAACTATGACACTGTTGTGGACACACACCTGTCTCATTGATACCTTACACTACGACCTACCTCAGGAGTGCATGCAGCTTTCAAGTGGCCTTCTGGCAACAGTGAAAAACCTAGCCTGGAGACTCAGGGACTTTTTCCTGTTCACAGCACAACTATCTGAAGATGAGATTATTGCTTTTCATTTAAACTTTGTTTCTAAATTGATTTTGTAACCTTCTCTAATCTTGTTATTCTGCATTCCCCTTCTCTATGGGCTTCAAAGATTCTTTTCCAGTTGCTTATACAACCTCATTGCTGCAGTACACAAGACATCTAAAGCATGGTATAAATGCAGCTGTTATTACTACTTCATAAAAACAGAAAAGTTATTCATTGACCAACCTTCCCCTCCCCCTTCCCCTTCTAATAAACACACCAGATCCATATCTAAGTTATCTAAGTAGTGATAAAAAACTATGACCTTACACTAAGTTTATCCCACAACATCCTCATTATGACCATGATGACTGGTATCTATTTAATTTTAAAGACTTTTCACCTGCGTTCTCTGCAGAGCAGTGTGTCTCATCATTACCTCATCACCAGCAAAGTTCTCTTCCAACATTCACTGACACAGACAAGAAATCAGCTATCCTAGAAAGGCCACTGTAGGGAGCACATGAAGAGTAACCCGCAAAAAAGAAAAAGGACGAAGTTCGTTCCCCCCCAGTTCTGGGAATCATCATCTTGGTAATTTTGCACTGTAGGCTGCATGTTGCTTTTTGTCATGCTTTGTCCTTACGCTGTCTTTTAAGCAACAAGCTCTTTGGCAATGAACAGGCTTTATACGCTTGGAACACATTTCTAACATGCTGTAGACACTATAAATACTCATTGTCTTCTAGTTTCCTTACCACTACCACTCTTCAACACCGCTCTTGTCACTGCAAAACAACCTCCATTAAATTGTTTTGTGCCACTGGAGAAGTGCTGTAATCAGAAAATAGGGCAAATGTTTCATACACCCAAAGATAGGTTTGTTGAACTTGGCGTTTCTGTGGAACAGTATAATATGAAGACAACCCAAAGTAAAATAGCACATTAGCAAATACAAAAACTGAGACCCTTAATTGCAACCCAAGACATGTGGAAAAGAGAGGGAAAGAACAAAAGACTTTTGAAGCCAAATTAGCCCATAAATTAATAACTATCATTAAATTTCTGCCAGACACCATACTTGTTCCTAGGTCCTGTTCTTAGTTGTTCCATAGTTGGATGATTGAGTTTCGAGTCTGTGACTTTCACTTCCATTATGTTTGCTGAAGGAGTACACAACAAAGGCAAAAGGTCTTTAACTCTTCAATTTCTATGTGGCAGAACATCATTGTTTGCATTTCTGGAGTTTTTCGAAATACGTAACAACTTTGACTCTCTTCTCATGTAGCCCAGTAGAACAATGCTCCAAGTGCAAGGAAATCAGTTGAATTAATCTCAGTTTAAAGCAACCTAGAGGAATGCCTAAACCTAGTATTTCTGACACACCTTATACACCTGTAAGTTAAAGAAAAATTCTCATTTGACCTATATTAAAAATCTCTCCACTTTATGCTCTGGACTTAAAACTTGGGTTTAATCCACTTCCTTCTGCCTTTACCACTTTATTTGCCTCCCTTTAAGAGCACTGAATAAAGAAATTACTAATCGGAAACTTTGGGTTTATGTAGTTCCATTTTCTCAGATCATTCACATTTTTGTTGTTGTTAATTCAGCCTCAAAGCTTGTGGGTCATATTCACCATGAAATTTTATTCACTGGGCTTTCATTACTTTGTCCTCTTAGTACTCCTTTTGCCTTTCTAATAATTCACCCCGTTTTTCCTTCTCATTTTTCATGTGTATATTAGAGACACTTGTGGCCTTGGCACATTTTGTTTCCCCTTCCACATCTTTCACGTAGTACACTCAGTGCCTAACATTCCTCCAAGTCCTACTGCTACGCCAATTAATTTTAAAACCAGTTCTACAGGACAGATGATAAGAACCAAACCACTTTAATTGCATACATAAAGCCATCTCACTATAATACAAGTGTATTGCAGTCTGAAACCTCACAACCGACTGTGAAGAGAAAAATCATTAGCATTGCTCTTCTACGGTGGCAAAGAAATCACTTATCCAAAATCACATGTGAAAGCCTGTGGAAGCTTCTGGGCTACCAACCAGAGGATTCGTTTCACCTTTCTACCTCCAGATCTGTAAATTGGCTCATGTACTTTACACTTGTTGGGCTTTAGAATAGATTTGCTTAACTTACACGCAGTGCAGACCAACAGCCCAGCCCATGGAGTGAAGACTTGCCGTCTGTCCATCAAATCATTCTCCGAGATGGGCAGAACACACAGCTCAGGAGGAATCCTTGCCCCGGCTTACCACGAGGCACTGAGGCACCGACCACCATGCTGGGCTGTACTGCAGGAAATTGCAAAATACACTCCACTTTCATAACACACTCCACAAGCAAGCAAAGCCACGGCCAAGCAGATCAATAGTAGCGTAACATATCACCTCAGAGCAGCCCAGGCCCCCATGTGGCTTCTGTCAGCCGACATGACTGTGCCGGGACCTTTGTCCCTCCACCGGCACTGCTCTGCCAAACCAGCTTCCTTTTTCCTGTCAGGGGTTTTGCCACGATCAAATCACGGGCCCCAGCTCCTGGCCTCTTCATCGGCAGCTACATCACCTGCTCCCTCTTCCTGCTTTTTAGTTTTTTCTTTTTTTTTTTAATCAGCCTGGCTCTGGCTTCTATTACCACCGAGGCAGGCGAGACACAACCCACGTGCTGTGAGGGAGGCAGCGCACGTCCCTCCCGATCTGCCAGCCACCCGACAGGGTATTCTGGAACCTGCGGGAGTGACAAAACCTGGCCCTCCATTGTGGCCGCCGCCGCTGTCATTCAAGCGTCCGGTCTCCATGTCAGCCCTGGCTCCGCTGTGACCCCGCCTCACCTGCGGCGGGACCGCGCTCCGGAGGGGCAGCGAGGTGGGGCGCTACTGGGGACACGGACACCCAGGAGCAGCGACCCACCGGCCGGGCACACACGGAGCGATGACACGCCGCGGCAGCTCCCCCACGGCTG